>CM038792.1:58524621-59124621 GCA_021764765.1 Vicia sativa
TATCAAAGTTTAAAATTGTGAGTAATATATAAATATTTTTAAATTTTTCTATTTCTTTAAACAAAATTAAAACCTAATATTAAATAATTCAAATTCGAATAATCATTGTTTTAACTCTCAAAATGATCATAAATGTTTAATTCAAAAATATATAATAACTTAAGGCAATGCGCAACACACCTAGTATTCATTTTTCATATGAAGTTGTGTATCTGCGATGATGCACCTTTTATATAGACACATTAACAAATGAGGGAAAATTAAATAATATACAACTTTAAATATTTAAATAATCAATAATTTTATGAGTTTTCTAAATGATTATGTAGGAGTTCTAACCAAATATTACTCATCTTTAAATACACTAGAATCATTAATACACAAATAAGGGATGGAATTGATGAAAATTACATAAATAATTTTAAAGTTAATTTATTGTGAAGAAATTTATTGTATAAAAGAGAGAGTGATTTTATTGGTTATTTTAAAGAGTAATCATGCTAACACATGAATGGATGTGTTATAGCATTCCCATAACTTAATTATTAATAAAACATTTAATTATTATTCCTATTTTCTCTCTAATTATTAAAATAAATATCACTTATAAAAGTTAAAGTGATAACCATAAAAAGAAGTATTTTCATAAGTTAGTTACATATTTAAGCTTTCATATTCTTTGTTGAGCTTCTTGTGGCAAACTCGTTAGAAAACTTATCGCCATAGAAAACAAAAATTATGTTTTCTTTCTCATTTGTACTAAAAACAAAGGCCCAATACATTTCATTTCAGCCCATTTAGTAATATACATTTCCTACCGCTTAGTTAGGATATCATTTATTTTTCTAACTTATTGGTGATCGGTTAGTGAGTATTTAGTGAGTGTAAAATCAAACCGTAAGGGCATAGTATAGTGTGATCAACTAGTTAATGAGTATAAAATCAATTTGTAAGTAATCGATAATTTCAAAAGATATTGATAAATAAAATTGTTTATGAACTATATCAATAAATTTTAAAATTGTGAGTAATATATAAAATATATTTTAAAATTTTTCTATTTCCTTAAAACAAAATTAAAAACCTAATATTAAACAATTCAAATTCAAATAATCATTGTTTTAACTCAAAATGATCATAAATGTTTAATTCAAAAATATATAAATAACTTTGGCAATGCTATAACACACCCAATCATTTTCATGAAGTGTGTATTAGCATGATGCACCTTTATAGACACACAATAAAATGAGGGAAAATTAATATATATTTAAATATTTAAATAATCAATAATTTTATGTGAGTTTCTCTAAATGATTATGTGTAGGGTTCTCATTTAACTAAATATTACTCATCTTTAATACACACTAGAATCATTAATACACAATGTATGATGGAATTGATGTAAAAAATTACATAAATAATTTTAAAGTTAATTTATTGTGAAGAAATTTATTGTAAAGAAAGAGAGTGATTTCTATTGGTTATTTTAAAGAGGTGCATCATGCTAACACATGAATGGATGTGTTATAGCATTCCCATAACTTAATTATTAATAAAAACATTTAATTATTATTCCTATTTTCTCTAATTATTAAAATCAAATATCACTTATAAAAGTTAAAGTGATAATGCAGAAAAGAAGTATTTTCATAAGTTAGTTACATATTTAAGCTTTCATATATTCTTTGTTGAGCTTCTTGTAAAATCAGAAAACTTATCGCTTCATAGAAAACTCAAAATTATGTTTTCTTTCTCATTTGTACTCAAAAACAGGCCCAATACATTTCATTTCACCATTTAGTAATACATTTTTCCTACCGCTTAGTTAGGATATCATTTATTTTTCTCTAACTTATTGGTGATTGGTTAGTGAGTATTTAGTGAGTGTAAAATCAAACCGTAAGGGCATAGTATAGTGTGATCAGCTAGTTAATGAGTATAAAATCAATTTGTAAGTAATCTATAATTTCAAAAAGATATTGATAAATAAAATTGTTTATGAACTATATCAATAAATTTTAAAATTGTGAGTAATATATAAAATATTTTAAAATTTTTCTATTTTAAAACAAAATTAAAACCTAATATTAAACAATTCAAATTCAAATAATCATTGTTTTAACTCAAAATGATCAAATGTTTAATTCAAAATATATAAATAACTTAAGGAATGCATAACACACCCAATCATTTTCATGAAGGTGTGTATTAGCATGATGCACCTTTATAGACACACAATAAAATGAGGGGAAAAATTAAATAATATACACTTTAAATATTTAAATCATCAATAATTTTATGTGAGTTTCTCTAAATGATTATGTGTAGGAGTTCCATTTAACCAAATATTACTCATCTTTAATACACACTAGAATCATTAATACACAACAGAAGGATGAAATTGACAGAAAAAAATTACATAAATAATTTTAAAGTTAATTTATTGTGAAGAAATTTATTGTAAAGAAAGAGAGTGATTTCTATTGGTTATTTTAAAGAGGTGCATCATGCTAACACATGAATGGATGTGTTAGAGCATTCCCCATAACTTAATTATTAATAAAAATATTTAATTATTATTCCTATTTTCTCTCTACTTATTAAAATCAAATATCACTTATAAAAGTTAAAGTGATACTGCAGTAAAGAAGTATTTTCATAAGTTAGTTACATATTTAAGCTTTCATATATTCTTTGTTGAGCTTCTTGTGGCAAACTGTTAGAAAACTTATCGCTTCATAGAAAACTCAAAATTATGTTTCTCATTTGTACTAAAAACAAAGGCCCAATACATTTCATTTCAGCCCATTTAGTAATACATTTCATTTCCCCGCTTTTAGTTAGGATATCATTTATTTTTCTAACTTATTGGTGATCGTTAGTGAGTATTTAGTTAGTAAAATCAAACCGTAAGGGCATAGTATAGTGTGATCACTAGTTAATGAGTATAAAATCAATTTGTAAGTAATCGATAATTTCAAAAAGATATTGATACATAAATATTAATAGTCAACTCTATTATTTTTAGTTATTATGGTGTTTATCTTATACAATTGAAATAGTAATAGAAAGAGAGAAAATGAATTAACTTTTAATAATAACATACTAACAAGAATAGGAAAGACAAGAAGTAATTAATTTTTTAATAAAAATGATGAATAAGAATAAGAATAAGAATCAAAATAGAATAACGATAGAACAGAAAAATAGTAAAATTTTAATTAATACATATGAATAACTATATTGAAATGCAATTCAATCAATCAACCGTACTTATATTTATCCTATACAACCATCAATTTAAATTAGGAGGTTAAAAAGCGATACAAGATAAAATCTACATTACCATAGCTTTTTATAATGCTATTTTGAATTTCAGAACTATAACCACTATGTCATTGTTGTGGTGGATGCAATTTAACAACACTACGTTGCAATAACGCTTACAAGACTAAATTTAATAATATATACTTCTACATAACGCTTATATCATTTAATGTTGTATTAGTAGCAATTTTCAAAGATGGATTATTAAATTTTCATATGGTTTGAACTTGATCTTTAGTGAATATGTAACAATGAACTAATCTTAATGATCTTTTAAACGAATATGACATACAAAATAAATAAAAGCAATTTTTATTAAATGTGTTTAGCTTAGATGTAGCGTATAATTGATTTTAACAAATTAATATATATTCAAACAATTTAAAAACAAGATAAATTTAAAATGGTTTTTAAATAATATTTTTAAATTTTTAAATTTTAAATTTTAAATTAAATGATTTATTTTGACTTTTCATGTCCATAAATATTATTTATTTAAATTATTGATAATCTATTTATTTACAATTTTAATTTAATTCATACAAATTAATGAATTTAATTTTTGAATGATTTATTCAAATATTCTAGTTAATATTACTTTTAAGCTATAAAATAATATTTTGCAACAGAGAAGTATCAAAAAATATTATTAAAATTACATATTAAAAATTATTTTAAATTTTAAAAATTTGCAAATATGCTTATCAATTTATAATTTATAAGGAACCATCATTCACCAAAATAAAATTGTTTATGAACTATATCAATAAATTTTAAAATTGTGAGTAATATATAAAATATTTTAAAATTTTCTATTTCCTTAAAACAAAATTAAAAACCTAATATTAAACAATTCAAATTCAAATAATCGTTGTTTTTAACTCAAAATGATCATAAATGTTTAATTCAAAATATATATAACTTAAGGCAATGCTATAACACACCCAATCATTTTCATGAAGGTGTGTATTAGCATGATGCACCTTTATAGACACACAATAAAATGAGGGAAAATTAAATAATATACACTTTAAATATTTAAATAATCAATAATTTTATGTGAGTTTCTCTAAATGATTATGTAGGGTTCTGCCCAACCAAATATTACTCATCTTTAATACACACTAGAATCATTAATACACAATATGAAATGATGTAAAAATTACATAAATAATTTTAAAGTTAATTTATTGTGAAGAAATTTATTGTAAAGAAAGAGAGTGATTTCTATTGGTTATTTTAAAGAGGTGCATCATGCTAACACATGAATGGATGTGTTATAGCATTCCCATAACTTAATTATTAATAAAACATTTAATTATTATTCTATTTTCTCTAATTATTAAAATCAAATATCACTTATAAAAGTTAAAGTGATACCGCAGAAAAGAAGTATTTTCATAAGTTAGTTACATATTTAAGCTTATATATTCTTTGTTGAGCTTTGTGGCAAACCTTAGAAAACTTATCGTCATAGAAAACTCAAAATTATGTTTTCTCATTTGTACTCAAAACAAAGGCCCAATACATTTCATTTCAGCCCATTTAGTAATACATTTTTTCATTTAGTTAGGATATCATTTATTTTTTCTAACTTATTGGTGATCGGTTAGTGAGTATTTAGTTAGTAAAATCAAACCGTAGGGCATAGTATAGTGTGATCACTAGTTAATGAGTATAAAATCAATTTGTAAGTAATCGATAATTTCAAAAAGATATTGATACATAAATATTAATAGTCAACTATATTATTTTTAGTTATTATGGTGTTTATCTTATACAATTAGTAATAGAAAGAGAGAAATGAATAACTTTTAATAATAACATACTAACAAGAATAGAAAAGACAAGAAGTAATTAATTTTTTTTAATAAATGATGAATAAGAATAAGAATAAGAATAAGAATTGATAGAATAACGATAGGAAATAGAAGAATAGGTAAAATTTTAATTAAAACATATGAATAACTATATTGAAATGCAATTCAATCAATCAACCGATTTATATTTATCCCATACAACCATCAACTTTAATTAGAGATAATGACAAGCGCCGACAAGATAAAATCTACACCACCATAGCTTTTTATAATGCTATTTTGAATTTCAAGAACGAATCCACTATGTATCAGTTGTGGTGGATGCAATTTAACAACACTACGTTGTAATAACGTCTTATAAGACTAAATTTATTAATATATGCTACAACGCTTATATCATTTAATGTTGTATTAATAGCACTTCATTGATGGATTATTAAATTTTCATATGGTTTGAACTTGATCTTTAGTGTATATGTAATCGAACTAATCTTAATGATCTTTAAATATGATATAATAAAATAAATAAAAAGTAATTTATTGATTTTAATAAAAATTATATATACAATTTCATAAATTTAAATGTGGTTTTAAATAATATTTTAAATTTTAAATTTTAAATTTTAAATTAAAATGATTTATTTTGACTTTTCATGTCCAATATTATTTATTAAATTATTGATAATCTATTTATTTACAATTTTAATTTTAATTCATAATAAATTAATTAATTTAATTTATTTAGTATAATTTTACTTGTAAACAAAAATTTAATTTTTGAATGATTTATTCAAATATTCTAGTTAATATTATTTAAGCCATGAAAATAATATTTTGCAAATGTAGAAGTATCAAAATATTATTAAAAAATTACATATTAAAACTATTTTAAATTTTAAAAATTTGCAACATGCTTATCATTTATAATTTTATAAGGAACCATCATTCACCAAAATAAAATTGTTTATGAACTATATCAATAAAATTGTGAGTAATATATAAAATATTTTAAAATTTTTCTATTTCCTTAAAACAAAATTAAAACCTAATATTAAACAATTCAAATTCAAATAATCGTGTTTTTAACTCAAAATGATCATAAATGTTTAATTCAAAAATATATAAATAACTTAAGGCAATGCTATAACACACCCAATCATTTTCATGAAGGTGTGTATTAGCATGATGCACTTTATAGACACACAATAAAATGAGGGGAAAAATTAAATAATATACACTTTAAATATTTAAATAATCAATAATTTTATGAGTTTCTAAATGATTATGTGTAGGAGTTCGCCTAACCAAATATTACTCATCTTTAATACACACTAGAATCATTAATACACAATAAGGGATGGAATTGATAAAAATCACATAAATAATTTTAAAGTTAATTTATTGTGAAGAAATTTATTGTAAAGAAAGAGAGTGATTTTATTGGTTATTTTAAAGAGGTGCATCATGCTAACACATGAATGGATGTGTTATAGCATTCCCATAACTTAATTATTAATAAAACATTTAATTATTATTCCTATTTTCTCTAATTATTAAAATCAAATATCACTTATAAAAGTTAAAGTGATACCGCAGAAAGAAGTATTTTCATAAGTTAGTTACATATTTAAGCTTTATATATTCTTTGTTGAGCTTCTTGTGGCAAACTGTAGAAAACTTATCGCTTATAGAAAACTCAAAAATTATGTTTTCTTTCTCATTTGTACTCAAAAACAAAGGCCCAATACATTTCATTTCAACCCATTTAGTAATACATTTCATTTCCACCGCTTAGTTAGGATATCATTTATTTTCTCTAACTTATTGGTGATCGGTTAGGAGTATTTAGTGAGTGTAAAATCAAACCGTAAGGGCATAGTATAGTGTGACACTAGTTAATGAGTATAAAATCAATTTGTAAGTAATCGATAATTTCAAAAAGATATTGATAAATAAAATTGTTTATGAACTATATCAATAAATTTTAAAATTGTGAGTAATATATAAAATATTTTAAAATTTTTCTATTTCCTTAAAACAAAATTAAAACCTAATATTAAACAATTCAAATTCAAATAATCGTTGTTTTTAACTCAAAATGATCATAAATGTTTAATTCAAAAATATATATAATTTATAATGCTATAACACACCCAATCATTTTCATGAAGGTGTGTATTAGCATGATGCACCTTTATAGACACACAATAAAATGAGGGGGAAAATTAAATAATATACACTTTAAATATTTAAATAATCAATAATTTTATGTGAGTGTCTCTAAATGATTATGTGTAGGGGTTCTGCCCAACCAAATATTACTCATCTTTAATACACACTAGAATCATTAATACACAAATGTATGGATGGAATTGATAAAAATTACATAAATAATTTTAAAGTTAATTTATTGTGAAGAAATTTATTGTAAAGAAAGAGAGTGATTTCTATTGGTTATTTTAAAGAGGTGCATCATGCTAACACATGAATGGATGTGTTATAGCATTCCCATAACTTAATTATTAATAAAAACATTTAATTATTATTCCTATTTTCTCTCTAATTATTAAAATCAAATATCACTTATAAAAGTTAAAGTGATACCGTAAAAAAGTATTTTCATAAGTTAGTTACATATTTAAGCTTTCATATATTCTTTGTTGATTCTTGTGGCAACTCATAGAAAACTTATCGCTTCATAGAAAACTCAAAATTATGTTTTCTTTCTCATTTGTACTCAAAAACAAAGGCCCAATACATTTCATTTCAGATTTAGTAATACATTTCATTTCCGCTTTGTTAGGGATATCATTTATTTTTCTAACTTATTTGTGATCGGTTAGGGAGTATTTAGTGAGTGTAAAATCAAACCGTAAGGGCATAGTATAGTGTGATCAGCTAGTTAATGAGTATAAAATCAATTTGTAAATAATCGTATAATTTCAAAAAGATATTGATAAATAAAATTGTTTATGAACTATATCAATAAATTTTAAAATTGTGAGTAATATATAAAATATTTTTAAAATTTTTCTATTTCCTTAAAACAAAATTAAAAACCTAATATTAAACAATTCAAATTCAAATAATCGTTGTTTTTAACTCAAAATGATCATAAATGTTTAATTAAAAAATATATAAATAACTTGCAATATATAACACACCCAATCATTTTCATGAAGGTGTGTATTATCATGATGCACCTTTATAGACACTTAATAAAATGAGGGGAAAATTAAATAATATACACTTTAAATATTTAAATAATCAATAATTTTATGTGAGTTTCTCTAAATGATTATGTGTAGGAGTTCTGCCCAACCAAATATTACTCATCTTTAATACACACTAGAATCATTAATACACAACAGAAGGGATGGAATTGATGAAAAAACTACATAAATAATTTTAAAGTTAATTTATTGTGAAGAAATTTATTGTAAATAAAGAGAGTGATTTCTATTGGTTATTTTAAAGAGGTGCATCATGCTAACACATGAATGGATGTGTTATAGCATTCCCCATAACTTAATTATTAATAAAAACATTTAATTATTATTCCTATTTTCTCTAATTATTAAAATCAAATATCACTTATAAAAGGTTAAAGTGATACCGCAAGAAGTATTTTCATAGTTACATATTTAAGCTTATATATTCTTTGTTGCTTCTTGTGGCAAACTGTTAGAAAACTTATCGCTTCATAGAAACTCAAAAATTATGTTTTCTTTCTCATTTGTACTAAAAACAAAGGCCCAATACATTTCATTTTAGCCCATTTAGTAATACATTTCATTTACGCTTAGTTAGATATCATTTATTTTTCTCTAACTTATTGGTGATCGTTAGTGAGTATTTAGTTAGTGTAAAATCAAACCGTAAGCATAGTATAGTGTGATCACTAGTTAATGAGTATAAAATCAATTTGTAAGTAATCGAAATTTCAAAAGATATTGATAAATAAAATTGTTTATGAACTATATCAATAAATTTTAAAATTGTGAGTAATATATAAAATATTTTTAAAATTTTTCTATTTAAAACAAAATTAAAACCTAATATTAAATAATTCAAATTCAAATAATCATTGTTTTTAACTCAAAATGATCATAAATGTTTAATTCAAAAATATATAAATAACTTAAGGCAATGCTATAACACACCCATTCATTTTCATGAAGGTGTGTATTAGCATGATGCACCTTTATAGACACAATAAAATGAGGGGAAAATTAAATAATATACACTTTAAATATTTAAATAATCAATAATTTTATGTGAGTTTCTAAATGATTATGTGTAGGGTTCTCCCAACCAAATATTACTCATCTTTAATACACACTAGAATCATTAATACACAAATAGATGGAATTGAAAAAAAATTACATAAATAATTTTAAAGTTAATTTATTGTGAAGAAATTTATTGTAAAGAAAGAGAGTGATTTCTATTGGTTATTTTAAAGAGGTGCATCATGCTAACACATGAATGGATGTGTTATAGCATTCCCCATAACTTAATTATTAATAAAACATTTAATTATTATTCCTATTTTCTCTAATTATTAAAATCAAATATCACTTATAAAAGTTAAAGTGATACGCGGTAAAGAAGTATTTTCATAAGTTAGTTACATATTTAAGCTTTTATATTCTTTGTTGAGCTTTTTGTGCAAAAGTTAGAAAACTTATTGCTTCATAGAAAACTCAAAATTATGTTTCTTTTCTCATTTGTACTTAAAAACAAAGGCCCAATACATTTCATTTCAGCCCATTTAGTAATACATTTCCCATTAGTTAGGATATCATTTATTTTTCTAACTTATTGGTGATTGGTTAGTGAGTATTTAGTGAGTGTAAAATCAAACCGTAAGGGCATAGTATAGTGTGATCATCTAGTTAATGAGTATAAAATCAATATTGTAAGTAATCGATAATTTCAAAAAGATATTGATAAATAAAATTGTTTATGAACTATATCAATAAATTTTAAAATGAGTAATATATAAAATATTTTAAAAATTTCTATTTCTTAAAACAAAATTAAAACCTAATATTAAACAATTCAAATTCAAATAATCATTGTTTTTAACTCAAAATGATCATAAATGTTTAATTAAAAATATATAAATAACTTAAAGCAATGCTATAACAAACCCATCATTTTCATGAAGGTGTGTATTAGCATGATGCACCTTTATAGACACACAATAAAATGAGGGGAAAATTAAATAATATACACTTTAAATATTTAAATAATCAATAATTTTATGAGTTTCTAAATGATTATGTGTAGGGTTCTTCCCAACCAAATATTACTCATCTTTAATACACAGAATCATTAATACACAATGGGATGGAATTGACAAAAAACTACATAAATAATTTTAAAGTTAATTTATTGTGAAGAAATTTATTGTAAAGAAGAGAGTGATTTCTATTGGTTATTTTAAAGAGGTGCATCATGCTAACACATGAATGGATGTGTTATAGCATTCCCCATAACTTAATTATTAATAAAAACATTTAATTATTATTCCTATTTTCTCTAATTATTAAAATCAAATATCACTTATAAAAGTTAAAGTGATAGCAAGTAGAAAAGAAGTATTCTCATAAGTTAGTTACATATTTAAGCTTTCATATATTCTTTGTTGAGCTTCTGGTGGCAAACTGTTAGAAAACTTATCGCTCATAGAAAACTCAAAATTATGTTTTTCTCATTTGTACTCAAAAACAAAGACCCAATACATTTCATTTCAGCCTTTTAGTAATACATTTCATTTCCACGCTTAGTTAGGATATCATTTATTTTTCTAACTTATTGGTGATTGGTTAGTAGTATTTAGTGAGTAAAATCAAACCGTAAGGGCATAGTATTGTGTGATCACTAGTTAATGAGAATAAAATCAATTTGTAAGTAATCGATAATTTCAAAAGATATTGATAAATAAAATTGTTTATGAACTATATCAATAAATTTTAAAATTGTGAGTAATATATAAAATATTTTAAAATTTTTCTATTTCCTTAAAACAAAATTAAAAACCTAATATTAAACAATTCAAATTCAAATAATCGTTGTTTTTAACTCAAAATGATCATAAATGTTTAATTAAAAAATATATAAATAACTTAAGGCAATGCTATAACACACCCAATCATTTTCATGAAGGTGTGTATAGCATGATGCACCTTTATAGACACACAATAAAATGAGGGAAAATTAAATAATATACACTTTAAATATTTAAATAATCAATAATTTTATGTGAGTTTCTCTAAATGATTATGTGTAGGGGTTCTGCCCAACCAAATATTACTCATCTTTAATACACACTATAATCATTAATACACACTATAATCATTAATACACAACAGAAGGGATGGAATTGACAGAAAAAAATTACATAAATAATTTTAAAGTTAATTTATTGTGAAGAAATTTATTGTAAAGAAAGAGAGTGATTTCTATTGGTTATTTTAAAGAGGTGCATCATGCTAACACATGAATGGATGTTATAGCATTCCCTATAACTTAATTATTAATAAAACATTTAATTATTATTCCTATTTTCTCTCTAATTATTAAAATCAAATATCACTTATAAAAGTTAAAGTGATACCAGAAAAGAAGTATTTTCATAAGTTAGTTACATATTTAAGCTTTCATATATTCTTTGTTGAGCTTTTGTGGCAAACAGTTAGAAAACTTATCGCTTCATAGAAAACTCAAAAATTGTGTTTTCTTTCTCATTTGTACTCAAAAAACAAAGGCCCAATACATTTCATTTCAGCCCATTTAGTAATACATTTCATTTCCGCCCGCTTAGTTAGGATATCATTTATTTTTCTCTAACTTATTGGTGATCGGTTAGTGAGTATTTAGTTAGTGTAAAATCAAACCGTAAGGGCATAGTATAGTGATCACTAGTTAATGAGTATAAAATCAATTTGTAAGTAATCGTATAATTTCAAAAAGATATTGATACATAAATATTAATAGTCAACTATATTATTTTTAGTTATTATGGTATTTATCTTATACAATTGAAATAGTAATAGAAAGAGAGAGAAAATGAATTAACTTTTAATAATAACATACTAACAAGAATAGGAAAAGACAAGAAGTAATTAATTTTAATAAAATGATGAATAATAAGAATAAGAATAAAAGATAGGAATAACGATAGGAACAGAGAAAAATAGGTAAAATTTTAATTAAAACATATGAATAACTATATTGAAATGCAATTCAATCAATCATCCAGACTTATATTTATCCCATACAACCATCAACTTTAAATTAGAGGCGTAATGCAATGACAAAGATAAAATCTACACCACCATAGCTTTTATAATGCTATTTTGAATTTCAAGAACGAAATCCACTATGTCTGTTGTGGATGCAATTTAACAACACTACGCTTGCAATAACGCTTACAAGACTAAATTTAATAATATATACTTGCTACAACGCTTATATCATTTAATGTTGTATTAATAGCACTTTCGTTGATGGATTATTAAATTTTCATATGGTTTGAACTTGATCTTTAGTGAATATGTAACACGAACTAATCTTAATGATCTTTTAAACGAATATGACATACAAAATAAATAAAAGCAATTTTATTAAATGTGTGTTTAGCTTAGATGTAGCGATAATTGATTTTAACAAAATTAATATATATTCAAACAATTTAAAAACAAGATAAATTCTAAAAATGTGGTTTTAAATAATTTTTAAATTTTAAATTTTAAATTTTAAATTAAAATGATTTATTTTGACTTTTCATGTCCAAATATTATTTATTAAATTATTGATAATCTATTTATTTAAATTTTAATTTTTAATTCATAATAAAATTAATTAATTTAATTTTATTGAGTATAATTTACTTGTAAACAAAAATTTAATTTTTGAATGATTTATTCAAATATTCTAGTTAATATTACTTTAAGCCATGAAAATAATATTTTGCAACAGAGAAGTATCAAAAATATTATTAAAAATTACATATTAAAACTATTTTAAAGTTTAAAATTTGCAACATGCTTTATTTATAATTTTATAAGGAACCATCATTCACCAAAATAAAATTGTTTATGAACTATATCAATAAATTTTAAATTGTGAGTAATATATAAAATATTTTAAAATTTTTCTATTTCCTTAAAACAAAATTAAAACCTAATATTAAACAATTCAAATTCAAATAATCGTTGTTTTAACTCAAAATGATCATAAATGTTTAATTCAAAATATATAAATAACTTAAGGCAATGCTATAACACACCCAATCATTTTCATGAAGGTGTGTATTAGCATGATGCACCTTTATAGACACACAATAAAATGAGGGGAAAATTAAATAATATACACTTTAAATATTTAAATAATCAATAATTTTATGTGAGTTTCTCTAAATGATTATGTGTAGGAGTTCCCCTAACCAAATATTACTCATCTTTAATACACACTAGAATCATTAATACACAAATGTATGGATGGAATTGAAGAAAAAATCACATAAATAATTTTAAAGTTAATTTATTGTGAAGAAATTTATTGTAAAGAAAGAGAGTGATTTCTATTGGTTATTTTAAAGAGGTGCATCATGCTAACACATGAATGGATGTGTTATAGCATTCCCCATAACTTAATTATTAATAAAAACATTTAATTATTATTCCTATTTTCTCTAATTATTAAAATCAAATATCACTTATAAAAGTTAAAGTGATACCGCAGAAAAAAAGTATTTTCATAAGTTAGTTACATATTTAAGCTTTCATATATTCTTTGTTGAGCTTCTTGTGGCAAACTGTTAGAAAACTTATCGCTTCATAGAAAACTCAAAAATTATGTTTTCTTTCTCATTTGTACTCAAAAACAAAGGCCCAATACATTTCATTTCAGCCCATTTAGTAATACATTTCATTTCCACCGCTTAGTTAGGATATCATTTATTTTTCTAACTTATTTGTGATCGTTAGAGTATTTAGTGAGTGTAAAATCAAACCGTATATAGTATAGTGTGATCACTAGTTAATGAGTATAAAATCAATTTGTAAGTAATCGATAATTTCAAAAAGATATTGATAAATAAAATTGTTTATGAACTATATCAATAAATTTTAAAATTGTGAGTAATATATAAAATATTTTAAAATTTTTCTATTTCCTTAAAACAAAATTAAAACCTAATATTAAACAATTCAAATTCAAATAATCGTTTTTTAACTCAAAATGATCATAAATGTTTAATTAAAATATATAAATAACTTAAGGCAATGCTATAACACACCCAATCATTTTCATGAAGGTGTGTATTAGCATGATGCACCTTTATAGACACACAATAAAATGAGGGAAAAATTAAATAATATACACTTTAAATATTTAAATAATCAATAATTTTATGTGAGTGTTCTAAATGATTATGTGTAGGGTTCCTCAACCAAATATTACTCATCTTTAATACACTAGAATCATTAATACACAATGTATGGGATGGAATTGACAAAAAAACTACATAAATAATTTTAAAGTTAATTTATTGTGAAGAAATTTATTGTAAAGAAAGAGAGTGATTTCTATTGGTTATTTTAAAGAGGTGCATCATGCTAACACATGAATGGATGTGTTATAGCATTCCCATAACTTAATTATTAATAAAACATTTAATTATTATTCCTATTTTCTCTAATTATTAAAATCAAATATCACTTATAAAAGTTAAAGTGATACCGAAAAAGAAGTATTTTCATAAGTTAGTTACATATTTAAGCTTATATATTCTTTGTTGAGCTTCTTGTGGCAAATGTTAGAAAACTTATCGCTCATAGAAAACTCAAAAATTATGTTTTCTTTCTCATTTGTACAAAAACAAAGGCCCAATACATTTCATTTCAAATTTCATTTAGTAATACATTTCATTTCGCCCGCTTAGTTAGGATATCATTTATTTTTCTAACTTATTTGTGATCGTTAGTGAGTATTTAGTGAGTGTAAAATCAAACCGTAAGGGCATAGTATAGTGTGATCACTAGTTAATGAGTATAAAATCAATTTGTAAGTAATCGTATAATTTCAAAAAGATATTGATAAATAAAATTGTTTATGAACTATATCAATAAATTTTAAAATTGTGAGTAATATATAAAATATTTTAAAATTTTTCTATTTCCTAAAACAAAATTAAAACCTAATATTAAACAATTCAAATTCAAATAATCGTTGTTTTAACTCAAAATGATCATAAATGTTTAATTCAAAAATATATAAATAACTTAAGGCAATGCTATAACACACCCAATCATTTTCATGAAGGTGTGTATTAGCATGATGCACCTTTATAGACACACAATAAAATGAGGGGAAAATTAAATAATATACACTTTAAATATTTAAATAATCAATAATTTTATGTGAGTTTCTCTAAATGATTATGTGTAGGGTTCTACCCAACCAAATATTACTCATCTTTAATACACACTAGAATCATTAATACACAATGTATGGATGGAATTGATAAAAAAACTACATAAATAATTTTAAAGTTAATTTATTGTGAAGAAATTTATTGTAAAGAAAGAGAGTGATTTCTATTGGTTATTTTAAAGAGGTGCATCATGCTAACACATGAATGGATGTGTTATAGCATTCCCCATAACCTAATTATTAATAAAAACATTTAATTATTATTCCTATTTTCTCTCTAATTATTAAAATCAAATATCACTTATAAAAGTTAAAGTGATACCGCAGAAAAAAAGTATTTTCATAAGTTAGTTACATATTTAAGCTTTCATATATTCTTTGTTGAGCTTCTTGTGGCAAACTGATAGAAACTTATCGCTTCATAGAAAACTCAAAAATTATGTTTTCTTTCTCATTTGTACTGAAAAAACAAAGGCCCAATACATTTCATTTCAGCCCATTTAGTAATACATTTCATTTCCACCCGCTTTGTTAGGATATCATTTATTTTTCTCTAACTTATTTGTGATCGGTTAGGGAGTATTTAGTGAGTGTAAAATCAAACCGTATAGTATAGTGTGATCACTAGTTAATGAGTATAAAATCAATTTGTAAGTAATCGTATAATTTCAAAAAGATATTGATAAATAAAATTGTTTATGAACTATATCAATAAATTTTAAAATTGTGAGTAATATATAAAATATTTTAAAATTTTCTATTTCCTTAAAACAAAATTAAAACCTAATATTAAACAATTCAAATTCAAATAATCGTTGTTTTTAACTCAAAATGATCATAAATGTTTAATTCAAAATATATAAATAACTTAAGGCAATGCTATAACACACCCAATCATTTTCATGAAGGTGTGTATTAGCATGATGCACCTTTATAGACACACAATAAAATGAGGGGAAAATTAAATAATATACACTTTAAATATTTAAATAATCAATAATTTTATGTGAGTTTCTCTAAATGATTATGTGTAGGAGTTCTTCCTAACCAAATATTACTCATCTTTAATACACACTAGAATCATTAATACACAAATGTATGATGGAATTATAAAAAAATTACATAAATAATTTTAAAGTTAATTTATTGTGAAGAAATTTATTGTAAAGAAAGAGAGTGATTTCTATTGGTTATTTTAAAGAGGTGCATCATGCTAACACATGAATGGATGTGTTATAGCATTCCCCATAACTTAATTATTAAAAACATTTAATTATTATTCCTATTTTCTCTAATTATTAAAATCAAATATCACTTATAAAAGTTAAAGTGATACCGCGTAAAAGTATTTTCATAAGTTAGTTACATATTTAAGCTTTCATATTCTTTGTTGAGCTTCTGTGGCAAACTGTTAGAAAACTTATCGCTTCATAGAAAACTCAAAAATTATGTTTTCTTTCTCATTTGTACTGAAAAAACAAAGGCCCAATACATTTCATTTCAGCCCATTTAGTAATACATTTCATTTCCGCCCGCTTTGTTAGGATATCATTTATTTTTCTCTAACTTATTTGTGATCGGTTAGGGAGTATTTAGTGAGTGTAAAATCAAACCGTAAGGGCATAGTATAGTGTGATCAGCTAGTTAATGAGTATAAAATCAATTTGTAAATAATCGTATAATTTCAAAAAGATATTGATAAATAAAATTGTTTATGAACTATATCAATAAATTTTAAAATTGTGAGTAATATATAAAATATTTTTAAAATTTTTCTATTTCCTTAAAACAAAATTAAAACCTAATATTAAACAATTCAAATTCAAATAATCGTTGTTTTAACTCAAAATGATCATAAATGTTTAATTAAAAATATATAAATAACTTAAGCAATGCTATAACACACCCAATTCATTTTCATGAAGGTGTGTATTAGCATGATGCACCTTTATAGACACACAATAAAATGAGGGGAAAAATTAAATAATATACACTTTAAATATTTAAATAATCAATAATTTTATGTGAGTGTCTCTAAATGATTATGTAGGGTTCTACCAAACCAAATATTACTCATCTTTAATACACACTAGAATCATTAATACACAATGTAAGGGATGGAATTGACAAAAAAGTACATAAATAATTTTAAAGTTAATTTATTGTGAAGAAATTTATTGTAAAGAAAGAGAGTGATTTCTATTGGTTATTTTAAAGAGGTGCATCATGCTAACACATGAATGGATGTGTTATAGCATTCCCCATAACTTAATTATTAATAAAAACATTTAATTATTATTCCTATTTTCTCTAATTATTAAAATCAAATATCACTTATAAAAGTTAAAGTGATACCAGTAAAAAGTATTTTCATAAGTTAGTTACATATTTAAGCTTTCATATATTCTTTGTTGAGCTTCTGGCAAACTGTTAGAAAACTTATCGCTCATAGAAAACTCAAAAATTATGTTTTCTTTCTCATTTGTACTAAAAACAAAGGCCCAATACATTTCATTTCAGCCCATTTAGTAATACATTTCATTTCCGCTTAGTTAGGATATCATTTATTTTTCTCTAACTTATTTGTGATCGGTTAGTGAGTATTTAGTGAGTGTAAAATCAAACCGTAAGGGCATAGTATAGTGTGATCACTAGTTAATGAGTATAAAATCAATTTGTAAGTAATCGATAATTTCAAAAAGATATTGATAAATAAAATTGTTTATGAACTATATCAATAAATTTTAAAATTGTGATTAATATATAAAATATTTTTAAAATTTTTCTATTTCCTTAAAACAAAATTAAAACCTAATATTAAACAATTCAAATTCAAATAATCGTTGTTTTAACTCAAAATGATCATAATTGTTTAATTCAAAAATATATAAATAACTTAAGGCAATGCTATAACACACCCAATCATTTTCATGAAGGTGTGTATTAGCATGATGCACCTTTTATACACACAATAAAATGAGGGAAAATTAAATAATATACACTTTAAATATTTAAATAATCAATAATTTTATGAGTTTCTAAATGATTATGTGTAGGAGTTCTCCAACCAAATATTACTCATCTTTAATACACACTAGAATCATTAATACACAATGTATGGATGGAATTGATGAAAAACTACATAAATAATTTTAAAGTTAATTTATTGTGAAGAAATTTATTGTAAAGAAAGAGAGTGATTTCTATTGGTTATTTTAAAGAGGTGCATCATGCTAACACATGAATGGATGTGTTATAGCATTCCCATAACTTAATTATTAATAAAAACATTTAATTATTATTCCTATTTTCTCTAATTATTAAAATCAAATATCACTTATAAAAGTTAAAGTGATACCGTAGAAAGAAGTATTTTCATAAGTTAGTTACATATTTAAGCTTTCATATTCTTTGTTGAGCTTCTTGTGGCAAACTGTTAGAAAACTTATCGCTTCATAGAAAACTCAAAATTATTTTTTTTCTCATTTGTACTCAAAACAAAGGCCCAATACATTTCATTTCAGCCATTTAGTAATACATTTCATTTCCACCGCTTAGTTAGGATATCATTTATTTTTCTCTAACTTATTTGTGATCGGTTAGTGAGTATTTAGTGAGTGTAAAATCAAACCGTAAGGGCATAGTATAGTGTGATCACTAGTTAATGAGTATAAAATCAATTTGTAAGTAATCGATAATTTCAAAAGATATTGATAAATAAAATTGTTTATGAACTATATCAATAAATTTTAAAATTGTGATTAATATATAAAATATTTTAAAATTTTCTATTTCCTTAAAACAAAATTAAAAACCTAATATTAAACAATTCAAATTCAAATAATCGTTGTTTTTAACTCAAAATGATCATAATTGTTTAATTCAAAAATATATAAATAACTTAAGGCAATGCTATAACACACCCAATCATTTTCATGAAGGTGTGTATTAGCATGATGCACCTTTATAGACACACAATAAAATGAGGGAAAATTAAATAATATACACTTTAAATATTTAAATAATCAATAATTTTATGTGAGTTTCTAAATGATTATGTGTAGAGTTCTAACCAAATAAATATTACTCATCTTTAATACACACTAGAATCATTAATACACAATGTAGGATGAATTGATGTAAAAAACTACATAAATAATTTTAAAGTTAATTTATTGTGAAGAAATTTATTGTAAAGAAAGAGAGTGATTTCTATTGGTTATTTTAAAGAGGTGCATCATGCTAACACATGAATGGATGTGTTATAGCATTCCCTATAACTTAATTATTAATAAAACATTTAATTATTATTCCTATTTTCTCTAATTATTAAAATCAAATATCACTTATAAAAGTTAAAGTGATACCACAGAAAAGAAGTATTTTCATAAGTTAGTTACATATTTAAGCTTTCATATTCTTTGTTGAGCTTCTTGTGGCAAACTGTTAGAAAACTTATCGCTTATAGAAAACTCAAAATTATGTTTTCTTTCTCATTTGTACTCAAAAACAAAGGCCCAATACATTTCATTTCAGCCCATTTAGTAATACATTTCATTTCCACCGCTTAGTTAGGATATCATTTATTTTTCTAACTTATTTGTGATCGGTTAGTGAGTATTTAGTGAGTGTAAAATCAAACCGTAAGGGCATAGTATAGTGTGATCACTAGTTAATGAGTATAAAATCAATTTGTAAGTAATCGATAATTTCAAAAGATATTGATAAATAAAATTGTTTATGAACTATATCAATAAATTTTAAAATTGTGATTAATATATAAAATATTTTAAAATTTTTCTATTTCCTTAAAACAAAATTAAAAACCTAATATTAAACAATTCAAATTCAAATAATCGTTGTTTTAACTCAAAATGATCATAATTGTTTAATTCAAAAATATATAAATAACTTAAGGCAATGCTATAACACACCCAATCATTTTCATGAAGGTGTGTATTAGCATGATGCACCTTTATAGACACACAATAAAATGAGGGAAAAATTAAATAATATACACTTTAAATATTTAAATAATCAATAATTTTATGTGAGTTTCTCTAAATGATTATGTAGGAGTTCTTCCAACCAAATATTACTCATCTTTAATACACACTAGAATCATTAATACACAAATGAAGGGATGGAATTGATGTAAAAACTACATAAATAATTTTAAAGTTAATTTATTGTGAAGAAATTTATTGTAAAGAAAGAGAGTGATTTCTATTGGTTATTTTAAAGAGGTGCATCATGCTAACACATGAATGGATGTGTTATATCATTCCCATAACTTAATTATTAATAAAACATTTAATTATTATTCCTATTTTCTCTCTAATTATTAAAATAAAATATCACTTATAAAAGTTAAAGTGATACCGCAGAAAAGAAGTATTTTCATAAGTTAGTTACATATTTAAGCTTTCATATATTCTTTGTTGAGCTTCTGGCAAACTGTTAGAAAACTTATCGCTTCATAGAAAACTCAAAATTATGTTTTCTTTCTCATTTGTACTCAAAAACAAAGGCCCAATACATTTCATTTCAGCCCATTTAGTAATACATTTCATTTCCACCGCTTAGTTAGGATATCATTTATTTTTCTAACTTATTTGTGATCGGTTAGGGAGTATTTAGTGAGTGTAAAATCAAACCGTAAGGGCATAGTATAGTGTGATCACTAGTTAATGAGTATAAAATCAATTTGTAAGTAATCGATAATTTCAAAAAGATATTGATAAATAAAATTGTTTATGAACTATATCAATAAATTTTAAAATTGTGATTAATATATAAAATATTTTTAAAATTTTTCTATTTCCTTAAAACAAAATTAAAACCTAATATTAAACAATTCAAATTCAAATAATCGTTGTTTTTAACTCAAAATGATCATAATTGTTTAATCAAAAATATATAAATAACTTAAGGCAATGCTATAACACACCAATCATTTTCATGAAGGTGTGTATTAGCATGATGCACCTTATAGACACACAATAAAATGAGGGAAAAATTAAATAATATACACTTTAAATATTTAAATAATCAATAATTTTATGTGAGTTTCTAAATGATTATGTGTAGGAGTTCTACCAACCAAATATTACTCATCTTTAATACACACTAGAATCATTAATACACAAATGTATGGATGGAATTGATGAAAAACTACATAAATAATTTTAAAGTTAATTTATTGTGAAGAAATTTATTGTAAAGAAAGAGAGTGATTTCTATTGGTTATTTTAAAGAGGTGCATCATGCTAACACATGAATGGATGTGTTATAGCATTCCATAACTTAATTATTAATAAAAACATTTAATTATTATTCCTATTTTCTCTCTAATTATTAAAATCAAATATCACTTATAAAAGTTAAAGTGATACCGCAGAAAAGAAGTATTTTCATAAGTTAGTTACATATTTAAGCTTTCATATATTCTTTGTTGAGCTTCGTGGCAAACTGTTAGAAAACTTATCGCTTCATAGAAAACTCAAAATTATGTTTTCTTTCTCATTTGTACTCAAAAAACAAAGGCCCAATACATTTCATTTCAGCGCATTTAGTAATACATTTCATTTCCACCCGCTTAGTTAGGATATCATTTATTTTTCTCTAACTTATTTGTGATCGGTTAGGGAGTATTTAGTGAGTGTAAAATCAAACCGTAAGGGCATAGTATAGTGTGATCACTAGTTAATGAGTATAAAATCAATTTGTAAGTAATCGTATAATTTCAAAAAGATATTGATAAATAAAATTGTTTATGAACTATATCAATAAATTTTAAAATTGTGATTAATATATAAAATATTTTAAAATTTTTCTATTTCCTTAAAACAAAATTAAAAACCTAATATTAAACAATTCAAATTCAAATAATCGTTGTTTTTAACTCAAAATGATCATAATTGTTTAATTCAAAATATATAAATAACTTAAGGCAATGCTATAACACACCCAATCATTTTCATGAAGGTGTGTATTAGCATGATGCACCTTTATAGACACACAATAAAATGAGGGAAAAATTAAATAATATACACTTTAAATATTTAAATAATCAATAATTTTATGTGAGTTTCTAAATGATTATGTGTAGGAGTTCCCAACCAAATATTACTCATCTTTAATACACACTAGAATCATTAATACACAATGTAAGGGATGGAATTGATGTAAAAACTACATAAATAATTTTAAAGTTAATTTATTGTGAAGAAATTTATTGTAAAGAAAGAGAGTGATTTCTATTGGTTATTTTAAAGAGGTGCATCATGCTAACACATGAATGGATGTGTTATATCATTCCCATAACTTAATTATTAATAAAACATTTAATTATTATTCCTATTTTCTCTCTAATTATTAAAATAAAATATCACTTATAAAAGTTAAAGTGATACCGCAGAAAAGAAGTATTTTCATAAGTTAGTTACATATTTAAGCTTTCATATATTCTTTGTTGAGCTTCTTGTGGCAAACTGTTAGAAAACTTATCGCTTCATAGAAAACTCAAAATTATGTTTTCTTTCTCATTTGTACTCAAAAACAAAGGCCCAATACATTTCATTTCAGCCCATTTAGTAATACATTTCATTTCCGCTTAGTTAGGATATCATTTATTTTTCTAACTTATTTGTGATCGGTTAGTATTTAGTGAGTGTAAAATCAAACCGTAAGGGCATAGTATAGTGTGATCACTAGTTAATGAGTATAAAATCAATTTGTAAGTAATCGATAATTTCAAAAAGATATTGATAAATAAAATTGTTTATGAACTATATCAATAAATTTTAAAATTGTGATTAATATATAAAATATTTTTAAAATTTTCTATTTCCTTAAAACAAAATTAAAAACCTAATATTAAACAATTCAAATTCAAATAATCGTTGTTTTTAACTCAAAATGATCATAATTGTTTAATTCAAAAATATATAAATAACTTAAGGCAATGCTATAACACACCCAATCATTTTCATGAAGGTGTGTATTAGCATGATGCACCTTTATAGACACACAATAAAATGAGGGGAAAAATTAAATAATATACACTTTAAATATTTAAATAATCAATAATTTTATGTGAGTTTCTCTAAATGATTATGTGTAGGAGTTCGCCTAACCAAATATTACTCATCTTTAATACACACTAGAATCATTAATACACAATGTATGGATGGAATTGATGAAAAACTACATAAATAATTTTAAAGTTAATTTATTGTGAAGAAATTTATTGTAAAGAAAGAGAGTGATTTCTATTGGTTATTTTAAAGAGGTGCATCATGCTAACACATGAATGGATGTGTTATATCATTCCCATAACTTAATTATTAATAAAAACATTTAATTATTATTCCTATTTTCTCTAATTATTAAAATAAAATATCACTTATAAAAGTTAAAGTGATACCGTAAAAGAAGTATTTTCATAAGTTAGTTACATATTTAAGCTTTCATATATTCTTTGTTGAGCTTCTGGCAAACTGTTAGAAAACTTATCGCTTCATAGAAAACTCAAAATTATGTTTTCTTTCTCATTTGTACTCAAAACAAAGGCCCAATACATTTCATTTCAGCCCATTTAGTAATACATTTCATTTCCACCTTAGTTAGGATATCATTTATTTTTCTAACTTATTTGTGATCGGTTAGGAGTATTTAGTGAGTGTAAAATCAAACCGTAAGGGCATAGTATAGTGTGATCACTAGTTAATGAGTATAAAATCAATTTGTAAGTAATCGTATAATTTCAAAAGATATTGATAAATAAAATTGTTTATGAACTATATCAATAAATTTTAAAATTGTGATTAATATATAAAATATGTTTAAAATTTTTCTATTTCCTTAAAACAAAATTAAAAACCTAATATTAAACAATTCAAATTCAAATAATCGTTGTTTTTAACTCAAAATGATCCTAATTGTTTAATTCAAAAATATATAAATAACTTAAGGCAATGCTATAACACACCCAATCATTTTCATGAAGGTGTGTATTAGCATGATGCACCTTTATAGACACACAATAAAATGAGGGGAAAAATTAAATAATATACACTTTAAATATTTAAATAATCAATAATTTTATGTGAGTTTCTAAATGATTATGTGTAGGAGTTCCAACCAAATATTACTCATCTTTAATACACACTAGAATCATTAATACACAATGTAGGGATGGAATTGATGAAAAAACTACATAAATAATTTTAAAGTTAATTTATTGTGAAGAAATTTATTGTAAAGAAAGAGAGTGATTTCTATTGGTTATTTTAAAGAGGTGCATCATGCTAACACATGAATGGATGTGTTATATCATTCCCATAACTTAATTATTAATAAAAACATTTAATTATTATTCCTATTTTCTCTAATTATTAAAATAAAATATCACTTATAAAAGTTAAAGTGATACCGAGAAAAGAAGTATTTTCATAAGTTAGTTACATATTTAAGCTTTCATATATTCTTTGTTGAGCTTCTTGTGGCAAACTGTTAGAAAACTTATCGCTTCATAGAAAACTCAAAATTATTATGTTTCTTTCTCATTTGTACTCAAAAACAAAGGCCCAATACATTTCATTTCAGCCCATTTAGTAATACATTTCATTTCCTCGCTTAGTTAGGATATCATTTATTTTTCTAACTTATTTGTGATCGGTTAGGAGTATTTAGTGAGTGTAAAATCAAACCGTAAGGCATAGTATAGTGTGATCACTAGTTAATGAGTATAAAATCAATTTGTAAGTAATCGTATAATTTCAAAAGATATTGATAAATAAAATTGTTTATGAACTATATCAATAAATTTTAAAATTGTGATTAATATATAAAATATTTTTAAAATTTTTCTATTTCCTTAAAACAAAATTAAAACCTAATATTAAACAATTCAAATTCAAATAATCGTTGTTTTTAACTCAAAATGATCATAATTGTTTAATTCAAAAATATATAAATAACTTAAGGCAATGCTATAACACACCCAATCATTTTCATGAAGGTGTGTATTAGCATGATGCACCTTATAGACACACAATAAAATGAGGGAAAATTAAATAATATACACTTTAAATATTTAAATAATCAATAATTTTATGTGAGTTTCTAAATGATTATGTGTAGGAGTTACCCAACCAAATATTACTCATCTTTAATACACACTAGAATCATTAATACACAATGTATGGATGGAATTGATGAAAAAACTACATAAATAATTTTAAAGTTAATTTATTGTGAAGAAATTTATTGTAAAGAAAGAGAGTGATTTCTATTGGTTATTTTAAAGAGGTGCATCATGCTAACACATGAATGGATGTGTTATATCATTCCCCATAACTTAATTGTTAATAAAAACATTTAATTATTATTCCTATTTTCTCTAATTATTAAAATAAAATATCACTTATAAAAGTTAAAGTGATACCGCAGAAGAAGTATTTTCTAAGTTAGTTACATATTTAAGCTTTCATATATTCTTTGTTGAGCTTCTTGTGGCAAACTGTTAGAAAACTTATCGCTTCATAGAAAACTCAAAAATTATGTTTTCATTCTCATTTGTACTCAAAAAATAAAGGCCCAATACATTTCATTTCAGCCCATTTAGTAATACATTTCATTTCCTACCGCTTAGTTAGGATATCATTTATTTTTCTAACTTATTGGTGATTGGTTAGTGAGTATTTAGTGAGTGTAAAATCAAACCGAAAGAACATAGTATAGTGTGATCACTAGTTAATGAGTATAAAATCAATTTGTAAGTAATCGTTAATTTCAAAAAGATATTGATAAATAAAATTTTTATGAACTATATCAATAAATTTTAAAATTGTGAGTAATATATAAAATATTTTAAAATTTTTCTATTTCCTTAAAACAAAATTAAAAACCTAATATTAAACAATTCAAATTCAAATAATCGTTGTTTTTAACTCAAAATGATCATAAATGTTTAATTCAAAATATATAAATAACTTAAGGCAATGCTATAACACACCCAATCATTTTCATGAAGGTGTGTATTAGCATGATGCACCTTATAGACACACAATAAAATGAGGGAAAAATTAAATAATATACACTTTTAAATATTTAAATAATCAATAATTTTATGTGAGTTCTCTAAATGATTATGTGTAGGGTTCTACTAACCAAATATTACTCATCTTTAATACACACTAGAATCATTAATACACAAAGTATGGGATGAAATTGATGAAAAAATTACATAAATAATTTTAAAGTTAATTTATTGTGAAGAAATTTATTGTAAAGAAAGAGAGTGATTTCTATTGGTTATTTTAAAGAGGTGCATCATGCTAACACATGAATGGATGTGTTATAGCATTCCCATAACTTAATTATTAATAAAAACATTTAATTATTATTCCTATTTTCTCTAATTATTAAAATCAAATATCACTTATAAAAGTTAAAGTGATACCGTAAAAGAAGTATTTTCATAAGTTAGTTACATATTTAAGCTTTCATATATTCTTTGTTGAGCTTCTTGTGGCAACAGTTAGAAAACTTATCGCTTCATAGAAAACTCAAAAATTATGTTTTCTTTCTCATTTGTACTCAAAAACAAAGGCCCAATACATTTCATTTCAGCCCATTTAGTAATACATTTCATTTCCGCTTAGTTAGGATATCATTTATTTTTCTAACTTATTGGTGATCGGTTAGTGAGTATTTAGTGAGTGTAAAATCAAACCGTAAGGGCATAGTATAGTGTGATCACTAGTTAATGAGTATAAAATCAATTTGTAAGTAATCGATAATTTCAAAAGATATTGATAAATAAAATTGTTTATGAACTATATCAATAAATTTTAAAATTGTGATTAATATATAAAATATTTTAAAATTTTTCTATTTCCTTAAAACAAAATTAAAACCTAATATTAAACAATTCAAATTCAAATAATCGTTGTTTTTAACTCAAAATGATCATAAATGTTTAATTCAAAAATATATAAATAACTTAAGGCAATGCTATAACACACCCAATCATTTTCATGAAGGTGTATTAGCATGATGCACCTTATAGACACACAATAAAATGAGGGAAAAATTAAATAATATACACTTTAAATATTTAAATAATCAATAATTTTATGTGAGTTTCTCTAAATGATTATGTGTAGGGTTCCCAACCAAATATTACTCATCTTTAATACACACTAGAATCATTAATACACAATAAGGGATGGAATTGATGAAAAAAATTACATAAATAATTTTAAAGTTAATTTATTGTGAAGAAATTTATTGTAAAGAAAGAGAGTGATTTCTATTGGTTATTTTAAAGAGGTGCATCATGCTAACACATGAATGGATGTGTTATAGCATTCCCCATAACTTAATTATTAATAAAAACATTTAATTATTATTCCTATTTTCTCTCTAATTATTAAAATCAAATATCACTTATAAAAGTTAAAGTGATACCGAGAAAAGAAGTATTTTCATAAGTTAGTTACATATTTAAGCTTTCATATATTCTTTGTTGAGCTTCTTGTGGCAAATTAGAAAACTTATCGCTCATAGAAAACTCAAAATTATGTTTTCTTTCTCATTTGTACTCAAAAACAAAGGCCCAATACATTTCATTTCAGCCCATTTAGTAATACATTTCATTTCCTTAGTTAGGATATCATTTATTTTTCTAACTTATTGGTGATCGGTTAGTGAGTATTTAGTGAGTGTAAAATCAAACCGTATATAGTATAGTGTGATCACTAGTTAATGAGTATAAAATCAATTTGTAAGTAATCGTATAATTTCAAAAAGATATTGATAAATAAAATTGTTTATGAACTATATCAATAAATTTTAAAATTGTGAGTAATATATAAAATATTTTAAAATTTTCTATTTCCTTAAAACAAAATTAAAACCTAATATTAAACAATTCAAATTCAAATAATCATTGTTTTTAACTCAAAATGATCATAAATGTTTAATTCAAAAATATATAAATAACTTAAGCCAATGCTATAACACACCCATTCATTTTCATATGAAGGTGTGTATTAGCATGATGCACCTTATAGACACACAATAAAATGAGGGAAAAATTAAATAATATACACTTTTAAATATTTAAATAATCAAATTTAAATAATCAATAATTTTATGAGTTTCTCTAAATGATTATGTGTAGTTCCCAACCAAATATTACTCATCTATAATACACACTAGAATCATTAATACACAATGTAAGGATGAAATTGATGAAAAAATTACATAAATAATTTTAAAGTTAATTTATTGTGAAGAAATTTATTGTAAAGAAAGAGTGTGATTTCTATTGGTTATTTTAAAGAGGTGCATCATGCTAACACATGAATGGATGTGTTATAGCATTCCCCATAACTTAATTATTAATAAAAACATTTAATTATTATTCCTATTTTCTCTAATTATTAAAATCAAATATCACTTATAAAAGTTATAGTGATACCGCAGAAAAGAAGTATTTTCATAAGTTAGTTACATATTTAAGCTTTCATATATTCTTTGTTGAGCTTCTTGTGGCAACTGTTAGAAAACTTATCGCTACATAGAAAACTCAAAAATTATGTTTTCATTCTCATTTGTACTCAAAAAATAAAGGCCCAATACATTTCATTTCAGCCCATTTAGTAATACATTTCATTTCCGCCCGCTTAGTTAGGATATCATTTATTTTTCTCTAACTTATTGGTGATTGGTCAATGAGTATTTAGTGAGTGTAAAATCAAACCGTAAGGGCATAGTATAGTGAGATCAGCTAGTTAATGAGTATAAAATCAATTTGTAAGTAATAGTATAATTTCAAAAAGATATTGATACATAAATATTAATAGTCAACTCTATTATTTTTAGTTATTATGGTGTTTATCTTATACAATTGAAATAGTAATAGAAAGAGAGAGAAAATGAATTAACTTTTAATAATAACATACTAACAAGAATAGGAAAAGACAAGAAGTAATTAATTTTTTTAATAAAACAGATGAATAAGAATAAGAATAAGAATCAGCATAGGAATAACGATAGGAACAGAGAAAAATAGGTAAATTTTTAATTAAGACATATGAATAACTATACTTCAATTTATCCCATACAACCATCAACTATAAATTGGAGGCGGCCGCATGCGCCACAGAATAAAATCCACACCACCATAGCTTTTTTATAATGCTATTTTGAATTTCAGCAACGGCAATCCACTATGCTGTTGTGGTGGATGCAATTTAACAACACTACGTTGCAATAACGTCTTACAAGACTAAATTTAATAATATTTACTTGCTACAACGCTTATATCATTTAATGTTGTATTAATAGCACTCTTCAGTGATGGATTATTAAATTTTCATATGGTTTGAACTTAATCTTTAGTGTATATGTAACACTGAACGAATCTTAATGATCTTTTAAACGAATATGACATACAAAATAAATAAAAGCAATTAGCTTAGATGTTAATTGATTTTAACAAAATTTATATATAAACAATTTAAAAAACAAGATAAATTTAAATTATTTTTAAATTTTTAAATTTTAAATTAAATGATTTATTTTGACTTTTCATGTACAAATATTATTTATTAAATTATTGATAATCTATTTATTTAAATTTTTAATTCTTAATTCATAATAAAATTAATTTATTTAATTTTAGTGAGTATAATTTTACTTGTAAACAACAATTTAATTTTTTGAGTGATTTATTCAAATATTCTAGTTAATATTACTTTAAGCCATGAAAATAATATTTTGCAACTGATAAGTATCAAAAATATTATTAAAAATTACATATTAAAACTATTTTAAATTTTAAAAAATTTGCAACATGCTTATCAATTTATAATTTTATAAGGAACCATCATTCACCAAAATAAAATTGTTTATGAACTATATCAATAAATTTTAAAATTGTGAGTAATATATAAAATATTTTTAAAATTTTTCTATTTCCTTAAAACAAAATTAAAAACCTAATATTAGACAATTCAAATTCAAATAATCATTGTTTTTAACTCAAAATGATCATAAATGTTTAATTCAAAAATATATAAATAACTTAAGGCAATGCTATAACACACCCATTCATTTTCATGAAGGTGTGTATTAGCATGATGCACCTTTATAGACACACAATAAAATGAGGGGAAAAATTAAATAATATACACTTTAAATATTTAAATAATCAATTTTATGTGAGTGTCTCTAAATGATTATGTGTAGGGTTCTACCAACCAAATATTACTCATCTTTAATACACACTAGAATCATTAATACACAATGTAAGGGATGAAATTGATGATAAAAATTACATAAATAATTTTAAAGTTAATTTATTGTGAAGAAATTTATTGTAAAGAAAGAGAGTGATTTCTATTGGTTATTTTAAAGAGGTGCATCATGCTAACACATGAATGGATGTGTTATAGCATTCCCCATAACTTAATTATTAATAAAAACATTTAATTATTATTCATATTTTCTCTAATTATTAAAATCAAATATCACTTATAAAAGTTAAAGTGATACCGCAGAAAAGAAGTATTTTCATAAGTTAGTTACATATTTAAGCTTTCATATATTCTTTGTTGAGCTTCTTGTGGCAAATGTTAGAAAACTTATCGCTCATAGAAAACTCAAAATTATGTTTTCTTTCTCATTTGTACTCAAAAACAAAGGCCCAATACATTTCATTTCAGCCCATTTAGTAATACATTTCATTTCCCGCTTAGTTAGGATATCATTTATTTTTCTCTAACTTATTGGTGATCGGTTAGTGAGTATTTAGTGAGTGTAAAATCAAACCGTAAGGGCATAGTATAGTGTGATCACTAGTTAATGAGTATAAAATCAATTTGTAAGTAATCGATAATTTCAAAAGATATTGATACATAAATATTAATAGTCAACTCTATTATTTTTAGTTATTATGGTGTTTATCTTAGACAATTGAAATAGTAATAGAAAGAGAGAGAAAATGAATAAACTTTTAATAAAAACATACTACCAAGAATACGAAAAGACAAGAAGTAAGTCATTTTTTTAATAAAAACAGATGAATAAGAATAAGAATAAGAATCAGCATAAGAATAACGATAGGAACATTAAAATAGGTAACTTTTAATTAAATCATATGAATAACTATATTGAAATGCAATTCACCAATCAACCGACTTCAATTTATCCCATACAACCATCAACTTTAAATTGAGGCGGCAAGATAAAATAATAATCTACACCACCATAGCTATTTTATAATGCTACTTTGAATTTCAGCAACGACAATCCACTATGCTGTTGTGGTGGATGCAATTTAACAACACTAAGTTGTAATAACGTCTTACAAGACTAAATTTAATAATATATACTTGCTACAACGCTTATATCATTTAATGTTGTATTAGTAGCACTCTTCAGTGATGGATTATTAAATTTTCATATGGTTTGAACTTGATCTTTAGTGTATATGTAACACTGAACGAATCTTAATGATCTTTTAAACGAATATGACATACAAAATAAATAAAAGCAATTTCTATTAAATGTGTGTTTAGCTTAGATGTAGCGATAATTGATTTTAACAAAATTAATATATATTCAAACAATTTAAAAAACAAGATAAATTCTAAAAATGTGGTTTTCAAATAATATTTTTAAATTTTTAAATTTTTAAATTTTAAATTAAAATGATTTATTTTGAATTTTCATGTACTAATATAATTTATTAAATTATTGATAATCTATTTATTTAAATTTTTAACTCTTAATTCATAATAAAATTAATTTATTTAATTTTATTAAGTAAAATTTTACTTGTAAACAAAAATTTAATTTTTTGAATGATTTATTCAAATATTCTAGTTAATATTACTTTAAGCCATGAAAATAATATTTTGCAACAGACAAGTATCAAATAATATTATTAAAAATTACATATTAAAACTATTTTAAATTTTAAAAATTTGACAGAAAAATTTGACACTAGAATCATTAATACACAACTGAAGGGATGGAATTGACAGAAAAAAATTACATAAATAATTTTAAAGTTAATTTATTGTGAAGAAATTTATTGTAAAGAAAGAGAGTGATTTCTATTTGTTATTTTAAAGAGGTGCATCATGCTAACACATGAATGGATGTGTTATAGCATTCCCCATAACTTAATTGTTAACAAAAACATTTAATTATTATTCTTATTTTCTCTCTAATCATTAAAATCAAATATCACTTATAAAAGTTAAAGTGATACTGCAGAAAAGAAGTAATTTCATAAGTTAGTTACATATTTAAGCTTTCATATATTCTTTGTTGAGCTTCTTGTGGCAAACTGTTAGAAAACTTATCGCTTATAGAAAACTCAAAATTATGTTTTCTTTCTCATTTGTACTCAAAAACAAAGGCCCAATACATTTCATTTCAGCCCATTTAGTAATACATTTCATTTCCAAATTTAGTTAGGATATCATTTATTTTTCTAACTTATTGGTGATCGGTTAGTGAGTATTTAGTGAGTGAAAATCAAACCGTAAGGGCATAGTATAGTGTGATCACTAGTTAATGAGTATAAAATCAATTTGTAAGTAATCGTATAATTTCAAAAAGATATTGATAAATAAAATTGTTTATGAACTATATCAATAAATTTTAAAATTGTGAGTAATATATAATATATTTTTAAAATTTTTCTATTTCCTGAAAACAAAATTAAAAACCTAATATTAAATAATTCAAATTCAAATAATCGTTGTTTTTAACTCAAAATGATCATAAATGTTTAATTCAAAAATGTATAAATAACTTAAGGCAATGCTATAACACACCCATTCATTTTCATGAAGGTGTGTATTAGCATGATGCACCTTTATAGACTCACAATAAAATGAGGGGGAAATTAAATAATATACACTTTTAAATATTTAAAGAATCAATAATTTTATATGAGTGTCTCTAAATGATTATGTGTAGGGGTTCTGCCCAACCAAATATTACTCATCTTTAATACACACTAGAATCATTAATACACAACAGAAGGGATGAAATTGACAGAAAAAAATTACATAAATAATTTTAAAGTTAATTTATTGTGAAGAAATTTATTGTAAAGAAAGAGAGTGATTTCTATTGGTTATTTTAAAGAGGTGCATCATGCTAACACATGAATGGATGTGTTATAGCATTCCCCATAACTTAATTATTAATAAAAACATTTAATTATTATTCCTATTTTCTCTCTAATTATTAAAATCAAATATCACTTATAAAAGTTAAAGTGATACCGCAGAAAAGAAGTATTTTCATAAGTTAGTTACATATTTAAGCTTTCATATATTCTTTGTTGAGCTTCTTGTGGCAAACTGTTAGAAAACTTATCGCTTCATAGAAAAATCAAAAATTTGGTTTTCTTTCTCATTTGTAGTCAAAAAACAAAGGCCCAATACATTTCATTTCAGCCCATTTAGTAATACATTTCACTTCTGCCCGCTTAGTTAGGATATCATTTATTTTTCCCTAACTTATTGGTGATTGGTTAGTGAGTATTTAGTGAGTGTAAAATCAAACCGTAAGGGCATAGTATAGTGTGATCAGCTAGTTAATGAGTATAAAATCAATTTGTAAGTAATCGTATAATTTCAAAAAGATATTGATACATAAATATTAATAGTCAACTATATTATTTTTAGTTATTATGGTGTTTATCTTATACAATTGAAATAGTAATAGAAAGAGAGAGAAAATGAATTAACTTTTAATAATAACATACTAACAAGAATAGGAAAAGACAAGAAGTAATTAATTTTTTTAATAAAACAGATGAATAAGAATAAGAATAAGAATCAGCATAGGAATAACGATAGGAACAGAGAAAAATAGGTAAATTTTTAATTAAAACATATGAATAACTATATTGAAATGCAATTCAATCAACCATTCAAACCATCAACCATAAATTGATATTTGACGCCCAAAGCATAAAATCTACACCACCATAGCTTTTTTATAATGCTATTTTGAATTTCAGCAACGGCAATCCACTATGCTGTTGTGGTGGATGCAATTTAACAACACTACGTTGCAATAACGTCTTACAAGACTAAATTTAATAATATATACTACAACGCTTATATCATTTAATGGTGTATTAGTAGCACTCTTCATGGATTATTAAATTTTAATATGGTTTGAACTTGATCTTTAGTGTATATGTAACACTGAACTAATCTTAATGATCTTTTAAACGAATATGACATACAAAATAAATAAAAGCAATTTTTATTAAATGTGTGTTTAGCTTAGATGTAGCGATAATTGATTTTAACAAAATTAATATATATTCAAACAATTTAAAAAACAAGATAAATTCTAAAATGTGGTTTTAAATAATATTTTTAAATTTTAAATTTTAAATTTTAAATTAAATGAGTTATTTTGAATTTTCATGTACAAATATAATTTATTAAATTATTGATAATCTATTTATTTAAATTTTTAACTCTTAATTCATAATAAAATTAATTTATTTAATTTTATTGAGTATAATTTTACTTGTAAACAAAAATTTAATTTTTTGACTGATTTATTCAAATATTCTAGTTAATATTACTTTAAGCCATGAAAATAATAATTTGCAATGTATAAGTATCAAAAATATTATTAAAAAATTACATATTAAAACTATTTTAAACTTTAAAAAATTTGCAACATGCTTATCAATTTATAATTTTATAAGGAACCATCATTCACCAAACTAAAATTGTTTATGAACTATATCAATAAAGTTTAAAATTGTGAGTAATATATAAAATATTTTTAAAATTTTTCTATTTCCTTAAAACAAAATTAAAAACCTAATATTAAACAATTCAAATTCAAATAATCATTGTTTTTAACTCAAAATGATCATAAATGTTTAATTCAAAAATATATAAATAACTTAAGGCAATGCTATAACACACCCATTCATTTTCATGAAGGTGTGTATTAGCATGATGCACCTTTATAGACACACAATAAAATGAGGGGGAAAATTAAATAATATACACTTTAAATATTTAAATAATCAATAATTTTATGTGAGTTTCTAAATGATTATGTGTAGGGTTCTACCAACCAAATATTTCATCTTTAATACACACTAGAATCATTAATACACAATGAGGGATGAAATTGATGAAAAAATTACATAAATAATTTTAAAGTTAATTTATTGTGAAGAAATTTATTGTAAAGAAAGAGAGTGATTTCTATTGGTTATTTTAAAGAGGTGCATCATGCTAACACATGAATGGATGTGTTATAGCATTCCCATAACTTAATTATTAATAAAAATATTTAATTATTATTCCTATTTTCTCTACTTATTAAAATCAAATATCACTTATAAAAGTTAAAGTGATACCGCAAAAGAATTATTTTCATAAGTTAGTTACATATTTAAGCTTTCATATATTCTTTGTTGAGCTTCTGTGGCAAACTGTTAGAAAACTTATCGCTTCATAGAAAACTCAAAAATTATGTTTTCTTTCTCATTTGTACTAAAAACAAAGGCCCAATACATTTCATTTCAGCCCATTTAGTAATACATTTCATTTCACCTTAGTTAGGATATCATTTATTTTCTCTAACTTATTGGTGATCGGTTAGTGAGTATTTAGTGAGTGTAAAATCAAACCGTAAGGGCATAGTATAGTGTGATCACTAGTTAATGAGTATAAAATCAATTTGTAAGTAATCGATAATTTCAAAAGATATTGATACATAAATATTAATAGTCAACTCTATTATTTTTAGTTATTATGGTGTTTATCTTAGACAATTGAAATAGTAATAGAAAGAGAGAAATGAATAAACTTTTAATAAAAACATACTAACAAGAATAAAAAGACAAGAAGTAAGTCATTTTTTAATAAAAAGATGAATAAGAATAAGAATAAGAATCAATAGAATAACGATAGGAACAGAAAAATAGGTAAATTTTTAATTAAAACATATGAATAACTATATTGAAATGCAATTCAGTCAATCAACCAGACTTCAATTTATCCCATACAACCATCAGCTATAAATTGGAGGCGGCCGCATGCGCCAAAGCATAAAATCTACACCACCATAGCTTTTTTATAATGCTATTTTGAATTTCAAAGAACAAATCCACTATGTCGTTGTGGATGCAATTTAACAACACTACGTTGCAATAACGTCTTACAAGACTAAATTTAATAATATATACTTGCTACAACGCTTATATCATTTAATGTTGTATTAGTAGCACTCTTCAGTGATGGATTATTAAATTTTAATATGGTTTGAACTTGATCTTTAGTGTATATGTAACACTGAACTAATCTTAATGATCTTTTAAACGAATATGACATACAAAATAAATAAAAGCAATTTTTATTAAATGTGTTTAGCTTAGATGTAGCGATAATTGATTTTAACAAAATTAATATATATTCAAACAATTTAAAAACAAGATAAATTTAAAAATGTGGTTTTAAATAATATTTTTAAATTTTAAATTTTAAATTTTAAATTAAATGAGTTATTTTGAATTTTCATGTACAAATATAATTTATTAAATTATTGATAATCTATTTATTTAAATTTTAACTTTAATTCATAATAAAATTAATTTATTTAATTTTATTGAGTATAATTTTACTTGTAAACAAAAATTTAATTTTTGATGATTTATTCAAATATTCTAGTTAATATTACTTTAAGCCATGAAAATAATAATTTATAAGTATAAGTATCAAATATTATTAAAAATTACATATTAAAACTATTTTAAACTTTAAAAAATTTGCAACATGCTTATCAATTTATAATTTTATAAGGAACCATCATTCACCAAACTAAAATTGTTTATGAACTATATCAATAAAGTTTAAAATTGTGAGTAATATATAAAATATTTTTAAAATTTTTCTATTTCCTTAAAACAAAATTAAAACCTAATATTAAACAATTCAAATTCAAATAATCATTGTTTTTAACTCAAAATGATCATAAATGTTTAATTCAAAAATATATAAATAACTTAAGGCAATGCTATAACACACCCATTCATTTTCATGAAGGTGTGTATTAGCATGATGCACCTTTATAGACACACAATAAAATGAGGGAAAAATTAAATAATATACACTTTAAATATTTAAATAATCAATAATTTTATGTGACTAAATGATTATGTGTAGGGTTCTGCCCAACCAAATATTTCTCATCTTTAATACACACTAGAATCATTAATACACAATGAGGGATGAAATTGACAGAAAAAAATTACATAAATCATTTTAAAGTTAATTTATTGTGAAGAAATTTATTGTAAAGAAAGAGAGTGATTTCTATTGGTTATTTTAAAGAGGTGCATCATGCTAACACATGAATGGATGTGTTATAGCATTCCCATAACTTAATTATTAATAAAAAATTTAATTATTATTCCTATTTTCTCTCTAATTATTAAAATCAAATATCACTTATAAAAGTTAAAGTGATACCGCAGAAAAGAAGTATTTTCATAAGTTAGTTACATATTTAAGCTTTCATATATTCTTTGTTGAGCTTCTTGTGGCAAACTGTTAGAAAACTTATCGCTTCATAGAAAACTCAAAAATTATGTTTTTTTTCTCATTTGTACTCAAAAAACAAAGGCCCAATACATTTCATTTCACCCCATTTAGTAATACATTTCATTTCCGCCCTTAGTTAGGATATCATTTATTTTTCTCTAACTTATTGGTGATCGGTTAGTGAGTATTTATTGAGTGTAAAATCAAACCGTAAGGGCATAGTATAGTGTGATCAGCTAGTTAATGAGTATAAAATCAATTTGTAAGTAATCGTATAATGTCAAAAAGATATTGATACATAAATATTAATAGTCAACTCTATTATTTTTAGTTATTATGGTGTTTATCTTAGACAATTGAAATAGTAATAGAAAGAGAGAAAATGAATAAACTTTTAATAAAAACATACTAACAATAATAAAAGACAAGAAGTAAGTCATTTTTAATAAAAAGATGAATAAGAATAAGAATAAGAATCAAGATAGGAATAACGATAGAACAGAAAAATAGGTAAATTTTTAATTAAAACATATGAATAACTATATTGAAATGCAATTCACCAATCAACCGACTTCAATTTATCCCATACAACCATCATATAATTGAGGCGGCGATGCTAAAGCATAAAATCTACACCACCATAGCTTTTTATAATGCTATTTTGAATTTCAAAGAACGGCAATCCACTATGTGTGATGCAATTTAACAACACTACGTTGCAATAACGTCTTACAAGACTAAATTTAATAATATATACTTGCTACAACGCTTATATCATTTAATGGTGTATTAGTAGCACTCTTCAGTGATGGATTATTAAATTTTAATATGGTTTGAACTTGATCTTTAGTGTATATGTAACACGAACTAATCTTAATGATCTTTTAAACGAATATGACATACAAAATAAATAAAAGCAATTTTATTAAATGTGTGTTTAGCTTAGATGTAGCGATAATTGATTTTAACAAAATTAATATATATTCAAACAATTTAAAAACAAGATAAATTTAAAATGTGGTTTTTAAATAATATTTTAAATTTTAAATTTTAAATTTTAAATTAAAATGAGTGTATATAATTTATTAAATTATTGATAATCTATTTATTTAAATTATAATTCATAATATTAATTTATTTAATTTTATTGAGTATAATTTTACTTGTAAACAAAAATTTAATTTTTTGACTGATTTATTCAAATATTCTAGTTAATATTACTTTAAGCCATGAAAATAATAATTTGCAACAGACAAGTATCAAAAAATATTATTAAAAAATTACATATTAAAACTATTTTAAACTTTAAAAAATTTGCAACATGCTTATCAATTTATAATTTTATAAGGAACCATCATTCACCAAACTAAAATTGTTTATGAACTATATCAATAAAGTTTAAAATTGTGAGTAATATATAAAATATTTTTAAAATTTTTCTATTTCCTTAAAACAAAATTAAAAACCTAATATTAAACAATTCAAATTCAAATAATCATTGTTTTTAACTCAAAATGATCATAAATGTTTAATTCAAAAATATATAAATAACTTAAGGCAATGCTATAACACACCCATTCATTTTCATGAAGGTGTGTATTAGCATGATGCACCTTTATAGACACACAATAAAATGAGGGGAAAAATTAAATAATATACACCTTTAAATATTTAAATAATCAATAATTTTATGTCAGTTTCTAAATGATTATGTGTAGGGTTCGCCCAACCAAATATTTCTCATCTTTAATACACACTAGAATCATTAATACACAATGAGGGATGAAATTGATGAAAAAATTACATAAATAATTTTAAAGTTAATTTATTGTGAAGAAATTTATTGTAAAGAAAGAGAGTGATTTCTATTGGTTATTTTAAAGAGGTGCATCATGCTAACACATGAATGGATGTGTTATAGCATTCCCATAACTTAATTATTAATAAAAATTTAATTATTATTCCTATTTTCTCTAATTATTAAAATCAAATATCACTTATAAAAGTTAAAGTGATACCGAAAAGAAGTATTTTCATAAGTTAGTTACATATTTAAGCTTTCATATATTCTTTGTTGAGCTTCTTGTGGCAAACTGTTAGAAAACTTATCGCTTCATAGAAAACTCAAAAATTATGTTTTTTTCTCATTTGTACTAAAAACAAAGGCCCAATACATTTCATTTCACCCCATTTAGTAATACATTTCATTTCCGCCCTTAGTTAGGATATCATTTATTTTCTCTAACTTATTGGTGATCGGTTAGTGAGTATTTAGTGAGTGTAAAATCAAACCGTAAGGGCATAGTATAGTGTGATCACTAGTTAATGAGTATAAAATCAATTTGTAAGTAATCGATAATTTCAAAAATATTGATACATAAATATTAATAGTCAACTCTATTATTTTTAGTTATTATGGTGTTTATCTTAGACAATTGAAATAGTAATAGAAAGAGAGAGAAAATGAATAAACTTTTAATAAAAACATACTAACAAGAATACGAAAAGACAAGAAGTAAGTCATTTTTTTAATAAAAACAGATGAATAAGAATAAGAATAAGAATCAGCATAGGAATAACGATAGGAACAGAGAAAAATAGGTAAATTTTTAATTAAGACATATGAATAACTATACTTCAATTTATCCCATACAACCATCAACTATAAATTGGAGGCGGCCGCATGCGCCACAGAATAAAATCTACACCACCATAGCTTTTTTATAATGCTATTTTGAATTTCAGCAACGGCAATCCACTATGCTGTTGTGGTGGATGCAATTTAACAACACTACGTTGCAATAACGTCTTACAAGACTAAATTGAAAAATATATACTTGCTACAACGCTTATATCATTTAATGTTGTATTAGTAGCACTCTTCAGTGATGGATTATTAAATTTTCATATGGTTTGAACTTGATCTTTAGTGTATATGTAACACTGAACTAATCTTAATGATCTTTTAAACGAATATGACATACAAAATAAATAAAAGCAATTTTTATTAAATGTGTGTTTAGCTTAGATGTAGCGATAATTGATTTTAACAAAATTAATATATATTCAAACAATTTAAAAAACAAGATAAATTCTAAAAATGTGGTTTTTAAATAATATTTTTAAATTTTTAAATTTTAAATTAAAATGAGTTATTTTGACTTTTCATGTACAAATATTATTTATTAAATTATTGATAATCTATTTATTTAAATTTTTAATTCTTAATTCATTATAAAATTAATTTATTTAATTTTATTGAGTATAATTTTACTTGTAAACAAAAATTTAATTTTTTGAGTGATTTATTCAAATATTCTAGTTAATATTACTTTAAGCCATGAAGATAATATTTTGCAATGATAAGTATCAAAAAATATTATTAAAAAATTACATATTAAAACTATTTTAAATTTTAAAAAATTTGCAACATGCTTATCAATTTATAATTTTATAAGGAACCATCATTCACCAAACTAAAATTGTTTATGAACTATATCAATAAAGTTTAAAATTGTGAGTAATATATAAAATATTTTTAAAATTTTTCTATTTCCTTAAACCAAAATTAAAAACCTAATATTAAACAATTCAAATTCGAATAATCATTGTTTTTAACTCAAAATGATCATAAATGTTTAATTCAAAAATATATAAATAACTTAAGGCAATGCTATAACACACCCATTCATTTTCATGAAGGTGTGTATTAGCATGATGCACCTTTATAGACACACAATAAAATGAGGGAAAAATTAAATAATATACACTTTTAAATATTTAAATAATCAATAATTTTATGTGAGTGTCTCTAAATGATTATGTGTAGGGGTTCTGCCCAACCAAATATTACTCATCTTTAATACACACTAGAATCATTAATACACAATGTAGGGATGGAATTGATGAAAAAATTACATAAATAATTTTAAAGTTAATTTATTGTGAAGAAATTTATTGTAAAGAAAGAGAGTGATTTCTATTGGTTATTTTAAAGAGGTGCATCATGCTAACACATGAATGGATGTGTTATAGCATTCCCATAACTTAATTATTAATAAAACATTTAATTATTATTCCTATTTTCTCTCTAATTATTAAAATCAAATATCACTTATAAAAGTTAAAGTGATACCGCAGAAAAGAAGTATTTTCATAAGTTAGTTACATATTTAAGCTTTCATATATTCTTTGTTGAGCTTCTTGTGGCAAACTGTTAGAAAACTTATCGCTTCATAGAAAAATCAAAAATTTGGTTTTCTTTCTCATTTGTAGTCAAAAAACAAAGGCCCAATACATTTCATTTCAGCCCATTTAGTAATACATTTCATTTCCGCCCGCTTAGTTAGGATATCATTTATTTTTCTCTAACTTATTGGTGATCGGTTAGTGAGTATTTAGTGAGTGTAAAATCAAACCGTAAGGGCATAGTATAGTGTGATCAGCTAGTTAATGAGTATAAAAATAATTTGTAAGTAATCGTATAATTTCAAAAACATATTGATACATAAATATTAATAGTCAACTCTATTATTTTTAGTTATTATGGTGTTTATCTTAGACAATTGAAATAGTAATAGAAAGAGAGAGAAAATGAATAAACTTTTAATAAAAACATACTAACAAGAATACGAAAAGACAAGAAGTAAGTCATTTTTTTAATAAAAATAGATGAATAAGAATAAGAATAAGAATCAGCATAGGAATAACGATAGGAACAGAGAAAAATAGGTAAATTGTTAATTAAAACATATGAATAACTATACTTCAATTTATCCCATACAACCATCAACTATAAATTGGAGGCGGCCGCATGCGCCACAGAATAAAATCCACACCACCATAGCTTTTTTATAATGCTATTTTGAATTTCAGCAACGGCAATCCACTATGCTGTTGTGGTGGATGCAATTTAACAACACTACGTTGCAATAACCTCTTACAAGACTAAATTGAAAAATATATACTTGCTACAACGCTTATATCATTTAATGTTGTATTAGTAGCACTCTTCAGTGATGGATTATTAAATTTTCATATGGTTTGAACTTGATCTTTAGTGTATATGTAACACTGAACTAATCTTAATGATCTTTTAAACGAATATGACATACAAAATAAATAAAAGCAATTTTTATTAAATGTGTGTTTAGCTTAGATGTAGCGATAATTGATTTTAACAAAATTAATATATATTCAAACAATTTAAAAAACAAGATAAATTCTAAAAATGTGGTTTTTAAATAATATTTTTAAATTTTTAAATTTTAAATTAAAATGAGTTATTTTGACTTTTCATGTACAAGTATTTTTTATTAAATTATTGATAATCTATTTATTTAAATTTTTAATTCTTAATTCATTATAAAATTAATTTATTTAATTTTATTGAGTATAATTTTACTTGTAAACAAAAATTTAATTTTTTGAGTGATTTATTCAAATATTCTAGTTAATATTACTTTAAGCCATGAAAATAATATTTTGCAACAGACAAGTATCAAAAAATATTATTAAAAAATTACATATTAAAACTATTTTAAATTTTAAAAAATTTGCAACATGCTTATCAATTTATAATTTTATAAGGAACCATCATTCACCAAACTAAAATTGTTTATGAACTATATCAATAAAGTTTAAAATTGTGAGTAATATATAAAATATTTTTAAAATTTTTCTATTTCCTTAAACCAAAATTAAAAACCTAATATTAAACAATTCAAATTCGAATAATCATTGTTTTAACTCAAAATGATCATAAATGTTTAATTCATAAATATATAAATAACTTAAGGCAATGCTATAACACACCCATTCATTTTCATGAAGGTGTGTATTATCATGATACACCTTTATAGACACACAATAAAATGAGGGGGGAAATTAAATAATATACACTTTTGAATATTTAAATAATCAATAATTTTATTTGAGTTTCTCTAAATGATTATGTGTAGGGGTTCTGCCCAACCAAATATTACTCATCTTTAATACACACTAGAATCATTAATACACAACACAAGTGATGAAATTGACAGAAATAAAATTACATAAATAATTTTAAAGTTAATTTATTGTGAAGAAATTTATTGTAAAGAAAGAGAGTGATTTCTATTGGTTATTTTAAAGAGGGGCATCATGCTAACACATGAATGGATGTGTTATAGCATTCCCCATAACTTAATTATTAATAAAAATATTTAATTATTATTCCTATTTTCTCTCTACTTATTAAAATCAAATATCACTTATAAAAGTTAAAGTGATACTGCAGTAAAGAAGTATTTTCATAAGTTAGTTACATATTTAAGCTTTCATATATTCTTTGTTGAGCTTCTTGTGGCAAACTGTTAGAAAACTTATCGCTTCATAGAAAACTCAAAAATTATGTTTTCTTTCTCATTTGTACTCAAAAAACAAAGGCCCAATACATTTCATTTCAGCCCATTTAGTAATACATTTCATTTCCGCCCGCTTAGTTAGGATATCATTTATTTTTCTCTAACTTATTGGTGATCGGTTAGTGAGTATTTAGTTAGTGTAAAATCAAACCGTAAGGGCATAGTATAGTGTGATCAGCTAGTTAATGAGTATAAAATCAATTTGTAAGTAATCGTATAATTTCAAAAAGATATTGATACATAAATATTAATAGTCAACTCTATTATTTTTAGTTATTATGGTGTTTATCTTCTACAATTGAAATAGTAATAGAAAGAGAGAGAAAATGAATTAACTTTTAATAATAACATACTAACAAGAATAGGAAAAGACAAGAAGTAATTAATTTTTTTAATAAAACAGATGAATAAGAATAAGAATAAGAATCAGCATAGGAATAACGATAGGAACAGAGAAAAATAGGTAAAATTTTAATTAACACATATGAATAACTATATTGAAATGCAATTCAATCAATCAACCAGACTTATATTTATCCCATACAACCATCAACTTTAAATTAGAGTGATGCGATAAAGATAAAATCAACACCACCATAGCTTTTTATAATGCTATTTTGAATTTCAAAGAACGACAATCCACTATGTTGTGTGGATGCAAATTAACAACACTACGTTGCAATAATGTCTTACAAGACTAAATTTAATAATATATACTTGCTACAACGCTTATATCATTTAATGTTGTATTAATAGCACTCTTCAGTGATGGATTATTAAATTTTCATATGGTTTGAACTTGATCTTTAGTGAATATGTAACACTGAACTAATCTTAATGATCTTTAAACGAATATGACATACAAAATAAATAAAAGCAATTTTTATTAAATGTGTGTTTAGCTTAGATGTAGCGATAATTGATTTTAACAAAATTAATATATATTCAAACAATTTAAAAAACAAGATAAATTCTAAAAATGTGGTTTTTAAATAATATTTTTAAATTTTTAAATTTTAAATTTTAAATTAAAATGATTTATTTTGACTTTTCATGTCCAAATATTATTTATTAAATTATTGATAATCTATTTATTTACAATTTTAATTCTTAATTCATAATAAAATTAATGAATTTAATTTTTTGAATGATTTATTCAAATATTCTAGTTAATATTACTTTAAGCCATGAAAATAATATTTTGCAACAGAGAAGTATCAAAAAATATTATTAAAAAATTACATATTAAAATTATTTTAAATTTTAAAAAATTTGCAACATGCTTATCAGTTTATAATTTTATAAGGAACCATCATTCACCAAAATAAAATTGTTTATGAACTATATCAATAAATTTTAAAATTGTGAGTAATATATAAAATATTTTTAAAATTTTTCTATTTCCTTAAAACAAAATTAAAAACCTAATATTAAACAATTCAAATTCAAATAATCGGTGTTTTTAACTCAAAATGATCATAAATGTTTAATTCAAAAATATATAAATAACTTAAGGCAATGCTATAACACACCCAATCATTTTCATGAAGGTGTGTATTAGCATGATGCACCTTTATAGACACACAATAAAATGAGGGGAAAAATTAAATAATATACACTTTAAATATTTAAATAATCAATAATTTTATGTGAGTTTCTCTAAATGATTATGTGTAGGGGTTCTGCCCAACCAAATATTACTCATCTTTAATACACACTAGAATCATTAATACACAATATGAAATTGACAGAAAAAAATTACATAAATAATTTTAAAGTTAATTTATTGTGAAGAACTTTATTGTAAAGAAAGAGAGTGATTTCTATTGGTTATTTTAAAGAGGTGCATCATGCTAACACATGAATGGATGTGTTATAGCATGCCCCATAACTTAATTATTAATAAAAACATTTAATTATTATTCCTATTTTCTCTAATTATTAAAATCAAATATCACTTATAAAAGTTAAAGTGATACCGCAGAAAAGAAGTATTTTCATAAGTTAGTTACATATTTAAGCTTTCATATATTCTTTGTTGAGCTTCTTGTGGCAAACTGTTAGAAAACTTATCGCTTCATAGAAAACTCAAAATAATGTTTTCTTTCTCATTTGTACTCAAAAAACAAAGGCCCAATACATTTCATTTTAGCCCATTTAGTAATACATTTCATTTCCGCCCGCTTAGTTAGGATATCATTTATTTTTCTCTAACTTATTGGTGATCGGTTAGTGAGTATTTAGTTAGTGTAAAATCAAACCGTAAGGGCATAGTATAGTGTGATCAGCTAGTTAATGAGTATAAAATCAATTTGTAAGTAATCGTATAATTTCAAAAAGATATTGATAAATAAAATTGTTTATGAACTATATCAATAAATTTTAAAATTGTGAGTAATATATAAAATATTTTTAAAATTTTTCTATTTCCTTAAAACAAAATTAAAAACCTAATATTAAACAATTCAAATTCAAATAATCATTGTTTTAACTCAAAATGATCATAAATGTTTAATTCAAAAATATATAAATAACTTAAGGCAATGCTATAACACACCCATTCATTTTCATGAAGGTGTGTATTAGCATGATGCACCTTTATAGACACACAATAAAATGAGGGGAAAAATTAAATAATATACACTTTTAAATATTTAAATAATCAATAATTTTATGTGAGTTTCTCTAAATGATTATGTGTAGGGGTTCTGCCCAACCAAATATTACTCATCTTTAATACACACTAGAATCATTAATACACAACAGAAGGGATGGAATTGACAGAAAAAAATTACATAAATAATTTTAAAGTTAATTTATTGTGAAGAAATTTATTGTAAAGAAAGAGAGTGATTTCTATTGGTTATTTTAAAGAGGTGCATCATGCTAACACATGAATGGATGTGTTATAGCATTCCCCATAACTTAATTATTAATAAAAACATTTAATTATTATTCCTATTTTCTCTCTAATTATTAAAATCAAGTATCACTTATAAAAGTTAAAGTGATAGCGCAGAAAAGAAGTATTCTCATAAGTTAGTTACATATTTAAGCTTTCATATATTCTTTGTTGAGCTTCTTATGGCAAACAGTTAGAAAACTTATCGCTTCATAGAAAACTCAAAAATTGTGTTTTCTTTCTCATTTGTACTCATAAAACAAAGGCCCAATACATTTCATTTCAGCCCACTTAGTAATACATTTCATTTCCGCCCGCTTAGTTAGGATATCATTTATTTTTCTCTAACTTATTGTTGATTGGTTAGTGAGTATTTAGTGAGTGTAAAATCAAACCGTAAGGGCATAGTATAGTGTGATCATCTAGTTAATGAGTATAAAATCAATATGTAAGTAGTCGTATAATTTCAAAAAGATATTGATAAATAAAATTGTTTATGAACTATATCAATAAATTTTAAAATTCTGAGTAATATATAAAATATTTTTAAAAATTTTCTATTTCCTTAAAACAAAATTAAAAACCTAATATTAAACAATTCAAATTCAAATAATCATTGTTTTTAACTCAAAATGATCATAAATGTTTAATTCAAAAATATATAAATAACTTAAAGCAATACTATAACACACCCATTCATTTTCATGAAGGTGTGTATTAGCATGATGCACCTTTATAGACACACAATAAAATGAGGGGAAAAATTAAATAAGATACACTTTTAAATATTTAAATAATCAATAATTTTATGTGAGTTTCTCTAAATGATTATGTGTAGGGGTTCTTCCCAACCAAATATTACTCATCTTTAATACACACTAGAATCGTTAATACACAACAGAAGGGATGGAATTGACAGGAAAAAACTACATAAATAATTTTAAAGTTAATTTATTGTGAAGAAATTTATTGTAAAGAAAGAGAGTGATTTCTATTGGTTATTTTAAAGAGGTGCATCATGCTAACACATGAATGGATGTGTTATAGCATTCCCCATAACTTAATTATTAATAAAAACATTTAATTATTATTCCTATTTTCTCTCTAATTATTAAAATCAAATATCACTTATAAAAGTTAAGGTGATAGCGCAGAAAAGAAGTATTCTCATAAGTTAGTTACATATTTAAGCTTTCATATATTCTTTGTTGAGCTTCTTGTGGCAAACAGTTAGAAAACTTATCGCTTCATAGAAAACTCAAAAATTGTGTTTTCTTTCTCATTTGTACTCAAAAAACAAAGACCCAGTACATTTCATTTCAACCCTCTTAGTAATACATTTCATTTCCGCCCGCTTAGTTAGGATATCATTTATTTTTCTCTAACTTATTGGTGATTGGTTAGTGAGTATTTAGTGAGTGTAAAATCAAACCGTAACGGCATAGTATTGTGTGATCAGCTAGTTAATGAGTATAAAATCAATTTGTAAGTAGTCGTATAATTTCAAAAAGATATTGATAAATAAAATTGTTTATGAACTATATCAATAAATTTTAAAATTGTGAGTAATATATAAAATATTTTTAAAATTTTTCTATTTCCTTTAAACAAAATTAAAAACCTAATATTAAACAATTCAAATTCAAATAATCGTTGTTTTTAACTCAAAATGATCATAAATGTTTAATTAAAAAATATATAAATAACTTAAGGCAATGCTATAACACACCCAATCATTTTCATGAAGGTGTGTATTATCATGATGCACCTTTATAGACACTTAATAAAATGAGGGGAAAATTAAATAATATACACTTTAAATATTTAAATAATCAATAATTTTATGTGAGTTTCTCTAAATGATTATGTGTAGGGGTTCTGCCCAACCAAATATTACTCATCTTTAATACACACTAGAATCATTAATACACAATGTATGGATGGAATTGATGTAAAAATTACATAAATAATTTTAAAGTTAATTTATTGTGAAGAAATTTATTGTAAAGAAAGAGAGTGATTTCTATTGGTTATTTTAAAGAGGTGCATCATGCTAACACATGAATGGATGTGTTATAGCATTCCCCATAACTTAATTATTAATAAAAACATTTAATTATTATTCCTATTTTCTCTCTAATTATTAAAATCAAATATCACTTATAAAAGTTAAAGTGATACCAGAAAAGAAGTATTCTAAAGTTAGTTACATATTTAAGCTTTCATATATTCTTTGTTGAGCTTCTTGTGGCAAATGTTAGAAAACTTATCGCTTCATAGAAAACTCAAAATTGTGTTTTCTTTCTCATTTGTACAAAAACAAAGGCCCAATACATTTCATTTCAGCCCACTTAGTAATACATTTCATTTCCACCGCTTAGTTAGGATATCATTTATTTTTCTAACTTATTGTTGATCGGTTAGTGAGTATTTAGTTAGTGTAAAATCAAACCGTAAGGGCATAGTATAGTGTGATAGTTAATTAATGAGTATAAAATCAATTTGTAAGTAATCGTATAATTTCAAAAAGATATTGATACATAAATATTAATAGTCAACTCTATTATTTTTAGTTATTATGGTGTTTATCTTATACAATTGAAATAGTAATAGAAAGAGAGAGAAAATGAATTAACTTTTAATAATAACATACTAACAAGAATAGGAAAAGACAAGAAGTAATTAATTTTTTTAATAAACAGATGAATAAGAATAAGAATAAGAATCAGCATAGGAATAACGATAGGAACAGAGAAAAATAGGTAAAATTTTAATTAAAACATATGAATAACTATATTGAAATGCAATTCAATCAATCGACCAGACTTATATTTATCCCATACAACCATCAACTTTAAATTAGAGGCGGCCGCATGCGCGACAGTGTAAAATCTACACCACCATAGCTTTTTTATAATGCTATTTTGAATTTCAGCAACGGCAATCCACTATGCTGTTGTGGTGGATGCAATTTAACAACACTACGTTGCAATAACGTCTTACAAGACTAAATTTAATAATATATACTTGCTACAACGCTTATATCATTTAATGTTGTATTAATAGCACTCTTCAGTGATGGATTATTAAATTTTCATATGGTTTGAACTTGATCTTTAGTGAATATGTAACACTGAACTAATCTTAATGATCTTTTAAACGAATATGACATACAAAATAAATAAAAGCAATTTTTATCAAATGTGTGTTTAGCTTAGATGTAGCGATAATTGATTTTAACAAAATTAATATATATTCAAACAATTTAAAAACAAGATAAATTCTAAAATGTGGTTTTAAATAATATTTTAAATTTTTAAATTTTAAATTTTAAATTAAAATGATTTATTTTGACTTTTCATGTCCAAATATTATTTATTAAATTATTGATAATCTATTTATTTACAATTTTAATTCTTAATTCATAATAAAATTAATTAATTTAATTTTATTGAGTATAATTTTACTTGTAAACAAAAATTTAATTTTTTGAATAATTTATTCAAATATTCTAGTTAATATTACTTTAAGCCATGAAAATAATATTTTGCAAGAAGTATCAAAAATATTATTAAAAATTACATATTAAAATTATTTTAAATTTTAAAAATTTGCAACATGCTTATCAGTTTATAATTTTATAAGGAACCATCATTCACAAAAATAAAATTGTTTATGAACTATATCAATAAATTTTAAAATTGTGAGTAATATATAAAATATTTTTAAAATTTTTCTATTTCCTTAAAACAAAATTAAAAACCTAATATTAAACAATTCAAATTCAAATAATCGGTGTTTTAACTCAAAATGATCATAAATGTTTAATTCAAAAATATATAAATAACTTAAGGCAATGCTATAACACACCCAATCATTTTCATGAAGGTGTGTATTAGCATGATGCACCTTTATAGACACACAATAAAATGAGGGGAAAAATTAAATAATATACACTTTAAATATTTAAATAATCAATAATTTTATGTGAGTTTCTCTAAATGATTATGTGTAGGGTTCCCAACCAAATATTACTCATCTTTAATACACACTAGAATCATTAATACACAATATGAAATTGACAGAAAAAAATTACATAAATAATTTTAAAGTTAATTTATTGTGAAGAACTTTATTGTAAAGAAAGAGAGTGATTTCTATTGGTTATTTTAAAGAGGTGCATCATGCTAACACATGAATGGATGTGTTATAGCATTCCCATAACTTAATTATTAATAAAAACATTTAATTATTATTCCTATTTTCTCTCTAATTATTAAAATCAAATATCACTTATAAAAGTTAAAGTGATACCGCAGAAAAGAAGTATTTTCATAAGTTAGTTACACATTTAAGCTTTCATATATTCTTTGTTGAGCTTCTTGTGGCAAACTGTTAGAAAACTTATCGCTTCATAGAAAACTCAAAAATTATGTTTTCTTTCTCATTTGTACTCAAAAAACAAAGGCCCAATACATTTCATTTCAGCCCATTTAGTAATACATTTCATTTCCGCCCGCTTAGTTAGGATATCATTTATTTTTCTCTAACTTATTGGTGATCGGTTAGTGAGTATTTAGTTAGTGTAAAATCAAACCGTAAGGGCATAGTATAGTGTGATCACCTAGTTAATGAGTATAAAATCAATTTGTAAGTAATCGTATAATTTCAAAAAGATATTCATACATAAATATTAATAGTCAACTCTATTATTTTTAGTTATTATGGTGTTTATCTTATACAATTGAAATAGTAATAGAAAGAGAGAGAAAATGAATTAACTTTTAATAATAACATACTAACAAGAATAGGAAAAGACAAGAAGTAATTAATTTTTTAATAAAACATGAATAAGAATAAGAATAAGAATCAGCATAGGAATAACGATAGGAACAGAGAAAAATAGGTAAAATTTTAATTAAAACATATGAATAACTATATTGAAATGCAATTCAATCAATCAACCAGACTTATATTTATCCCATACAACCATCAACTTTAAATTAGAGGCGGCCGCATGCGCGACAGTATAAAATCTACACCACCTTAGCTTTTTTATAATGCTATTTTGAATTTCAAAGAACGCAATCCACTATGTTTGGTGGGGATGCAATTTAACAACACTACGTTGCAATAACGTCTTACAAGACTAAATTTAATAATATATACTTGCTACAACGCTTATATCATTTAATGTTGTATTAATAGCACTCTTCAGTGATGGATTATTAAATTTTCATATGGTTTGAACTTGATCTTTAGTGAATATGTAACACTGAACTAATCTTAATGATCTTTTAAACGAATATGACATACAAAATAAATAAAAGCAATTTTATTAAATGTGTGTTTAGCTTAGATGTAGCGATAATTGATTTTAACAAAATTAATATATATTCAAACAATTTAAAAACAAGATAAATTCTAAAATGTGGTTTTAAATAATATTTTAAATTTTAAATTTTAAATTTTAAATTAAAATGATTTATTTTGACTTTTCATGTCCAAATATTATTTATTAAATTATTGATAATCTATTTATTTACAATTTTAATTTAATTCATAATAAAATTAATGAATTTAATTTTATTGAGTATAATTTTACTTGTAAACAAAATTTAATTTTTGAATGATTTATTCAAATATTCTAGTTAATATTACTTTAAGCCATGAAAATAATATTTTGCAATGAGAAGTATAAAAATATTATTAAAAATTACATATTAAAATTATTTTAAATTTTAAAAATTTGCAACATGCTTATCATTTATAATTTTATAAGGAACCATCATTCACCAAAATAAAATTGTTTATGAACTATATCAATAAATTTTAAAATTGTGAGTAATATATAAAATATTTTTAAAATTTTTCTATTTCCTTAAAACAAAATTAAAACCTAATATTAAACAATTCAAATTCAAATAATCGTGTTTTAACTCAAAATGATCATAAATGTTTAATTCAAAATATATAAATAACTTAAGGCAACGCTATAACACACCCAATCATTTTCATGAAGGTGTGTATTAGCATGATGCACCTTTATAGACACACAATAAAATGAGGGGAAAAATTAAATAATATACACTTTAAATATTTAAATAATCAATAATTTTATGTGAGTTTCTAAATGATTATGTGTAGGGGTTCTGCCCAACCAAATATTACTCATCTTTAATACACACTAGAATCATTAATACACAATATGAAATTGACAGAAAAAAATTACATAAATAATTTTAAAGTTAATTTATTGTGAAGAACTTTATTGTAAAGAAAGAGAGTGATTTCTATTGGTTATTTTAAAGAGGTGCATCATGCTAACACATGAATGGATGTGTTATAGCATGCCCCATAACTTAATTATTAATAAAAACATTTAATTATTATTCCTATTTTCTCTCTAATTATTAAAATCAAATATCACTTATAAAAGTTAAAGTGATACCGCAGAAAAGAAGTATTTTCATAAGTTAGTTACACATTTAAGCTTTCATATATTCTTTGTTGAGCTTCTTGTGGCAAACTGTTAGAAAACTTATCGCTTCATAGAAAACTCAAAATTATGTTTTCTTTCTCATTTGTACTCAAAAAACAAAGGCCCAATACATTTCATTTTAGCCCATTTAGTAATACATTTCATTTCCGCTTAGTTAGGATATCATTTATTTTTCTCTAACTTATTGGTGATCGGTTAGTGAGTATTTAGTTAGTGTAAAATCAAACCGTAAGGGCATAGTATAGTGTGATCAGCTAGTTAATGAGTATAAAATCAATTTGTAAGTAATCGTATAATTTCAAAAAGATATTGATACATAAATATTAATAGTCAACTATATTATTTTTAGTTATTATGGTGTTTATCTTATACAATTGAAATAGTAATAGAAAGAGAGAGAAAATGAATTAACTTTTAATAATAACATACTAACAAGAATAGGAAAAGACAAGAAGTAATTAATTTTTTTAATAAAACAGATGAATAAGAATAAGAATAAGAATCAGCATAGGAATAACGATAGGAACAGAGAAAAATAGGTAAAATTTTAATTAAAACATATGAATAACTATATTGAAATGCAATTCAATCAATCAACCAGACTTATATTTATCCCATACAACCATCAACTTTAAATTAGAGGCGCCGATAAAGATAAAATCTACACCACCATAGCTTTTTTATAATGCTATTTTGAATTTCAGCAACGGCAATCCACTATGCTGTTGTGGTGGATGCAATTTAACAACACTACGTTGCAATAACGTCTTACAAGACTAAATTTAATAATATTTACTTGCTACAACGCTTATATCATTTAATGTTGTATTAATAGCACTCTTCAGTGATGGATTATTAAATTTTCATATGGTTTGAACTTGATCTTTAGTGAATTTGTAACACTGAACTAATCTTAATGATCTTTTAAACGAATATGACATACAAAATAAATAAAAGCAATTTTTATTAAATGTGTGTTTAGCTTAGATGTAGCGATAATTGATTTTAACAAAATTAATATATATTCAAACAATTTAAAAAACAAGATAAATTCTAAAATGTGGTTTTTAATATTTTTAAATTTTAAATTTTAAATTTTAAATTAAAATGATTTATTTTGACTTTTCATGTCCAAATATTATTTATTAAATTATTGATAATCTATTTATTTACAATTTTAATTCTTAATTCATAATAAAATTAATTAATTTAATTTTATTGAGTATAATTTTACTTGTAAACAAAAATTTAATTTTTTGAATGATTTATTCAAATATTCTAGTTAATATTACTTTAAGCCATGAAAATAATATTTTGCAACAGAGAAGTATCAAAAAATATTATTAAAAAATTACATATTAAAACTATTTTAAATTTTAAAAAATTTGCAACATGCTTATCAGTTTATAATTTTATAAGGAACCATCATTCACCAAAATAAAATTGTTTATGAACTATATCAATAAATTTTAAAATTATGAGTAATATATAAAATATTTTTAAAATTTTTCTATTTCCCTAAAACAAAATTAAAAACCTAATATTAAACAATTAAAATTCAAATAATCGGTGTTTTTAACTCAAAATGATCATAAATGTTTAATTCAAAAATATATAAATAACTGAAGGCAATGCTATAACACACCCAATCATTTTCATGAAGGTGTGTATTAGCATGATGCCCTTTAATAGACACACAATAAAATGAGGGGAAAAATTAAATAATATACACTTTAAATATTTAAATAATCAATAATTTTATGTGAGTTTCTCTAAATGATTATGTGTAGGAGTTCTGCCCAACCAAATATTACTCATCTTTAATACACTAGAATCATTAATACACAACAGAAGGGATGGAATTGGCAGAAAAAAATCACATAAATAATTTTAAAGTTAATTTATTGTGAAGAAATTTATTGTAAAGAAAGAGAGTGATTTCTATTGGTTATTTTAAAGAGGTGCATCATGCTAACACATGAATGGATGTGTTATAGCATTCCCCATAACTTAATTATTAATAAAAACATTTAATTATTATTCCTATTTTCTCTCTAATTATTAAAATCAAATATCACTTATAAAAGTTAAAGTGATACCGAAAAAAAGTATTTTCATAAGTTAGTTACATATTTAAGCTTTCATATATTCTTTGTTGAGCTTCTTGTGGCAAACTGTTAGAAAACTTATCGCTTCATAGAAAACTCAAAAATTATGTTTTCTTTCTCATTTGTACTGAAAAAACAAAGGCCCAATACATTTCATTTCAGCCCATTTAGTAATACATTTCATTTCCGCCCGCTTTGTTAGGATATCATTTATTTTTCTCTAACTTATTTGTGATCGGTTAGGAGTATTTAGTGTAAAATCAAACCGTAAGGGCATAGTATAGTGTGATCAGCTAATTAACGAGTATAAAATCAATTTGTAAGTAATCGTATAATTTCAAAAAGATATTGATAAATAAAATTGTTTATGAACTATATCAATAAATTTTAAAATTGTGAGTAATATATAAAATATTTTTAAAATTTTTCTATTTCCTTAAACCAAAATTAAAAACCTAATATTAAACAATTCAAATTCGAATAATCGTTGTTTTTAACTCAAAATGATCATAAATGTTTAATTCAAAAATATATAAATAACTTAAGGCAATGCTATAACACACCCATTCATTTTCATGAAGGTGTGTATTAGCATGATGCACCTTTATAGACACACAATAAAATGAGGGGGAAAATTAAATAATATACACTTTTAAATATTTAAATAATCAATAATTTTATGTGAGTGTCTCTAAATGATTATGTGTAGGGGTTCTGCCCAACCAAATATTACTCATCTTTAATACACACTAGAATCATTAATACACAACAGAAGGGATGGAATTGACAGAAAAAAATTACATAAATAATTTTAAAGTTAATTTGTTGCGAAGAAATTTATTGTAAAGAAAGAGAGTGATTTCTATTGGTTATTTTAAAGGGGTGCATCATGCTAACACATGAATGGATGTGTTATAGCATTCCCCATAACTTAATTATTAATAAAAACATTTAATTATTATTCCTATTTTCTCTCTAATTATTAAAATCAAATATCACTTATAAAAGTGAAAGTGATACCGCAGAAAAGAAGTATTTTCATAAGTTAGTTACATATTTAAGCTTTCATATATTCTTTGTTGAGCTTCTTGTGGCAAACTGTTAGAAAACTTATCGCTTCATAGAAAACTCAAAAATTATGTTTTCTTTCTCATTTGTACTCAAAATACAAAGGCCCAATACATTTCATTTCAGCCCATTTAGTAATACATTTCACTTCTGCCCGCTTAGTTAGGATATCATTTATTTTTCCCTAACTTATTGGTGATTGGTTAGTGAGTATTTAGTGAGTGTAAAATCAAACCGTAAGGGCATAGTATAGTGAGATCAGCTAGTTAATGAGTATAAAATCAATTTGTAAGTAATAGTATAATTTCAAAAAGATATTGATACATAAATATTAATAGTCAACTCTATTATTTTTAGTTATTATGGTGTTTATCTTAGACAATTGAAATAGTAATAGAAAGAGAGAGAAAATGAATAAACTCTTAATAAAAACATACTAACAAGAATAGGAAAAGACAAGAAATAAGTAATTTTTTTAATAAAAACAGATGAATAAGAATAAGAATAAGATTCAGAATAGGAATAACGATTGGAACAGAGAAAAATGGGTAAATTTTTAATTAAAACATATGAATAACTATATTGAAATGCAATTCAATCAATCAACCATACTTGAATTTATCCCATACAACCATCAACTTTAAATTAGAGGCGGCCGCATGCGCCACAGTATAAAATCTACACCACCATAGCTTTTTTATAATGCTATTTTGAATTTCAGCAACGGCAAGCCACTATGCCGTTGTGGTGGATGCAATTTAACAACACTACGTTGCAATAACGTCTTACAAGACTAAATTTAAAAATATATACTTGCTACAATGCTTATATCATTTAATGTTGTATTAGTAGCACTCTTCAGTAATTGATTATTAAATTTTCACGTGGTTTGAACTTGATCTTTAGTGTATATGTAACACTGAAATAATCTTAATGATCTTTAAATGTCATACAAAATAAATAAAAGCAATTTTCATTAAATGTAAATAATAATTGATTTTAACAAAATTAATATATATTCAAACAATTTAAAAAACAAGATAAATTCCAAAAATGAGGTTTTTAAATAATATTTTTGAATTTTTAAATTTTAAATTTTAAATTAAAATTATTTATTTTGACTTTTCATGTACAAATCTTATTTATTAAATTATTGATAATCTATTTATTTAAAATTTTAATTCTTAATTCATAATAAAATTAATTTATTTAATTTTATTGAGTATAATTTTACTTGTAAACAAAAATTTAATTTTTTGAATGATTTATTCAAATATTCTTGTTAATATTACTTTAAGCCATGAAAATAATATTTTGCAACAGACAAGTATCGAAAAATATTATTAAAAAATTACATATGAAAACTATTTTAAATTTTAAAAAATTTGCAAAATGCTTATCAATTTATAATTTTATAAGGAACCATCATTCACCAAAATAAAATTGTTTATGAACTATATCAATAAATTTTAAAATTGTGAGTAATATATAAAATATTTTTAAAATTTTTCTATTTCCTTAAAACAAAATTAAAAACCTAATATTAAACAATTCAAATTCAAATTCAAATAATCGTTGTTTTTAACTCAAAATGATCATAAATGTTTAATTCAAAAATGTATAAATAACTTAAGGCAATGCTATAACACACCCATTCATTTTCATGAAGGTGTGTATTAGCATGATGCACCTTTATAGACTCACAATAAAATGAGGGGGAAATTAAATAATATACACTTTTAAATATTTAAAGAATCAATAATTTTATATGAGTGTCTCTAAATGATTATGTGTAGGGGTTCTGCCCAACCAAATATTACTCATCTTTAATACACACTAGAATCATTAATACACAACAGAAGGGATGAAATTGACAGAAAAAAATTACATAAATAATTTTAAAGTTAATTTATTGTGAAGAAATTTATTGTAAAGAAAGAGAGTGATTTCTATTGGTTATTTTAAAGAGGTGCATCATGCTAACACATGAATGGATGTGTTATAGCATTCCCCATAACTTAATTATTAATAAAAACATTTAATTATTATTCATATTTTCTCTCTAATTATTAAAATCAAATATCACTTATAAAAGTTAAAGTGATACCGCAGAAAAGAAGTATTTTCATAAGTTAGTTACATATTTAAGCTTTCATATATTCTTTGTTGAGCTTCTTGTGGCAAACTGTTAGAAAACTTATCGCTTCATAGAAAACTCAAAAATTATGTTTTCATTCTCATTTGTACTCAAAAAATAAAGGCCCAATACATTTCATTTCAGCCCATTTAGTAATACATTTCATTTCCATTAGTTAGGATATCATTTATTTTTCTCTAACTTATTGGTGATTGGTTAGTGAGTATTTAGTGAGTGTAAAATCAAACCGTAAGGGCATAGTATAGTGCGATCAGCTAGTTAATGAGTATAAAATCAATTTGTAAGTAATCGTATAATTTCAAAAAGATATTGATACATAAAATTGTTTATGAACTATATCAATAAATTTTAAAATTGTGAGTAATATATAAAATATTTTTAAAATTTTTCTATTTCCTTAAAACAAAATTAAAAACCTAATATTAAACAATTCAAATTCAAATAATCGTTGTTTTTAACTCAAAATGATCATAAATGTTTAATTCAAAAATATATAAATAACTTAAGGCAATGCTATAACACACCCAATCATTTTCATGAAGGTGTGTATTAGCATAATGCACCTTTATAGACACACAATAAAATGAGGGGGAAATTAAATAATATACACTTTAAATATTTAAATAATCAATAATTTTATGTGAGTTTGTCTAAATGATTATGTGTAGGAGTTCTGCCCAACCAAATATTACTCATCTTTAATACACACTAGAATCATTAATACACAACAGAAGGGATGGAATTGACATAAAAAAACTACATAAATAATTTTAAAGTTAATTTATTGTGAAGAAATTTATTGTAAAGAAAGTGAGTGATTTCTATTGGTTATTTTAAAGAGGTGCATCATGCTAACACATGAAAGGATGTGTTATAGCATTCCCCATAACTTAATTATTAATAAAAACATTTAATTATTATTCCTATTTTCTCTCTAATTATTAAAATCAAATATCACTTATAAAAGTTAAAGTGATACCGCAGAAAAGAAGTATTTTCAAAAGTTAGTTACATATTTAAGCTTTCATATATTCTTTGTTGAGCTTCTTGTGGCAAACTGTTAGAAAACTTATCGCTTCATAGAAAACTCAAAAATTATGTTTTCTTTCTCATTTGTACTCAAAATACAAAGGCCCGATACATTTCATTTCAGCCCATTTAGTAATACATTTCATTTTCGCCCGCTTAGTTAGGATATCATTTGTTTTTCTCTAACTTATTGGTGATTGGTTAGTGAGTATTTAGTGAGTGTAAAATCAAACCGTAAGGGCATAGTATAGTGTGATCAGCTAGTTAATGAGTATAAAATCAATTTGTAAGTAATCGTATAATTTCAAAAAGATACTGATACATAAATATTCATAGTCAACTCTATTATTTTTAGTTATTATGGTGTTTATCTTAGACAATTGAAATAGTAATAGAAAGAGAGAGAAAATGAATAAACTTTTAATAAAAACATACTAACAAGAATAGGAAAAGACAAGAAATAAGTAATTTTTTTAATAAAAACAGATGAATAAGAATAAGAATCAGAATCGGAATAACGATTGGAACAGAGAAAAATGGGTAAATTTTTAATTAAAACATATGAATAACTATATTGAAATGCAATTCAATCAATCAACCATACTTGAATTTATCCTATACAACCATCAACTTTAAATTGGAGGCGGCCGCATGCGCCACAGTATAAAATCTACACCACCATAGCTTTTTTATAATGCTATTTTGAATTTCAGCAACGGCAATCCACTATGCTGTTGTGGTGGATGCAATTTAACAACACTACGTTGCAATAACGTCTTACAAGACTAAATTTAAAAATATATACTTGCTGCAACGCTTATATCATTTAATGTTGTATTAGTAGCACTCTTCGGTAATTGATTATTAAATTTTCACGTGGTTTGAACTTGATCTTTAGTGTATATGTAACACTGAAATAATCTTAATGATCTTTTAAACGAATATGTCATACAAAATAAATAAAAGCAATTTTCATTAAATGTGTGTTCAGCTTAGATGCAGCAATAATTGATTTTAACAAAATTAATATATATTCAAACAATTTAAAAAACAAGATAAATTCTAAAAATGAGGTTTTTAAATAATATTTTTGAATTTTTAAATTTTAAATTTTAAATTAAAATGATTTATTTTGACTTTTCATGTACAAATCTTATTTATTAAATTATTGATAATCTATTTATTTATATTTTTAATTCTTAATTCATAATAAAATTAATTTATTTAATTTTATTGAGTATAATTTTATTTGTAAACAAAAATTTAATTTTTTGAATGATTTATTCAAATATTCTAGTTAATATTACTTTAAGCCATGAAAATAATATTTTGCAACAGACAAGTATCAAAAAATATTATTAAAAAATTACATATTAAACCTATTTTAAATTTTAAAAAATTTGCAACATGCTTATCAATTTAAAATTTTTAAGGAACCATTATTCACCAAAATAAAATTGTTTATGAACTATATCAATAAATTTTAAAATTGTGAGTAATATATAATATATTTTTAAAATTTTTCTATTTCCTGAAAACAAAATTAAAAACCTAATATTAAATAATTCAAATTCAAATAATCGTTGTTTTTAACTCAAAATGATCATAAATGTTTAATTCAAAAATATATAAATAACTTAAGGCAATGTTATAACACACCCATTCATTTTCATGAAGGTGTGTATTAGTGTAACGCCCGTTTTTATTTAATATTATATTATATTAATATTTTCGAATTATCGATCGATATTTGTCTTGCGACGAGAATAATTATATTAATTAATATATCTATTAATTTATCTAGCGACGTTCCGTTCGGTCCGGTAAAATATTATTCGGATCCAATATTTTAATTCTCCGGAATTATTTTAATTAATTGAATTAATTATGATAATGATATAATTGGTTAGGAGTGTGAGGATTAATTGATGAGATTTAGGTTTTCACCCTTGGCTTACTAAATAAGGAAAATACCATTACTAGAACCATTTCTCCTCATTTTCCTTCCATTCAATTATACCAAAACCAAACATGGAGACTTGGCTTACTAGTAGGAAACAAGTTATAAAAACCAATTTCTTTTCCTTTTCCTTCCATTGTAAACACAAAAACCAAAATAGAAACCTAGAGAGAAAAGAGAGGGTTTTGGAAAGAAGAAGAAGAAGAAGAAGAAGAGGAGAAGATGAGGAAGATCTTGAACAAGGGAGCATGAGAGGAAGCTTGAGGTTGGGCTTGGTAGCATCACCATTGATCATCTCCAAGCTAGAGGTAAGGGGTTTGATTTTTCCACTTCCTATAATTAGGGTTTGATACATATATTGTGGATTTGTGATGAAAAATTGGTGTTGTGGTTTGAAGTTGGGTGCTTGATTGTTTGATCCCTATTTCATATAGTTAGGATTTGTTAGTGATAGTTTGGATTTGGGAAAGATTGATAGTTGGTTTATGGGGTTTGGTTGGTTGATTATTGAAAATGTTTAGAGAAGTTGAATTAGGTGTAGAGATTATGGGTATGATGTTATTAGTATTGTTATATATTATTTATAAAATGAAACTAGAAATAAAAATGGAATGGAAAATAGAAAAAAAAATATATGCAACATAATGAAAAAAAAACAAAACCAAAGAAAATGACATACAGTAAATATAATACAAAATGCAGGGAAGGAAGATTTTGGAAGAGATATGTTATTCTTACAATTTTAGTGACATCTACACCGTAGTATTATACGGTTTTGCTTTTTAAAATCACTTAATAATTATTTTTTCTTTCTTATGATACAAAGAAACATATAGGAATGCAGGTATTTTTTTACGATGTAAGTAAGAGTGTCACTTTTCTAGTGTCAATGTAGCAACCCTCATTTTGGAAGGAAGAAATTAAGTGCTGCCCCACACTTGCTTGAGGCCCTCGCCTCCAACATCACACAAGGGAAGGGACGGTCGTCCCCTAGGGAGATGGAGGAACAACGAAATCTCCATTTTTCCGGTTGTTGTTTTGTAGTTTTCTGTTTTCTGCAGATGGAATTTTCCTGCATAATTTTCTGTTGAAATACATTCTGTTTCTTTATAATATACCAATTCCTCCTAGTAACAATTGATACCTATAAAATATAATTAGGGGATAAGATAGCCGATTAAATTTGGAACCCGATGATGTTCCGATTTTCCGATTTCGGTAAATTCGACGACGGAGCAAGTTGCTCTGAATTCAACGAAAATTGATGTGCTAGCTAAGTTTGGCGTGTAGAACGTAGTGGTGAGGTTAGTTTTCAGAAATTATGAGTTTTTATGAGGCGATCCGAAATAGGCCAATTTACGGTAAATTGAACCGGATTGTGTTTTAGTGGACTTAAGGCACGTATGGACAATCCGATTTCGACGTCGGCGATTATGATTAATACCGGTTATTAGGAATGACTTTCGCGACGATTTTAGGTGTTTGACTATTTTCCCGTTTTTGGAATTTAGTGAATTAATTGATGATGATACGGTGTGAATAAACGTAAGAATTGCGACGGTGTATTTATTAACGAATACTTGCTGATATGCAATGAGATGATATATGTTTTGTACATGATGATGTGATGATTAAATTGATGTTGTTAATAAATGCTTCCGATTTGTGAATGCATGACTTTTGGTGAATTCATTAGTGATGTTTGCATAATGCAATTATGATGCGATGGTATATTTATCTTGTTTTGGATAAATTATGGCGATGTGGGCTTCATGCCAATTTGGATGAGCGATGGTGATGTTTTTGTGTTGTGTTATTTTATTGTCGAGTCACATACATATCATAAGCGAAGAGGGCTTCTATGCCAAGCGATGATGGATTTTATGCCGAGCGAAGATCGGCTTTATGCCAAGTGTCCCTAATTACGGACAAAGCGATGGGTACCACATGCATAACATAGTCGTGTCTCATGGAGTCGGTTATGTTTATGTTTGAGTTTTTTGCCGTTGGGTTTTGTTGATTGATGGATGATATTGAATTGCGATGATATATGATATGATGATGTTTGTGATGATGTTGTGAAGATGGGCTTTATGCCACAAGCGATGATGGGCTTTATGCCAAAAGCGAAGATGGGCTTTATGCCAAAAGCGAAGATGGGCTTTGGCCAATTGGTGATGATTTGTTTGTGTTGCGTATAATATTAACATTATTTAATGTTGTTGGTTGATGTTGTTGCTTAAGACTGCCGTGTTAATTAGTGATGTATTAGCTCGTGACGATTTCGTGGTGATGGAAGTTTATGTGTTGTTGTGACGTTTATGCCGATGAGGTTATGGTGATAAAGTGTAGATTATACACAATAGGATAACAAGTAAAGTAAGTGAGTTTTGATTATGTGTTGGAATTACACTTATTAATCTCTAACCTTTATAATTCCGAAACTACATATATATATATATATATATATATATATATATATTTTATCATGCCTTTAATTATATGTTTTGGAGTATCTCACCCCTTTACTTGTTTCGCCGTTACCTATATATTGGTGACGTGCAGGTTATGAAGATGGAGTTTATAGTCATTAGTCGGTTTGTCGCTCGACACGTAGCACTCGGGGGAATATTTATGTTGTCACTGTTGTTGTTCTTTTGTTGCTTTCCTTTTGTAAATAAGAATCATAAATTATAAAAACATGATTTTTATGAGGAAGTTTAATAAAGGAGATGTGTTGATTTCTATGAATCAATTTAGGTTTTCCTGCGATGCTATGTATCCGAAATTTATACTTTAAAGTACACTGTCTTAAAGTGAGTTGTTTTGATGGTGTAACGCCTCAGTATTTAATTTATGAAATTTTCAAATTACTATGATTTTTGCATATTAAACTTTGGGTAGAATTGGGGTGTTACAATTAGCATGATGCACCTTTATAGACACACAATAAAATGAGGGGGGGAATTAAATAAAATACATTTTTAAATATTTACATAATAAATAATTTTATGTAAGTGTCTCTAAATGATTATGTGTTGGGGTTGTGCCCAACCAAATATTACTCATCTTTAATACACACTAGAAACATTAATACACACCAGAAAGGATGAAATTGATAGAAAAAAATTACATATATAATTTTAAAGTTAATTTATTGTGAAGAAATTTATTGTAAAGAAAGAGAGTGATTTCTATTGGTTAATTTAAAGAGGTGCATCATGCTAACACATGAATGATGTGTTATAGCATTCCCCATAACTTAATTATTAATAAAAACATTTAATTATTATTCCTATTTTCTCTCTAATTATTAAAATCAAATATCACTTATAAAAGCTAAAGTGATACCGCAAAAAAGAAGTATTTTCATAAGTTAGATACATATTTAAGCTTTCATATATTCTTTGTTGAGCTTCTTGTGGCAAACTGTTAGAAAACTTATCGCTTCATAGAAAACTCAAAAATTATGTTTTCTTTCTCATTTGTACTCAAAAAACAAAGGCCCATTACATTTCATTTCCGTCTGCTTAGTTAGGATATTATTTATTTTTCTCTAACTTATTGGTGATTGGTTAGTGAGTATTTAGTGAGTGTAAAATCTAACCGTAACGGCATAGTATAGTGTGATCAGCTACTTAATGATATTGATACATAAATATTAATAGTCAACTCTATTATTTTTAGTTATTATGGTGTTTATCTTAGACAATTGAAATATTAATAGAAAGAGAAAGAAAATGAATAAACTTTTAATAAAAACATACGAATAAGAATAGGAAAAGACTAGAAATAAGTAATTTTATTAAATAAAAACAGATGAATAAGAATAAGAATAATAATAAGAATACGAATAGGAATAACGATAGGAACAGAGAAAAATAGGTAAATTTTTAATTAAAACATATAAATAACTATATTGAAATGCAATTCAGTCAATCAACCATACTTCAATTAATCTCATACAACCATCAACTTTAAATTTGAGGCGGCCGCGGGCGCCATAGAATAAAATCTACACCACCATAGCTTTTTTATAATGCTATTTTGAATTTCAGCAACGGCAATCCACTATACTGTTGTGGTGGATGCAATTTAACAACACTACGTTGCAATAACGTCTTACAAGACTAAATTTAAAAATATATACTTTCTACAACGCTTATATCATTTAATGTTGTATTAGTAGCACTCTTCAGTAATGGATTATTAAATTTTCATATGGTTTGAACTTGATCTTTAGTGTATATGTAACACTCAACTAATCTTAATGATCTTTTAAACGAATATGACATACAAAAAAATAAAAGCAATTTTTATTAAATGTGTGTTTAGCTTAGATGTAGCGATAATTGATTTTAACAAAATTAATATATATTCAAACAACTTAAAAAACAAGATAAATTCTAAAAATGAGGTTTTTAAATAATATTTTTGAATTTTTGAATTTTAAGTTTTAAATTAAAATGATTTATTTTGACTTTTCATGTACAAATGTTATTTATTAAATTATTGATAATCTATTTATTTAAATTTTTAATTCTTAATGGTTAATAAAATTAATTTATTTAATTTTATTGAGTATATTTTTACTTGTCAACAACATTTTAATTTTTTGACTGATTTATTCAAATATTCTAGTTAATATTACTTTAAGCCATGAAAATAATATTTTGTAACACACAAATATCAAAAAAATATTATTAAAAAATTACAAATTAAAACTAATTTAAATTTTAAAAAATTTGCATCATGCTTATCAATTTATAATTTTATAAGGAACCATCATTCACCAAAATAAAATTGTTTATGAACTATATCAATAAATTTTAAAATTGTTAGTAATATATAAAATAGTTTTAAAATTTTACTATTTCCTTAAAACAAAATTAAAAACCTAATATTAAACAATTCAAATTCAAATAATCATTGTTTTTAAGTCAAAATGATCATAAATGTTTAATTCAAAAATATATAAATAACTTAAGGCAATGATATAACACACCAATTCATTTTCATGATGGTGTGTATTCGCATGATGCACCTTTATAGACACACAATAAAATGAGGGGGGAAATTAAATAAAATACGGTTTTAAATATTTAGATAATAAATAATTTTATGTGAGTTTCTCTAAATGATTATGTGTTGGGGTTGTGCCCAACCAAATATTACTCATCTTTAATACACACTAGTATCATTAATACACACCAGAAGGGATGAAATTGACAGAAAAATTACATATATAATTTTAAAGTTAATTTATTATGAAGAAATTTATTGTAAAGAAAGAGAGTGATTTCTATTGGTTAATTTAAAGAGGTGCATCATGCTAACACATGAATGATGTGTTATAGCATTCCCCATAACTTAATTATTAATAAAAAGATTTAATTATTATTCCTATTTTCTCTCTAATTATTAAAATCAAATATCACTTATAAAAGCTAAAGTGATACCGCAAAAAAGAAGTATTTTCATAATTTAGTTACATATTTAAGATTTCATATATTCTTTGTTGAGCTTCTTGTGGCAAACTGCTAGAAAACTTATCGCTTCATAGAAAACTCAAACATTATGTTTTCTTTCTCATTTGTACTCAAAAAACAAAGGCCCAATACATTTCATTTCAGCCTATTTAGTAATACATTTCATTTCTGTCTCCTTAGTTAGGATATCATTTATTTTTTCTATCTTATTGGTGATTGGTTAGTGAGTATTTAGTGAGTGTAAAATCTAACCGTAAGGGCATAGTATAGTGTGATCAGCTACTTAATGATATTGATACATAAATATTAACAGTCAACTCTATTATTTTTATTTATTATGGTGTTTATCTTAGACAATTGAAATAGTAATAGAAAGAAAGAGAAAATGAATAAACTTTTAATAAAAACATACGAATAAGAATAGGAAAAGACAAGAATTAAGTAATTTTTGTAAATAAAAATAGATGAATAAGAATAAGAATAAGAATAAGAATAGGAATAACGATAGGAACGGAGAAAAATAGGTAAAGTTTTAATTAAAATATATGAATAACTATATTGAAATGTAATTCATTCAATCAACCATACTTCAATTTATCTCATACAACCATCAACTTTAAATTTGAGGCGGCCGCGGGTGCCGCAGTATAAAATCTACACCACCATAGCTTTTTTATAATGCTATTTTGAATTTCAGCAACGGCAATCCATTATGTTGTTGTGGTGGATGCACTTTAACAACAGTACGTTGCAATAACGTCTTACAAGACTAAATTTAAAAATATATACTTTCTACAACGCTTATATCATTTAATGTTGTATTAGTAGCACTCTTCAGTAATGGATTATTAAATTTTCATATGGTTTGAACTTGATCTTTAGTGTATATGTAACACTCAACTAATCTTAATGATCTTTTAAACGAATATGACATACAAAATAAATAAAAGCAATTTTTATTAAATGTGTGTTTAGCTTAGATGTAGCGATAATTTATTTTAACAAAATTAATATATATTCAGACAGCTTAAAAAACAAGATACATTCTAAAAATGAGGTTTTTAAATAATATTTTTGAATTTTTGAATTTTAAGTTTTAAATTAAAATGATTTATTTTGACTTTTCATGTACAAATATTATTTATTAAATTATTGATAATCTATTTATTTAAATTTTTAATTCTTAATTGATAATAAAATTAATTTATTTAATTTTATTGAGTATACTTTTACTTGTAAACAACATTTTAATTTTTTGATTGATTTATTCAAATATTCTAGTTAATTTTACTTTAAGCCATGAAAATAATATTTTGTAACAGACAAATATCAAAAAATATTATTGAAAAATTACAAATTAAAACTAATTTAAATTTAAAAAAATTTGCAACATTCTTATAAATTTATAATTTTATAAGGAACCATCATTCACCAAAATAAAATTGTTTATGAACTATATCAATAAATTTTAAAATTGTGAGTAATATATAAAATATTTTTAAGATTTTACTATTTCCTTAAAACAAAATTAAAAACTTAATATTAAACAATTCAAATTCAAATAATCATTGTTTGTAACTCAAAATGATCATAAATTTTTAATTCAAAAATATAAAAATAACATAAGGCAACGCTATAACACACTCATTCATTTTCATGAAGGTGTGTATTAGCATGATCCACCTTTATAGACACACAATAAAATGAGGGAAAAAATTAAATAATATACATTTTTAAATATTTAAATAATAAATAATTTTATGTGAGTGTCTATAAATAATAATCAGAGTATTTAATCATAATCAAGAAGGCGTCACAATTTAAATAATGTAAATCATCAATACAGCTGTCATGCTTTCACTGAAGAAGACTTATTAAATAAATAATGCAAAAGATTATGTTTAACAGCGGAAATGAAACATAACCATAATTCCGAATACGTCACTCATAGTATTCCAGGATATTTAATCAAAACACAATTCCAAACTATTAAGAAAATATCCGTTTAAAGGATTCAAACAACCGTTCCCCAGTGTTACATCTACCAGAGCACGACACTGACACGCGGACAATTTAACTGACTCTATGCTAGAGCTATCCTCACCAACTCCAATGCAGCTAATCACTTCGGATCTGAAATTGTTGAGTAAGGGTGAGATCTCAATTCAATATAACATGCATTATACGTTTTTAGAATACAACACAGAATAAACAGATACATTAATCCGTTAATCGAGCACAAATCATAGTCAATTCACCAGGAAATTCACACAATGAACATGTATATAATCAAACAATGGAAATTGCAACACTGGAAACCATCTTAGCATGTTACAATCCCATATGCAATGCAGACTCTATGCATGTGGTACCAAAACGTGAACCGAGTTCACACACACACCGCTCCGTTTACATGTGGAAAGACAGTGTAAATTCATGATTCGCCCATAGCTATTGGGTCACGAATCCAGCCTCACTACCTCAACCTCCGGGTAAGTCTATTGGCTCAACCAGTTCACTTCCGCACAATGGGAATGAACCAAATCAACAAATGTTTATGCATGCATCATAAAAGCATGCCATCATCATTTCACATATCATGATATCAATACAATCACATCATGTCAAATCACCAGTGTATCTCATTCAATCAAAATGAATATCAAATATATAACACTGGAACAACCAATACCTCATCAGGTAACTCACACCATTCATAATAGTTCCCCATTATCCTCAACTACTCATTCTTTTCAAAAATCGGGAGCGCGACTATTTTTAAAATAATTTATCAAAATAATTTTTTCTCTTTTCAAAAGGTAGTATTTTAAATTTAAGAAATAACGCCGAAAACGGCACTCAAATCGAGTTACGGTTTAGAAAATATGAATCTTTAAAGTTTTGGAAATTTTGAAAATGTACATGGAACCCGTTTACCTATACAGAACCGTTCTAAAGTTGAAAATTCTCGCCCCTGTTTTTGTATGGGAACCCGGTTCCTACCTATACAGAACCGTTCTGAGTGTAAAAATCCTTTAATTTAACACTGGAACTCGGTTCCTCCCCAGGAACCGGTTCCCACGACTAATAAAGATTGCTACTTTTGATAGCATTAAGCATCCATTATCATTCCCAAACTTTCAAATACGATTTGGTACATTAAGAACACCATTTCATCATCATTTCACACCATTATAACACTAAACAACATGGTTTATTTATCCCTATCAATTATTTGACATACTAATGATCCTAATTCCAACACCGACACAAAATAGGGTTTATTCCTATAACTCATTATCATCAAAATTCAAACTCTCTAACATACCCAATTATCCCTATGATTCCCAAAACCCATAAAACATGTTAACCGAATGAAATCACCCTTACCTCGATGATTCTTCGATTTCTCTTTTCCTCTTTTCCTCTTCTCTCCATTCTACGTGAAAGCGTTCTCCAAAAACCTATTTTTCCTTTCTTTTCCTTTTTATACTCCTTTTAATATTCCTTTTTAATATTCCAAATAAAACAAATAATCAATACTTAGTAATTAGTAGAGTGATTTACTCTTACACCCACTGTTTACTCTGCACACCTCCAATCTTTTCTTCATTAAATCGATCCAATTAATCCAATAATATAAATACCTAAGACTTTAATTAATTAAATAATTAAATTCTCACTTATTTAATATTTGAATTAAATCGGGGTGTCACAACTCTCCCCCACTAAAAGAGTTTTCGTCCTCGAAAACATACCTTAGACGAACAGTTCGGGATACGAGTCCTTCATCTGACTCTCCAGCTCCCAAGTTACATTTCCTTCAGCTGGTCCTCCCCAAGCTACTCGTACTAGTGCTATCTCTTTACCTCGCAATTGCTTCACTTTCCGATCCTCAATCCTTGCAGGCACTGCTTCAACAGTCAAATTATCCCGCACCTGAACATCATCTACTTGAATCTCATGTGACGGATCCGCAATGTACCTCCTCAACTGAGATACATGGAAAACATCATGCAAATTCGCAAGTGACGGCGGTAAAGCGATCTGATAAGAAACTTTCCCAACTCTCTTGGTAATCTGAAACGGACCAATAAAGCGCGGAGTCAACTTCTTTGACTTCAAAGCTCGACCAATACCAGTCATTGGAGTAACTCTCATGAACACATGGTCTCCCTCACTAAACTCAAGATCTTTCCTCCTCTTATCATGATAACTTTTCTGAAGACTCTGAGAAGCCTTCATCTTCTCCTGAATCATCTTGATCTTTTCTGAAGTTTGTTGAACAATCTCTGGCCCAATCACAGCACTTTCTCCAGATTCATACCAACACAACGGTGTCCGACATCTCCTACCATACAACGCCTAAAATGGAGCCATACCGATGCTCGAATGAAAACTATTGTTGTAGGTAAACTCTATCAACGGCAAATAGCTATCCCAAGCTCCACCTTTCTCTAACACACAAAATCCCTCTCTCTCGTCCTCCCGTGGATGATATGTAACTCAATCGTAACTTAGTACCCAAAGCTTCCTAATCCTAAACTTTAAACCTCGGATCTCTATCCGACGGAATACCATGCAAACTTACAATCTTCTCAACATACAACCTCTCCATCGAATAATCCATTCTCATCGGAATAAAGCACTTTGTCAATCGGTCGACAATAACCCAAATAGAATCACAATTCTTCGTCGTCTAAACCGACATAAATCCATTGAAATTCCATCCCACTTCCATTCAAACAAACAACGGCTCCATCAATCGATGTTCAATCTTTGATTTCGACAAACCAAACATGCGTATACAAACTCGGCAATTTCCTTTTTCATTGCCACCAAAATAATTTCTTCAAATCATGATACATCTTAGTAGCACCGGATGAATACTCCAATGTCCTTCTTCTGTACTTTTCTAATCTCAATCTCACATCATCACACTTATAACTCTTTAACCATTCCATTGAACTCACCTCCTTGACCTTGGTTAATCAATGTCACTTGTCCACTAAACCAACATCGACTTTCCATTTGAATCTCTTCCAAGATACCACTAGTCAGCTTCAACCTGCCCAACTTCACATTATCCGGAGTAGTCTCACATACCAAACTTAAGTCTCTGAATTGTTCCACTAAATCCAATTCACGAACCATTAACATTGACATATGCAGGGACTTCGCCATGCATTCTAACGCTTGCCTTACCAGGATGGTAATTCAAACCAAAATCATAATCCTTGAGAAACTCTAACCATCTCCTCTGCCTCATATTCAACTCTTTCTGATCAAAGAGATACTTCAGGCTCTTATGATCACTGAACACTTCAAATCGTGAACCATACAGATAATGTCTCCACAATTTCAACACACACAACAGCCGCCAACTCTAAATCATGAGTCGGGTAATTCCTTTCATGTACTTTCAATTGTCTCGAAGCATAAGCCACAACCTGCTTATCTTGCATCAAAACACCTCCTAAACCCATCAAAGACGCATCACAATACACCACGAATGATTCTTCCGGATTTGGCAAAATCAGAATCGGAGCACTAGTCAACCTCCTTTTCAACTCTTGGAATCCTTTCTCACAATCTATATCCCAAACAAATGCTTGACCTTTTCTTGTCAACTTAGTCAACGGTAACGCTAACTTCGAAAATCCCTCAATGAACTTCCGGTAGTAGCCTTCCAGACCAAGAAAACTACGAATCTCCTTCTTCTGCTGAGATACCGCTTATAGGATCAACAAGGATACCATTCTTGGAAATCACATGACCAAGGAAACTTACTTTTATTTAGACAATTTAGCATAAAGCTTCTTCTTTCAATAATTCCAATACAACCCTAAGATGCTTTGCATGCTCCTCATCATTCCTTGAATAGATCGGGATGTCGCAATGAACACCACCACAAACTTGTCAAGATACGGATGAAATATCCTGCTCATATACTCCATAAACACACCAGTGCATTAGTAACTCCAAATGGCATAATGTAATGCCCATGCCGCTCGAATGCGAATATCTCCGCCTAACACGAATCATGGACCTCGGATCAATTTTTCTAAATACACAAGCTCGACCAATGATCCATCAAATCATCAATCCTCGGCAATGGATACGATTCTTGATGGTCACTTTATTCAATTGCGTAGTCAACACATCATTGTACCTTTCTTTTCACCAACAATACCGTGCACCCCACGGTGAACCACTAGGCGAATAAACTTCTTTTCCAATAACTCTTCTAATTGCTTCTTCAACTCGACAACTCGATGCCGACATACGATAAGGCGCCATCGACACCGGACTAGTTCCGTGAATTAAATCTATAGCAAACTCCACTTCTCTCGTGGTAGCTCGCTAACATCTTCTGGAAATTCATTAACCACCGTAATTCACCACTCTTAGCCTTTCCTTTCACTTCCGTCAAGAATATAACATAAACACCACAAACATCTCTCAATAATTCATCTACTTAATGACATAGTTGCATCTTCCACTTTAACTTCTTCAGAAATAAGACTGTCTTCTCAAAACAATTGATATGAACCGTTGAAGACCAACCAGCTTCATTCAAGGATAATATCGAGTTGTTCTAACGGTAGGCACACTAAATCCATACGAAACCTCTATAAAAATAACAATAGGACAATTCCTACAAACATACGGGTAGTCACAACCCGACGCAGAGTGTCAATAACCATACTTCCATCCAAATTAGAAATTTCCATTTAATCTCTTAGCACAATCCAAAGAAATAAAAGAATGTGTCGCCCAAATCAATAATTGCTAGTAAAGGTATGCCATTAATAAAACATGTACCTTTAATCAACCGATCATCGCTTTAACATCCGATCCGACAAAGCGAACACCTTCCCACCACTTTTTTTTGGCTTAGTGCATCATGACGAGTGTGTCCTTCTTCACCACAGCTTGTAACATGTTATCTTTCTCGATCTACACTCAGCCTAAATGACCAAATCTTCCATAATTGTTGCACTTCCTCGCATCATTCTTGCATTTAGGAGCTCGGTGACCCAATTCACCACACCGTAGCACTTTACGTAAGAACCGAAGAACCGTAGTCTCCACTAGGCTTCTTCCAACCTCCGATTATTATTCCTATCATAAGGCTTACCACGATCCATATGTCTCTTGCCCTTACGATCAGATAACTCGAGCATTCGACTTAGTACTAGCAAGATCTTCTTCCGTAATCCTACTACAATCAACCAAATCAGAAACCTTCTACGATACCGATACCGCTGATCTTATCACGCAAACCATTCTCAAACTTGATACATTTGGAAAATTCTCCATCCGCATCGTTAAGATAATTAGCATAATACTTTGCTAACTCAAGAACTTGGTCGATACTCAATCACGACTTGTTGCCTTGCTTGAGCTCCGTAACTCAATCTCTTTCTTACCGAATGTCTTCGTGAGTACCTTCTCAAAAGCTCTCCGAACACGCCCCAAGTCAATGCAATTCCATCTTCTTCCAGTCACCTAGTAGCAACCCACCACCATCGCTTCCCAACATGTGAGTACCATATCTCACCTTCACCTTGACAATCAATCACTCAAGATCCTCTCGATCTCCTTCAACCACTTCGAGCACCCTGGATCATGTGCACCCTGAACAATGGAGGATTATTCCTCCGAAAATTCCCCAATTGTCTGTCACACCAATCGCAGCTAATTCCCTCCGAGTACTCCACTAACATTCCAAAGCCTCAAGAATAGCATCATCATTCCTTCCTCTTCCATTGTTCCGTAACATTACAAAACAATCTACATCAAGACAAGTATCGGGTGTTACTTACACTAGTCGATACTAAAAGGGATAATGACACTAAGACAAGACCGACTATGCTCGATACCACTATTGTAACACCCCTTCTATTTACCCGCTTTATAAATAATAATCGAGTATTTAATCATAATCAAGAAGGCCACAATTTAAATAATGTAAATCATCAATACAAATTGTCATGCTTTCCAAGAAGACTTATTAAATAAATAATGCAAAGATTATGTTTAATAATGAAATGAAACATAACCATAATTCGAACACGCCACTCATAGTATTCCGTGATATTTAATCAAAACACAATTCCAAACTATTAAGAAAATATCCGCTTAAAGGATTCAAACAACCGCTCCCGGTTACATCTACGAGCACGACAACGACACGCGGACAATTTAATCGACTCTATGCTAGAGCTATCCTCACCAACTCCAATGCACTAATCACTGGATCCGAAATTGTTGAGTAAGGGTGAGATCTCAATTCAATATAACATGCATTATCTTTTTAGAATACAATGTATAAACAGATACATTAATCCGTTAATCGAGCACAAATCATAGTCAATTCACCGTGCAATTCACACAATGAACATGTATATAATCAAACAATGGAAATTGCAACACCGAAACCATCCTAGCATGTTACAATCCCATATGCAATGCACTCTATGCATGTGGTACCAAACGTGAACCGAGTTCACACACACCTCCGCTTACATGTGGAAAGACAGTAAATTCATGATTCGCCCATAGCTATTGGGTCACGAATCCAGCCTCACTACCTCAACCTCCGTAAGTCTATTGGCTCAACCACCACTTCCGCACAATGGGAATGAACCAAATCAACAAATGTTTATGCATGCATCATAAAAGCATGCCATCATCATTTCACATATCATGATATCAATACAATTACATCATGTCAAATCACCAGGTATCTCATTCAATCAAAATGAATATCAAATATATAACACTACCAATACCTCATCGTAACTCATACCATTCATAATAGTTCCCATTATCCTCAACTACTCATTCTTTTCAAAAATCGGAGCGACTATTTTAAAATAATTTATCAAAATAATGTTTTTCTTTTCAAAAGGTAGTATTTTAAATTTAAGAAATAACGAAAACGGCACTCAAATCGAGTTACGGTTTAGAAAATATGAATCTTTAAAGTTTTGGAAATTTTGAAAATGTACATGGAACCTTCCTACCTATACAGAACCGGTTCCGAAAGTTGAAAATTCTCGCCCTGGTTGTTGTATGGGAACCCGGTTCCTACCTATACAGAATCGGTTCCGAGTGTAAAATCCCGCTTTTAATTTAACACTGGAACTCGCTTCCTCCCCACAGGAACCGGTTCCCACGACAAAGATTTCTTTTTGACAGATTAAGCATCCATTATCATTCTAAACTTTCAAATACGATTTGGTACATTAGGAACACCATTTCATCATCATTTCACAAAGCATTATAACACTAAACAACATGGTTTATTTATCCCTATCAATTATTTGACATACTAATGATCCTAATTCCAACACCGACACAAAATAGGGTTTATTCCTATAACTCATAATCATCAAAATTCAAACTCTCTAACATACCCAATTATCTCTATCATTCCCAAAACCCATAAAACATGTTAACCGAACGAAATCACCCCTTACCTCGCGATGATTCTTCGATTTCTCTCACTTTCCTCTCTTCTCTCTCCAATTCTACGTGAAAGCAGTTTCTCCAAAAAAATCTATTTTTCCTTTCTTTTCCTTTTTATACTCCTTTTAATATTCCTTTTTAATATTTCAAATAAAACAAATAATCAATACTTAGTAATTAGTAGAGTGATTTACTCTTACACCCACTGTTTACTCTGCACACCTCCAATCTTTTCTTCATTAAATCGATCCAATTAATCCAATAATATAAATACCTAAGACTTTAATTAATTAAATAATTAAATTCTCACTTATTTAATATTTGAATTAAATCAGGGTGTCACAGTGGAAGCCACAGTATAAAATCTACACCACCATAGCTTTTTTATAATGTTATTTTGAATTTCAGCAACGGCAATCCACTATACTGTTGTGGTGGATGCAATTTTACAACACTACATTGCAATAACGTCTTACAAGACTAAATTTAAAAATATATACTTGCTACAACGCTTATATCATTTAATGTTGTACTAGTAGCACTTTTCAGTAATTGATTATTAAATTTTCACGCGGTTTGAACTTGATCTTTAGTGCATATGTAACACTGAACTAATCTTAATAATCTTATAAACGAATATGTCATACAAAATAAATAAAAGCAATTTTTATTAAATGTGTCTAGCTTAGATGTAGCGATAATTGATTTTAACAAAATTAATATATATTCAAACAACTTAAAAAACAAGATAAATTCTAAATATGAGGTTTTTAAATAATATTTTTTAATTTTTTAATTTTTTAGTTTTAAGTTTTAAATTAAAATGATTTATTTTGACTTTTCATGTACAAATATTATTTATTAATTTATTGATAATATATTTATTTAAATTTTTAATTCTTAATTGATAATAAAATTAATTTATTTAATTTTATTGAGTATATTTTTACTTGTAAACAACATTTTAATTTTTTGACTGATTTATTCAAATATTCTAGTTAATATTACTTTAAGCCATGAAAAAAATATTTTGTAACAGACAAATATGAAAAAATATTATTAAAAAATTACAAATTAAAACTAATTTAAATTTTAAAAAATTTGCAACATGGTTATCAATTTATAATTTTATAAGGAATCCATCATTCACCAAAATAAAATTGTTTACGAACTATACCAATAAATTTTAAAATTGTTAGTAATATATAAAATATTTTTAAAATTTTAAAATTTCCTTAAAACAAAATTAAAAACCTAGTATTAAACAATTCAAATTCAAATAATCATTGTTTATAACTCAAAATGATCATAAATATTTAATTCAAAAATATATAATTAACTTAACGCAATGCTATAACACACCCATTCATTTTCATGAAGGTGTGTATTAGCATGATGCACCTTTATAGACTCACAATAAAATGAGGGGAAAATTAAATAATATTCATTTTTAAATATTTAAATAATAAATAATTTTATGTGAGTGTCTCTAAATGATTATGTGTTGCGGTTGTGCCCAACTAAATATTTCTAATCTTTAATACACACTAGAATCATTAATACACACCAGAAGGGATGAAATTGACAGGAAAAAAATTACATAAATAATTTTAAAGTTAATTTATTGTGAAGAAATGTATTGTAAAGAAAGAGAGTGATTTCTATTGGTTAATTTAAAGAGGTGCATCATGCTAACACATGAATGGATGTGTTATAGCATTCCCCATAACTTAATTATTAATAAAAACATTTAATTATTATTCCAATTTGCTCTCTAATAATTAAAATGAAATATCACTTTTATAAAAGCTAAAGTGATAACGCAAAAAACAAGTATTTTCATATGTTAGTTACATATTTAAGCTTTCATATATTCTTTGTTGAGCTTCTTGTGGCAAACTGCTAGAAAACTTATCGCTTCATAGAAAACTCAAAAATCATTTTTCTTTCTCATTTGTACTCAATAACAAAGGCCCAATACATTTCATTTCAGCCCATTTAGTAATACATTTCATTTTCGTCCGCATAGTTAGGATATCATTTATTTTTCTCTAACTTATTGGTGATTGGTTAGTGAGTATTTAATGTGTGTAAAATCTAACCGTAAGGGCATAGTATAGTGTGATCAGCTACTTAATGAGTATAAAATAAATTTTTAAGTAATCGTATAATTTCAAAAAGATATAGATACATAAATATTAATAGTCAACTCTATTATTTTTAGTTATTATGGTGTTTATCTTAGACAATTGAAATGGTAATAGAAAGAGAGAGAAAATGAATAAACTTTTAATAAAAACATACGAATAAGAATAGGAAATGACAAGAAATAAGTAATTTTTTAAATAAAAACAGATGAATAAGAATAAGAATAACGATAGGAACAGAGAAAAATAGGTAAATTTTTAATTAAAATATATGAATAACTATATTGAAATGCAATTCAGTCAATCAACCATACTTCAATTTATCTCATACAACCATCAACTTTAAATTGGCGGCTGCTGCGGGCGCCACAGTATAAAATCTACACCACCATAGCTCTTTTATAATGCTATTTTGAATTTCAGCAACGGTAATCTACTATGTTGTTGTGGTGGATGCAATTTAACAACACTACGTTGCACTAACGTCTTACAAGACTAAATTTAAAAATATATACTTGCTACAACGCTTATATCATTTAATGTTGTATTAGTAGCACTCTTCAGTAATGGATTATTAAATTTTCATATGGTTTGAACGTGATCTTTAGTGTATATGTAACACTGAACTAATCTTAATGATCTTTTAAACGAATATGACATACAAAATAAAGAAAAGCAATTTTTATTAAATGTGGGTTTAGCTTAGATGTAGCGATAATTGATTTTAACAAAATTAATATATATTCAAACAACTTTAAAAACAATATAAATTCTAAAAATGAGGTTTTGAAATAGTATTTTTTAATTTTTTAATTTTAAGTTTTAAGTTTTAAATTAAAATGATTTATTTTGACTTTTCATGTACAAATATTATTTATTAAATTATTGATAATCTATTTATTTAAATTTTTTATTCTTAATTGATAATAAAATAAATTTATTTAATTTTATTGAGTATATTTTTACTTGTAAACGACATTTTAATTTTTTGATTGATTTATTCAAATATTCTAGTTTATATTACTTTAAGTCATGAAAATAATATTTTGCAACAGACAAATATCAAAAAATATTATTAAAAAATTACAAATTTAAAAAATTTGCAACATGCTTATCAATTTATAATTTTATAAGGAACCATCATTCACCAAAATAAAATTGTTTCTGAACTATATCAATAAATTTTAAAATTGTGAGTAATATATAAAATATTTTTAAAATTTTACTATTTCCTTAAAACAAATTTAAAAACCTAATGTTAAACAATTCAAATTCAAATAATCATTGTTTTTAACTCAAAATGATCATAAATGTTTAATTCAAAAATATATATAAATAACTTAAGGCAATGCTATAACACACCCATTCATTTTCATGAATGTGTGTATTAGCATGATGCACCTTTATAGACACACAATAAAATAAGGGAAAAAATTAAATAATATACATTTTTAAATATTTAAATAATTAATAATTTTATGTGAGAGTCTCTAAATGATTATATGTTGGTTGTGCCCAACCAAATATTACTCATCTTTAATACACACTAGAATCATTAATACACACCCGAAGGAATGAAATTGACAGAAAAAAAATTACATAAATAATTTTAAAGTTAATTTATTGTGAAGAAATTTTTTTGTAAAGAAAGAGAGTGATTTTTATTGGTTAATTTAAAGAGGTGCATCATGCTAACACATGAATGGATGTGTTATAGCATTGCCCATAACTTAATTATTAATAAAAACATTTACTTATTATTCCTATTTTCTCTCTAATTATTAAAATCAAATTTCACTTATAAAAGCTAAAGTGATACCACAAAAAAGAAGTATTTTCATAAGTTAGTTACATATTTAAGCTTTCATATATTCTTTGTTGAGATTGTTGTGGAAAACTGCTAGAAAACTTATCGCTTCATAGAAAACTCACTTGTGTTTTCTTTGTCATTTGTACTCAAAAAACAAAGGCCCAATACATTTCATTTCAGCCCAGTAATACATTTCATTTCTGTCCGCTTAGTTAGGATATCATTTATTTTTCTCTAACTTATTGGTGATTGGTTAGTGAGTATTTAGTGAGTGTAAAATCTAACCGTAAGGGCATAGTATAGTGTGATCAGCTACTTAATGAGTATAAAATCAATTTGTAAGTAATCGTATAATTTCAAAAAGATATTGATACATAAATATTAATAGTCAACTCTATTATTTTTAGTTATTATGGTGTTTATCTTAGACAATTGAGATAGTAATAGAAAGAGAAAAAAAATGAATAAACTTTTAATAAAAACATACGAATAAGAATAGGAAAAGACAAGAAATAAGTAATTTTTTTAATAAAAACAGATGAATAAGAATAAGAATAGGAATAACGATAGGAACAGAGGAAAATAGTTAAATTTTTAATTAAAACATATGAATAACTATATTGAAATGCAATTCAGCCAATCAACCATACTTCAATTTATCCCATACAACCATCAACTTTAAATTGGAGGCGGCCGCGGGCGCCACAGTATAAAATCTACACCACCATAGCTTTTTTATAATGTTATTTTGAATTTCAGCAACGGCAATCCACTATGATGTTGTGGTGGATGCAATTTAACAACGCTTCATTGCAATAACGTCTTACAAGACTAAATTTAAAAATATATACTTGCTACAGCGCTTATATCATTTAATATTGTATTAGTAGCACTCTTTAGGAATAGATTATTAAATTTTCATATGGTTTGAACCTTATCTTTCGTGTATATGTAACACTGAACTAATCTTAATGATCTTTTAAACGAATATGACATACAAAATAAATAAAAGCAATTTTTATTAAATGTGTGTTTAGCTTAGATGTAGCGATAATTGATTTTAACAAAATTAATTTTGATACAATTAATTTTAATTAAAACAATTTGAATGTAAATTAGTCTATATCGAAACTTTTAATGTAAAAGTGATTATTATAAATTAATAAATTAATAGTATTCAGGTAATTTAGATCAAAATTAATTTTAAATACTAAATTATTGAAATGGGTATTATGATTTATTTAAAATTACATTTCATACTATTTAATATAATCATTTAAATTTATATCACATAATTAATTATATAATTATTTAAATTTGTTTTACATAATTAGTTATATAAGTATTTAAATTTGCATCACTTTATTAGTTAATTGAAAACTTCAAAAATAAAATGCATACTCTGTTAAAAAAATTGTATTATTACCATTAACACAATTTTTAATTTAAACTAAATTGTGTGTATTAATTTATTACAGATAGTTTAGTTTAAATTAAACATTTTTTAATTTTAAACTTGTTAATTAAAAAATGTCGTTAAAAAGAAGTAAAAAAAATAACAAGTGGTGAAATTTATAAATTAAAAAAATTAATAAATGTTTAGGAATTTCTTTGTACACTTTTGGGGAAAAAAACCCTTGAAACTCTTAAAATACCCTCTCAGAACGCACTCTAAATCAAGGTGTTTTGGAGATGTATCTTTGAAAGCACCCAAAATCAAATTTTTGGATGAATTCATATATGGACGTCTGAAAATACTCTATTTCTAGTTAAACGTTAAATTTAAATGTTCAGGTATATTTTCGGAGATGAATATTCGAAAATATCCAACTTATACCACCTTGCTACATGAAATGTTTCATTCTCATAATCTCATTCCATAACCAAAACTCTCTAAAAAACTCAATCCATTGTCAACCAATTTTCGCCTTCAAACCAAATTTCAAGTGTTTTATCATGTCAAAGAGAGCATAGAATGCTGCAATTTAAGGTAAACGTTTCTCATTTCATCTCTAAATTCCTTGCATTGATACTGATTTTTTAGATGAAAAATTGTGTCACTTGGAAAATACATTTACGAAATTCACCTAACATATTTCGAAAATATATTTCTGAAATTGCCTGTTTAAACAAAATTATTAACAATTTTATGTTTTTGTCCGTTTTAGATATGGTACACACTGACATGTTTCCGAAGGTTGTTTCAGACAACGTGAATAATGATGTTAAGTTGGATGAGGTGAAGAACGATGATAAATCGTTGTTGTCTACATAGATGTTGGACACCAATTTGCAAGTGATCATGTTTTCAATGATCAACAACATTTGCTTGAATGGGTCCGAATGAAAGTTAGCAAACTCGGCTTTGGCGTTGTGATTGGAAGGTCCGACAATGACACTAGTAGAAGGCAAGCATTTGTAACAATGACATGCGAGAGAAATGGAAAATGTGTTCTAAAAGTTTGGAAGTTAAAACATGATGATAATGGATCGAGAAAATATGGATGTCCCTTCAAATTGCGCGGATCATGTAGGATAGATGATACGTGGCGGTTTTCTATCATTTATGGTAAACATAGTCATGCGTTGGACACCAAGCTACAAGGTCATCCAATTGTAGGTCGACTTAAGCCGGAGGAGAAGGAAATTATTTCAGAAATGTCAATAATCAAAATTGCTCCGAGAAACATACTTGCAAATTTGAAACGAAAACGACCACAAAATGTTTCAAATATCAAACAGGTATACAATGAACGTTATAAATAGATCATTGCGATTAGGGGCCCGAGGTCCGAAATGCAACAGTCCATGAAACTTTTGGATGATAACCAATATATTTCAAGGTACATATTGTGTGATGATAAAGTAAGTGTCTCTGACATTTTTGGACTCATTCGAAAATTAACAAGTTGTTCAACAAACTTCCAACCGTACTTATATTTGATTCAATGTACAAAACCAACAATTATAGGCTATTATTTCTATAAATTGTTGGTGTCAATTCATCGAAAAAGACTTTTCAGTTGGATTTACATTTCTCAAATGTGAGAAAGAAGACAATGTCACATATGTGTTGGGTATATGCAGGACTTTGTTGAAGAATCCACAAAATTTTCCTTGTGTCATTGTAATTGACCTAGATAACGCTGTTATGAATGTTGTTGAAATTTTGTTTCCTACATCATACGCGTTACTTTGCCGGTATCATATCTCAAAAAATATGAGAGCTAAGATCAAATCGACGGTTGGCACCATTGACTTCAAGGGTGAAGATAGAAACATTGTCAAAGCTAGTGTTGTGGTGGACAGTATAATGAATGCATGGGCAAATATATTGAATTCTTCTACATAAGAGTTGTATGTTTAGAATGTGGTACATTTCAGGAGTTTGTGTGTCAGGTTTCCAAATTTTCTAAAATACGTTTGTTCTGGACTATCCTAATGGATATTGGGCCAACCGCGGCCTTTCGACGGGCCAGCTAAGCCAAATGGACTCTGAAGAGCGTTACCCGCCCGTTTGCATCTTGCCGGAACCCCTCCACTCAACTACCGTCGGGCCGATTGAATGGAACTCCTCTTCAAAGATTATGCCCGTTAGCATCCCATTTAGTTTGACATAACGGCTAGTTTCGGGCATTAACGCCTGGTATGACCAAGTCAGTTCGGTTAGCTATATTTGTAGGCCCATATATATATATATATATATATATATATATATATATATATATATATATATATATATATATATATATATATATATATATATATTCCCAAAAATTAGCAACCAATAAGAATGCTCCTAAAAAATATTATATAAACCCTCGTATTTGTGAGGGTTAGGTGTCCAATTCTCACCCTAAAAACCTTAATATCTTTCTAATGCCACTTTGAACACTTTCTTACTTTAGCAACGGAGTTCCTTGCATGTACACCATCCCTCCTCATCAATCAGTGCTCGATGAACCTTCATTGTTTCGGTCAACTCATATTTTGATCAAGACTCTATATCAATGTTGAAACTATTATTCTTGATCTGGTGAAAGATAAAGTGGTGTGTGCTTGGACAGACCGAGTTTGACACTTGGGAAACACTACAACTAATAGAGTCAAATTTGCGCATGCTGCATTGAAGAAATGGCTGGGTGATAGCAAGGGCTACCTTTGTAGAGAATGGGATACGGTGAACTAAATGCTCTAAAACCAACATAATGAAATTCAAACAACTTTTGGCCGGAGTATAACTTTGGTAGAACACCTGTTTAAAGATAACACTATTTACTCACTTGAATCTTAACATATCCTGATCGGGGTTGAATTTTATTTGTCATGAAACTAAGCGTGCCAAGACAACAGGGCCAAATAGTTCAAAGTATGGATGTACAATTAGGAAAACTTATTGGATTCTGTGTGCTTGTCTCATTTCTAAAAAAGTGAAGCTAAATACCCCCATACGCATTGACGAGGTTTTTACTCATTGGAAAAGACTCTGATTTGATAACTTGAATGATGGTAAATTAAGCATTATCATCGTAACCGAGTTGGAAGTGATCATAGATAGATTTATAAAGCGGGTGAAACTATGAGATTGCACATTAAAGAACAATTGAGGAAAATTTCCTATCTAGAAACCACCATTGTGAAACCTCCTTCACAACGGGTAAAAACCAAAGATGTCCCTAAAAAGTGTAAAAGTACACAAGATGACAATTCAACAAGGCAGACTTTGTCTTACCATGAAGTTGTTGATTCACATTTGTCGGATTCTCCAAGTCCAAAATTGCAAAAAAGTGTTTTCAAAGGAGCTCGCATTTCCAAACCACCCCGTACAGCTCCGATAAAAAAACCACCAATTCCACCGTTGATTATTAACATTGATGAGATGCCAGTTTTTATACATAAACACATTGAAAGGATCATATATGTGGGGAATGGTAATTGCAGGTTTCGAGTCGTGTCCGGTTTACTTGGTAAAGGTGAGAAGAACCACACTATTGTACGATAAACACTTATTTTAGAATTGACGGTTCATGGGGAAGATTTTGTGCGACTATACGATGATAAGGAAAGTTTCAATAAAATTCATAACACACTTGTTCCATGTCTTACCGGTTTTGCACCACTTGACAAGTGGATGTGCTTCCCTGAAATGGGTCATCTTATAGCAAATGCATATGATAGGGTATATTATGATAGGTGGGCGACTTCGTAGTGAGATCGAAACACACCCTATCATATGCATTTGCTATAAGATGACCCATTTCAGGGAAGCACATCCACTTGTCAAGTGGTGCAAAACCGGTAAGACATGGAACAAGTGTGTTATGAATTTTATTGAAACTTTCCTTATCATCGTATAGTCGCACAAAATCTTCCCCATGAACCGTCAATTCTAAAATAAGTGTTTATCGTACAATAGTGTGGTTCTTCTCACCTTTACCAAGTAAACCGGACACGACTCGAAACCTGCAATTACCATTCCCCACATATATGATCCTTTCAATGTGTTTATGTATAAAAACTGGCATCTCATCAATGTTAATAATCAACGGTGGAATTGGTGGTTTTTTTATCGGAGCTGTACGGGGTGGTTTGGAAATGCGAGCTCCTTTGAAAACACTTTTTTGCAATTTTGGACTTGGAGAATCCGACAAATGTGAATCAACAACTTCATGGTAAGACAAAGTCTGCCTTGTTGAATTGTCATCTTGTGTACTTTTACACTTTTTAGGGACATCTTTGGTTTTTACCCATTGTGAATGAGGTTTCACAATGGTGGTTTCTAGATAGGAAATTTTCCTCAATTGTTCTTTAATGTGCAATCTCATAGTTTCACCCACTTTATAAATTTATCCATGATCACTTCCAACTCGGTTACGATGATAATGCTTGATTGGTTGGTATTCATTCTGCCGAAATAGAGTTTTGTCTCTACATAATTCTGAAATATATTTCTGAAATATTTAAAAAGAATACAATCAGGGAATGTTTCAAAATAGTACTTCCGAAAACACCCTATTTTTGTTACGAAATAAGGGGTTGTTTCGGAAGTGTATGTCCGAAACATGCCCTGGCACAAGATAAGAATTCTTGGGGACCAAATTGCTCCAAATCTTTTATAAATAGGGTGTCTAAACCATTTCTTCAACTTCACTCACCACAAATCAGACATCACACACCACAAATGAGATATGACACAAATATATCATCACCTTTCTTTTGTTTACATCAATGGTGAGATGTCACTACTTTAATTTAGGTTCTGCGAGGAAACGCATATCGTCGAGCTTATTACCATAGTCAACTCTCTTGTAATATCCAGAAAATAGGGGGATAGTCAAGCTTGATTGTCATTCACCATCACATGACACTGAAGAAAAGGTCAAGTCACCAAGTTTGAGTTGAAGACGGGTGACGATTTAATGGTTATGTGGAGTACTTTTCACCAATACTCTACTAAGGGTTTGATTGAATTGGATGCAAGGATTCAGAGTTCCAGTGAAGATGTATTCAAAATGTTGTGACGTCCTCAGTTACCCATTTATAATAATATGTAATGTTAAATTTATGTTTCAATATCTACATTAATATTTTTTAACAAATAATTCTTAATTAATTCATTGGTTGATATTTCATCATCTCATCTCTCATTATAAAATCACTCCTACTTGATATATATATATATATATATATATATATATATATGAGGAGGGATCAAATTACACTCGAAGAATTACACCATGAGTTACACTCGCTCAAAAACGTCACTTCGGATTAATATTTTTTAACATCAACCGTTGGATTGAAACATATCATCATATAGATCATACCTTAAAGTTTGAGATTAATCTATAAAAATTTACTATGTCATTGAACTACATCAAAGTTAACATTATATGAAAGTCCATTTTGACGTCAATCTTTGGATATCTTGATCGTATAGTAAATTATTATAGATTAATCTCAAACTTTATAGGTATGATCTATATTATGATATATTTCAATCCAACGGTTGATTTTAAAAAATATTAATCCGAAGTGACGTTTTTGAGCGAGTGTAACTCATGGTGTAATTCTTCGAGTGTAATTTGATCCCTCCTCATATATATATATATATATATATATATATATATATCAAGTAGGAGTGATTTTATAATGAGAGATGAGATGATGAAATATCAACCAATGAATTAATTAAGAATTATTTGTTAAAAAATATTAATGTAGATATTGAAACATAAATTTAACATTACATATTATTATAAATGGGTAACTGAGGACGTCACAACATTTTGAATACATCTTCACTGGAACTCTGAATCCTTGCATCCAATTCAATCAAACCCTTAGTAGAGTATTGGTGAAAAGTACTCCACATAACCATTAAATCGTCACCCGTCTTCAACTCAAACTTGGTGACTTGACCTTTTCTTCAGTGTCATGTGATGGTGAATGACAATCAAGCTTGACTATCCCCCTATTTTCTGGATATTACAAGAGAGTTGACTATGGTAATAAGCTCGACGATATGCGTTTCCTCGCAGAACCTAAATTAAAGTAGTGACATCTCACCATTGATGTAAACAAAAGAAAGGTGATGATATATTTGTGTCATATCTCATTTGTGGTGTGTGATGTCTGATTTGTGGTGAGTGAAGTTGAAGAAATGGTTTAGACACCCTATTTATAAAAGATTTGGAGCAATTTGGTCCCCAAGAATTCTTATCTTGTGCCAGGGCATGTTTCGGACATACACTTCCGAAACAACCCCTTATTTCGTAACAAAAATAGGGTGTTTTCGGAAGTACTATTTTGAAACATTCCCTGATTGTATTCTTTTTAAATATTTCAGAAATATATTTCAGAATTATGTAGAGACAAAACTCTATTTCGGCAGAATGAATACCAACCAATCAAGCATTATCATCGTAACCGAGTTGGAAGTGATCATGGATAAATTTATAAAGTGGGTGAAACTATGAGATTGCACATTAAAGAACAATTGAGGAAAATTTCCTATCTAGAAACCACCATTGTGAAACCTCATTCACAATGGGTAAAAACCAAAGATGTCCCTAAAAAGTGTAAAAGTACACAAGATGACAATTCAACAAGGCAGACTTTGTCTTACCATGAAGTTGTTGATTCACATTTGTCGGATTCTCCAAGTCCAAAATTGCAAAAAAGTGTTTTCAAAGGAGCTCGCATTTCCAAACCACCCCGTACAGCTCCGATAAAAAAACCACCAATTCCACCGTTGATTATTAACATTGATGAGATGCCAGTTTTTATACATAAACACATTGAAATGATCATATATGTGGGGGATGGTAATTGCAGGTCTCGAGTCGTGTCCGGTTTACTTGGTAAAGGTGAGAAGAACCACACTATTGTACGATAAACACTTATTTTAGAATTGACGGTTCATGGGGAAGATTTTGTGCGACTATACGATGATAAGGAAAGTTTCAATAAAATTCATAACACACTTGTTCCATGTCTTACCGGTTTTGCACCACTTGACAAGTGGATGTGCTTCCCTGAAATGGGTCATCTTATAGCAAATGCATATGATAGGGTATATTATGATAGGTGGGCGACTTCGTAGTGAGATCGAAACACACCCTATCATATGCATTTGCTATAAGATGACCCATTTCAGGGAAGCACATCCACTTGTCAAGTGGTGCAAAACCGGTAAGACATGGAACAAGTGTGTTATGAATTTTATTGAAACTTTCCTTATCATCGTATAGTCGCACAAAATCTTCCCCATGAACCGTCAATTCTAAAATAAGTGTTTATCGTACAATAGTGTGGTTCTTCTCACCTTTACCAAGTAAACCGGACACGACTCGAGACCTGCAATTACCATCCCCCACATATATGATCATTTCAATGTGTTTATGTATAAAAACTGGCATCTCATCAATGTTAATAATCAACGGTGGAATTGGTGGTTTTTTTATCGGAGCTGTACGGGGTGGTTTGGAAATGCGAGCTCCTTTGAAAACACTTTTTTGCAATTTTGGACTTGGAGAATCCGACAAATGTGAATCAACAACTTCATGGTAAGACAAAGTCTGCCTTGTTGAATTGTCATCTTGTGTACTTTTACACTTTTTAGGGACATCTTTGGTTTTTACCCATTGTGAATGAGGTTTCACAATGGTGGTTTCTAGATAGGAAATTTTCCTCAATTGTTCTTTAATGTGCAATCTCATAGTTTCACCCACTTTATAAATTTATCCATGATCACTTCCAACTCGGTTACGATGATAATGCTTGATTGGTTGGTATTCATTCTGCCGAAATAGAGTTTTGTCTCTACATAATTCTGAAATATATTTCTGAAATATTTAAAAAGAATACAATCAGGGAATGTTTCAAAATAGTACTTCCGAAAACACCCTATTTTTGTTACGAAATAAGGGGTTGTTTCGGAAGTGTATGTCCGAAACATGCCCTGGCACAAGATAAGAATTCTTGGGGACCAAATTGCTCCAAATCTTTTATAAATAGGGTGTCTAAACCATTTCTTCAACTTCACTCACCACAAATCAGACATCACACACCACAAATGAGATATGACACAAATATATCATCACCTTTCTTTTGTTTACATCAATGGTGAGATGTCACTACTTTAATTTAGGTTCTGCGAGGAAACGCATATCGTCGAGCTTATTACCATAGTCAACTCTCTTGTAATATCCAGAAAATAGGGGGATAGTCAAGCTTGATTGTCATTCACCATCACATGACACTGAAGAAAAGGTCAAGTCACCAAGTTTGAGTTGAAGACGGGTGACGATTTAATGGTTATGTGGAGTACTTTTCACCAATACTCTACTAAGGGTTTGATTGAATTGGATGCAAGGATTCAGAGTTCCAGTGAAGATGTATTCAAAATGTTGTGACGTCCTCAGTTACCCATTTATAATAATATGTAATGTTAAATTTATGTTTCAATATCTACATTAATATTTTTTAACAAATAATTCTTAATTAATTCATTGGTTGATATTTCATCATCTCATCTCTCATTATAAAATCACTCCTACTTGATATATATATATATATATATATATATATATATATGAGGAGGGATCAAATTACACTCGAAGAATTACACCATGAGTTACACTCGCTCAAAAACGTCACTTCGGATTAATATTTTTTAAAATCAACCGTTGGATTGAAATATATCATAATATAGATCATACCTATAAAGTTTGAGATTAATCTATAATAATTTACTATACGATCAAGATATCCAAAGATTGACGTCAAAATGGACTTTCATATAATGTTAACTTTGATGTAGTTCAATGACATAGTAAATTTTTATAGATTAATCTCAAACTTTAAGGTATGATCTATATGATGATATGTTTCAATCCAACGGTTGATGTTAAAAAATATTAATCCGAAGTGACGTTTTTGAGCGAGTGTAACTCATGGTGTAATTCTTCGAGTGTAATTTGATCCCTCCTCATATATATATATATATATATATATATATATATATCAAGTAGGAGTGATTTTATAATGAGAGATGAGATGATGAAATATCAACCAATGAATTAATTAAGAATTATTTGTTAAAAAATATTAATGTAGATATTGAAACATAAATTTAACATTACATATTATTATAAATGGGTAACTGAGGACGTCACAACATTTTGAATACATCTTCACTGGAACTCTGAATCCTTGCATCCAATTCAATCAAACCCTTAGTAGAGTATTGGTGAAAAGTACTCCACATAACCATTAAATCGTCACCCGTCTTCAACTCAAACTTGGTGACTTGACCTTTTCTTCAGTGTCATGTGATGGTGAATGACAATCAAGCTTGACTATCCCCCTATTTTCTGGATATTACAAGAGAGTTGACTATGGTAATAAGCTCGACGATATGCGTTTCCTCGCAGAACCTAAATTAAAGTAGTGACATCTCACCATTGATGTAAACAAAAGAAAGGTGATGATATATTTGTGTCATATCTCATTTGTGGTGTGTGATGTCTGATTTGTGGTGAGTGAAGTTGAAGAAATGGTTTAGACACCCTATTTATAAAAGATTTGGAGCAATTTGGTCCCCAAGAATTCTTATCTTGTGCCAGGGCATGTTTCGGACATACACTTCCGAAACAACCCCTTATTTCGTAACAAAAATAGGGTGTTTTCGGAAGTACTATTTTGAAACATTCCCTGATTGTATTCTTTTTAAATATTTCAGAAATATATTTCAGAATTATGTAGAGACAAAACTCTATTTCGGCAGAATGAATACCAACCAATCAAGCATTATCATCGTAACCGAGTTGGAAGTGATCATGGATAAATTTATAAAGTGGGTGAAACTATGAGATTGCACATTAAAGAACAATTGAGGAAAATTTCCTATCTAGAAACCACCATTGTGAAACCTCCTTCACAACGGGTAAAAACCAAAGATGTCCCTAAAAAGTGTAAAAGTACACAAGATGACAATTCAACAAGGCAGACTTTGTCTTACCATGAAGTTGTTGATTCACATTTGTCGGATTCTCCAAGTCCAAAATTGCAAAAAAGTGTTTTCAAAGGAGCTCGCATTTCCAAACCACCCCGTACAGCTCCGATAGAAAAACCACCAATTCCACCGTTGATTATTAACATTGATGAGATGCCAGTTTTTATACATAAACACATTGAAATGATCATATATGTGGGGGATGGTAATTGCAGGTCTCGAGTCGTGTCCGGTTTACTTGGTAAAGGTGAGAAGAACCACACTATTGTACGATAAACACTTATTTTAGAATTGACGGTTCATGGGGAAGATTTTGTGCGACTATACGATGATAAGGAAAGTTTCAATAAAATTCATAACACACTTGTTCCATGTCTTACCGGTTTTGCACCACTTGACAAGTGGATGTGCTTCCCTGAAATGGGTCATCTTATAGCAAATGCATATGATAGGGTGTGTTTCGATCTCACTACGAAGTCGCCCACCTATCATAATATACCCTATCATATGCATTTGCTATAAGATGACCCATTTCAGGGAAGCACATCCACTTGTCAAGTGGTGCAAAACCGGTAAGACATGGAACAAGTGTGTTATGAATTTTATTGAAACTTTCCTTATCATCGTATAGTCGCACAAAATCTTCCCCATGAACCGTCAATTCTAAAATAAGTGTTTATCGTACAATAGTGTGGTTCTTCTCACCTTTACCAAGTAAACCGGACACGACTCGAAACCTGCAATTACCATTCCCCACATATATGATCCTTTCAATGTGTTTATGTATAAAAACTGGCATCTCATCAATGTTAATAATCAACGGTGGAATTGGTGGTTTTTTTATCGGAGCTGTACGGGGTGGTTTGGAAATGCGAGCTCCTTTGAAAACACTTTTTTGCAATTTTGGACTTGGAGAATCCGACAAATGTGAATCAACAACTTCATGGTAAGACAAAGTCTGCCTTGTTGAATTGTCATCTTGTGTACTTTTACACTTTTTAGGGACATCTTTGGTTTTTACCCATTGTGAATGAGGTTTCACAATGGTGGTTTCTAGATAGGAAATTTTCCTCAATTGTTCTTTAATGTGCAATCTCATAGTTTCACCCACTTTATAAATTTATCCATGATCACTTCCAACTCGGTTACGATGATAATGCTTGATTGGTTGGTATTCATTCTGCCGAAATAGAGTTTTGTCTCTACATAATTCTGAAATATATTTCTGAAATATTTAAAAAGAATACAATCAGGGAATGTTTCAAAATAGTACTTCCGAAAACACCCTATTTTTGTTACGAAATAAGGGGTTGTTTCGGAAGTGTATGTCCGAAACATGCCCTGGCACAAGATAAGAATTCTTGGGGACCAAATTGCTCCAAATCTTTTATAAATAGGGTGTCTAAACCATTTCTTCAACTTCACTCACCACAAATCAGACATCACACACCACAAATGAGATATGACACAAATATATCATCACCTTTCTTTTGTTTACATCAATGGTGAGATGTCACTACTTTAATTTAGGTTCTGCGAGGAAACGCATATCGTCGAGCTTATTACCATAGTCAACTCTCTTGTAATATCCAGAAAATAGGGGGATAGTCAAGCTTGATTGTCATTCACCATCACATGACACTGAAGAAAAGGTCAAGTCACCAAGTTTGAGTTGAAGACGGGTGACGATTTAATGGTTATGTGGAGTACTTTTCACCAATACTCTACTAAGGGTTTGATTGAATTGGATGCAAGGATTCAGAGTTCCAGTGAAGATGTATTCAAAATGTTGTGACGTCCTCAGTTACCCATTTATAATAATATGTAATGTTAAATTTATGTTTCAATATCTACATTAATATTTTTTAACAAATAATTCTTAATTAATTCATTGGTTGATATTTCATCATCTCATCTCTCATTATAAAATCACTCCTACTTGATATATATATATATATATATATATATATATATATGAGGAGGGATCAAATTACACTCGAAGAATTACACCATGAGTTACACTCGCTCAAAAACGTCACTTCGGATTAATATTTTTTAACATCAACCCGTTGGATTGAAACATATCATCATATAGATCATACCTTAAAGTTTGAGATTAATCTATAAAAATTTACTATGTCATTGAACTACATCAAAGTTAACATTATATGAAAGTCCATTTTGACGTCAATCTTTGGATATCTTGATCGTATAGTAAATTATTATAGATTAATCTCAAACTTTATAGGTATGATCTATATTATGATATATTTCAATCCAACGGTTGATTTTAAAAAATATTAATCCAAGTGTTTTGAGCTCAACTCTGGTGTAATTTGATATCTCTCTCTCTCTCTCTCTCTCTATATATATATATATATATATATATATATATATATATATATATATATATATATATATATATATGAGTGGGAATCAACTTACTCCATAATCTTTGTCTTTAAATTAGATTTATTTAAATTTAATCTAAAGGTTAAAAATTACAATAAGCATTAGCCATTAGATTAAATTTAAATAAATCTAATTTAAAGGAAAAGATTGTGGGGTAAGTTAAAAAAATTTACTCTTAGAGTAAATTGATCCCCACTATTATATACACATGCCTCGGACTGGTATACACACTAGTATTCTTATAAAGAAATTCAAAATAGTTAGAAACCTCTTAGGAAACCCTAACGCTCTCTTCTATTTCCTAACAACAAACCCTTCTGTCGTTTCTTTATCCTTCATCTCCCTAATAACCAAATTTCTTGTTTCAATCGTGTAACTAAGCTTTTTGGTGGTGTGATGAGGTCTCTCCTCTGCACCACCTTTTTACCCTTGGATTGTCCGTTGTGGTTTCTCCAACATTTTTTTGGCGTTTTTCGGCGACAGTTGGTCTACTGGGGTTGCTTCTTGTTCCACCCTTCACCCTGTCTTGGTTGGCCAATTTGGTTCTTTTCTGATACAACTTGGTTCCGTTGATATTCACTCCAGGCGGATGGTTCGTTGGCGGCTCTGACTGTTGTGGAAACTCCTTCTCTGATGGATCTTTAATAGGTTTGTGTTGTTAGCATTTAGTTGGTATCCTAAGCTTTTGATTCTCTGATGGTTTCAGATCTGTTGAGATCGACAGGTTTCAGGTTTTTAGGTTTGCCTCTTCGTGTTGACACTTACCTTTTATTTGCATCAGTCTTCGGGATTTATGTGAGATTGGTTTCATATTCGTGTCATTCAATTTGATGCGAGATTAGTTTCAAATTTTCGGTTTCCAATGTTTTTGCATCCACCCGGAGATTTGAGGCTTTTTTATCTGCCTCAATCCTACGTGATTGAACATGACAGATGGGCTAGAAATGGCCTTATTTTTGTTGTTATTGCAGTGAATTGTTGGTGTATGAATTTGTTAATGTGTTGACGGTCGATTTCATTATCCATCTTCTAAGATTTGAGTCTTGGTTCAAGCAACTTTCACTCTTCTTTTTTTGCAATTCAGTTTCGATCTCCTACGTGGGTTCGCTGGATTGTGTCAGGGATGTGAGATTATTTGTTATGAATTTAGATTTTGTTTCCTCAGCCTTTTAGTGGTTGTTTTGTTTCAGCCTTTTAGTTGTTCTGCATTTTCTATTGGGCTGAGTTTTGGTTCATGTCCCATCTTCTCTTTTTATTTTAATCTATATTTGTTTATTGAAAAAAAAAATTCAAGCTACTTCCCACACTTAATAATAATACTAAGTAAAGTATGTTATTATACATTGTACAAAGATGAAGAATTGGGTAACAATTATTTAGATGTACACAGAATTGAAACAAATAGTACTCTACAAATTTGAATTAATCTGTCAAAGTGTCCAATTTGAGAGTATTTGGGAACACATTCAATAAAAGAAAAGGATAAAAAATTAAAACGATTAAATAATATATATTTTTAAATATATAAATGATAAATATTTGTGCCGAACCAAGTATTCAATTCCTCAAAAGCCACCTGTGGCAAATAAATAATAACCCATGAGCATTGCAGATACATAAGCACATATTGCGAAAGTATTGTCTATGGCGGATTGCGGAAAATCGCGGCGAGCCAAGAACATGACGGACAAACAAAAATCAGTAACATCACCAAAAAAAACAAAACACAAAATTCATGAAACTTTTAAAAAAAATAGAATTACATCATATACACCATACCGCCATTTCCGCAATTTGAAGTATATATGAGAGAGACAAGGGAAAGGGGGGGAGACACATGATGAAGTATGACAGAGACCAGGGGAAAAGGGGGGAGACACGAGAATTATACATAAAGAGAGGAAGGTATAGAAGCGGCCAACAATGATATGCCTCTTCCAAATAGAAGTAGCCATCCATGATGCAATATTGCAAATTTCACTTGACACCAAAAAACACAAATTACACGTGAAAGTAATAAAAAATTGGAGTTAAAATTAAACTCAAAATCAATTAAACAACCCAATGACCAATGTATGAATAGAAACATACTTGTTGAGCTAGCTCCCTCGTAGGAGAGAGCATAAGGCAAAGAGGATTCCGACCCGCTTATTTAAAACGTGCATAATAGTAAGTAGTCCAAAAGCAAGTGTCTTTTCTAATAACAAAAGAAAACATGATTACAAACATTGTTCGGATCAAATAAATTCATCCAATTTTCACACATGCCTAATCATAATTATTCTTAAAGTTGGAAATTTGATTGTGTGCGATCTCTTACACCAAGTGAAATATGATTGTTAAATAAATAACCAGCAGAATCAAAACGATGAATATTCATTTGATTGCATTCACCGCACCAGTTGGGGAATTCTTTTTGATACAGTTTCATCTCTCTAAAGACAAACTACAATTAAATAATAGAAATTGTATCATTAACTTGCCAATGAAGGATACAAGAACATTGGAAAAATAAGGAAGCAAAGAAAGAAACCAGCAGATGAAATTACCTTTTGCCAATATCAACATAGGCGACTTCATAATCTAGAAAAACTAGTTACTTGTAAGAAGGCTTTCCTTGTAAAGACCGCCAAACTATTTACTTTTCTCTCCACCAGTGATACCAACATCAACATAAGCGACTTCATAATCTAGAATAAATAATTACTTGTAAGAAGGCTTTCCTTGTAAAGACCGCCAAAATATTTACTTCTTTTCTCTCCATAATCTTTTTTGAGAAGACTTTCCTTAATTATTTGGCTCAAATCAAAATAGAGGACTTCATGATCTTTTTTAAAAAGACTTTCCTTAATTATTTGGCTCAAATCAACATAGGCGACTTCATAATCTTTTTTTGTAACTAATATATATCCCATCTTCCCAAATCCAATTGGGGGCCATTGGATGGAAGGAAAGTAGGCATAAGTATATAGTTTGATCCATGATTCAGTCACACCAAATTCACCTAGAATAGATATGTGAAAAACAATATCATCGTGATAATTTGAGATTAAAGCAATTGATTCATTTAACACCTTCAGACATTTATAAAAAGTGTATGGGCAATAAGGTTCTTCCCCGATGGATGTTGTAAGGAAGACCTCATCACTCAAGTCAAATGACAAGAGAGTCATAGCTTTATGATCGTTGATATGTTCCGAAACCAACCAATGACACACTCCATCCACATAAACTTCTTGACCATAAAATGGTAGAGGATAATTCCAATGAGCCAGATGATTCTCCATGTTGATCATTTTCCAAGAATTACTTTTTAAACTATATATCTCAAAAAAACTTGTTGTATAGCGAGGATAGAAATTGCAATCAAATGATACATACTGAATGACCTTAAAGTCATCGCTAAGTTGGTCATAACCAAACCCGTTAAAAACAGGTCCCTGAAGGAGGGCGAAGTCTATAGGGTCTTTTGGTGTAAGTTGAATGGGGCTAGAAGGAATGACCATGAATTCCTCAGTAAGGGGATTCCACAATATATATTGGGGCGGGCAGTTGCCACGTAGAAAATTACTACTTTGAGCAAGACAAAAAAGGCCGTTAACACTTGTGGAGCCGAGAATACAAGTAGCATAGGGAGACTGTTGGAATGGAGATGGCAAATTTAATTTGAGTCTTTTCTCAAGCAAATGGAACTCGGATTGGTAATAATAACAGTTGTCATCATCAAGAAGATAATGATTTGCGAGAATAAACGTATTCGAATGATCATCAGAACCGTGACTAGATATGAAACGTTTGCTGTACATGGTCATGAAATGAGTGTTTTCAAATAAAATGGACCATGATTTGCATACACATCCAAATCGCTTCAATGATTTTACTGGCAGTTTTAAAAGAATGGAGAAAACAATTTCTTGGGGAATATAGTTTCTGCTAACGTTTGCTTGGAATTAAGATTCAGAGGAGTGAGAACAAAAGCTGGCCTTTGATTGAGAGGATTTGGTTCCGATATCGATGGGAGCGCGAATATAGTTTTTACGACCAGTGAAGGAGACGGAGGGATCAATGTAGAAGGATAGTGGACGGAATATGCCCATATATGAAGAATGCTTAATTTGTTCACCCGTGGAATCGATAAATACATCCATAATTGGTTCACCATTGGAATCGAAAAATATATCAAACTTTGTTTCAGAGATGGGATCGAGAAATATATCCATTGTTGATTCAGCAGGGTGGTAGACGAGGTTGGTGGTGTAGGATGATAGTGGAATGGAGTTTTTGCCGATAGATGCAGCTATTATTGATGAGGAGGAGTGGTAACCCCTACGATAACCCTTACGAATCGGATCAGGGTGGTTGGCGGCGGAATCCAAGTAGAACGACAGTGGAGTATAGCTTCCCTTATCAATTTCATCAGCGTCGGAGACAGCATCGGATACAGTATCGGAGACGGCGCCGGAATCCATGACACCGTCTTCTGCTGATGAGATCGTGTTCGGCTGATGAGATTGGATGTCTTCTGCGGATGAGATCGTGTTCGGCTGATGAGATCGGATGTCTTCTGCTGATGAGACGGTCTTCGGCTTTCGCTTGGATTTGTCATGACGACGGCTTTTGCTTTTTTTTCTCATTTTCTCTAGGTTAGGATTTGGTAACTTTTGGTGCAATCTTTGTAAAGAATCAAATATATACCAGATCCTCACCCAAGAATTAGAGGAAATATACATGTCACTCTTTTAAGAGTATATTTTTATTATTATATTTTTGTGAAAAATCATTAAATTTTAAAAAATTGAGGCAAGTTAATTTTTCTAAGAATTGGCCCTCCAAGTTGTTGGCACCCCATTTCTAATGTTTTTACAATTATACTTTTATATAAATATCGGAAGTTTTTTAAAATACAAATAATTATCAGAAATTTTGAAAAATATTGGAAATGTTTAAATTTATTATTTTTACCATAATAGTTGTGTTAAATCTAATTTACTGAAAATAGTATAGAAATTGTCAATTTTTGAATTTCAAATAGTACCGAAATATTACCGAATGAAAATAGGTACGAAGAGGATCTAACTTTTTGAAAATTTTAAAATTTACGGTACTTGTTATAAAAAATTGAAAATATAAAATTTTCAGTATAATATCAATAAGTCTTTTCCGTTATTTTCTATTACTTTTTTTCAACAGCCGACTAAATATACTTAATATAACTGTGATACATATAAGGATACAATAAAATTAAGATGACTTCCTAACTTTGTATCCTGAGTACCTAAAGTGATCCACATATAGTGATTTTCACGATTTTACATCTTTAGTGTGTTTTGTCTCCAACAATCAGTGACAGAATGCAATGGACAATCAAGTTTCAACTTGACCTAAACCCAATGATTGTTGTTGACAAAACCAACAATAGTAATTTTATGTCAACTTGTATACATAGGTGGAACCAAGGCGAGGAGGAAATGTGATGTTAAGTCTTTTGGAAAGGTAGACAAATACGATACTATATCTAGAAGAAATAGGGTAATCCATATCGGGAATCGTAGTCCATTTATCAATACTATGCACATCCAAGTGGTTTACTCGTAACACATTCCTAAATGCAGAAACTATGTCATAGAACAACTTGGAAAATAATTGATTGTATTGATGAACTTAAGTATCTTATTGTTTCTGAATCAAAGACCATAAATCTTTGCCCCATCGAAGTAAAGTGGCAAGAACACGAAAACCACAATTTGCATAGTCACAAACATCAATAATGTCATCAGTAATTTCGTACTGAAGAACAATTTTGAAATTTTCGGAACAATATGCATACCAAAAATTTTGAAATTTCTGATATTTGATTTTTTTTTTTAAACTGCTATTTTTCAATATTTTTAATTTTACTTGCAGTGCGGACCAGAGGAATAGATGGATCTATTGCGGGACAGACTACAGATAGAGCTGATGATGTGGGTAGAGCTGTTGATGAGGCGCAGGCCTCAGAGTTCCGTGCAGAGTGCTGTCGTCCGATCAATTTTCACTGAAACGGATGGCTGAGCAGACCGTGACAAGGTTCTGTGCACCTCGACAAACTGGTAGAGCTTCTACAGCAGTCGAGGATCATACTCCTACGGTGGAGGACCAGACTCTTGTTCCTACAGTGGATCACGTAGTTAAGGAGCAGTCAGTGGTTCAGGAGTCAGTTGTTCAGAAGTCGGTGGTATAGGAGCCAGTTTTACATGATCAGATAGTTTAGGAGCCAGTTTAGGAGGGAGTTGACATGGTGTCTCATGCTGATATAGACATCATCACCGTTGCATCTACGGAGCCATCAGTGTGTACTGATGGAGGTTTCCCTGGAAGACCTTCTGACAGGTCCGTGTTGACGGGATATGTTGACCATGTCGCTTATAGGATATGGCAGGGGGAGGCATGTAATATTGGTTTCGTTTAAATGCTTAATTTTTATTTTTATTACACGATTTGATGTATACTGATTTGTTTTAATTGTATTGTTTTGTTATAGGAGCGTCCAGTGTTAAAGGTCGCTTCTCATGAGTCAAAGTTGAAGCACTGTTTTAAAACTCGAACTGGTGATTGATCCGGTCAATGTACTGGATCAGTGGGTTAGTGGTCGAACCAGCAGATCACTAGTTAACTCGCATGTTTGTTGACCCGGTCTTTTAAAAAAATAAAAATAATAAAATATGTACCTATAAAATTTAAACATATTAATAATTAATCCAAAGTACATTAAGTAATCTATTTTAATTTAATTAGAAGTTCTAAATTTAAATCCAACCCTAAATAAGTAAATATACATACTAATTCATGCCAATAAAATTTAATATTCTAATTTACAACTATAACAAAAACATATAAATATAAAAGTAATACAAATATAATAACTTAATATAATTTTATTTAATACTTATAATTATAAATATACCATTGGTATATTTTAATATATTATATTTAACTTTATATATATAAAAGAAAAACAAAATAGTATATATATATATATATATATATATATATATATATATATATATATATATATATATATATATATATATAAAATAATGTGGCATTACTTATTTATACTATTGTATATTTGTTATAAGGTTATATTTATACAATCTTGATGAAGTAGATGTTTCTCTAACATCAAATGTATATAATGTATCTCATTTTCATCATAGGTGTGCCATAGACCAAGTGGTTGTCGCAATTGAAAATTAAATTGAAATGCACGTCTCAGGTTCCATCCTTGCCTGTGTGAATTGGAAATTTTTTTAAAGCTTGTGTTGCTTAACAAGCTAATGGTCCGGTCCAACGGTTTGATAAAAAACCGCATGATGAATCCGTCTCTATAAAATATAATTAACAATTAAAAATAAATTAATTCACAAATTTATAATGTAAATTTAAATTTTAAACATAAATATCACATATAATGAAATAGTACAAAATTATAAAGTCTAATTGCAACATAATTTAATAAAATAGTTTTGAAAAACTGTTGATTTTTCCGGTTTTGATCGGTTCACACCGGTTCAAAGACACATCTAACAATTGAACCAAACTAGTTATCTGGCCAGTTCCCGATTCGATCGGTCCGACCGGCTAGTCCGGTCCGGTTTTTAAAATATTTGGTTTGATCCACTACTTTGATCAAACCAGTCATGTCAACACTGAGTTGAAGAACATGACTTTACTAGATGCTCCTTGACGATGTTGGACGTCTCTCTATTATCCGCTTTTGTAGAGAGGTGACATCCGGAGACATCCTACTTCCATCTTTCATTTGGGGAGATGACGGTGACTTTGGATGATGTGGAAGCCCTCTTTCACCTTCTGATTGCTGGTACGTTTTTCACACCAGTCTATAGGGATCACGCGACGATTATGCATATGGTTGTGGATGCTTTTGAGGTCAATGAGGTGGACGTGCTATGTGAGTTTGGTAAGACTCAGGGATTTCACCTTCGTATATTTTGGTTGAGGACTACTTATGCGGAGCTGGTGGAGGCAAAGAGGTATGAGGTTGCCGCTAGGGCGTACATGCTACATCTAGTGGCTTGTACTCTCTTCGTGGAAGATGGTCTATACGAAGATAGTTATTTTGATTTAATTCGATTAGGTTGTATTGCTTGTTTATTTAAAGCTCTTCTCGCCTTTTTGATTTGATGTATCCCCATTCATAAACTTGTACCCCCATCCCCATATGGTTTGTAATAGCTTACAACTTAATTTCCTTGTGTGTTCTAATTATCGCTTAAATAAACGTTTTATCATTCAATTAGAACACATAGCCTCCTCTTGGGCTCTTCATCAACGAACAGGTAAACATACAAGTGCACACTCGCATACATGCATAGTTTGGTCATGGGCTTTTCTACAGCGACAACTATCCGATCGATTGTTCCAATTGGTCGTTTAGAATACTAGTGTCACGCTAGACCCACTTTTTAGGAGCATACATATGGCCACCTTGTATGGGCTCGCTTGTTTTCTTACCTCCTTATTTCTTCAATCAGATTCTTATATCCTCTTGGCTCATAAGCCAAATTCCAAAAGGGTTTCATAGTTGAGTTTGGACATGGCTATTCTCACAAGGTTAATCGAAGCCCTTGGTATTTCAATTAACCATAACCCGAATAATTTGGTTCATATACCAATTGTCCATGCACAAGGGTTTCATAGTTGGGGATGGGAGCACCTATCCTCACGAGATTAATTAAGTCCATATACTTGATTAATCATAACCCGATTCAACTTCTCTTGGTCCATATACCAAACATCTAAAACACTTTCATAATTAAAGTTTCAAACCTCGACCCAACGTCGAGTGTCTCTTCAAAAGTTATTTTTTCACAATAAAATCTGAGTTTTTAAATCGTTGGACGCTAGGCCAATTATTTAAAAACTTGTGCCAAATAAACTCCCAGTCTTTAAATCGTTGGATGCTAGACCAATTGTTTAAAGACTCCTAAGCAACGTGAACTTTGTTTCACCTCACTTTTTTTCATAAGAAAACCTCTTTGGGTGATAGACGACTCGTTTGAGCATTAGCTCCTCTGGTTTCTAGTATTTTAATCGTAAGACGTTAGTCCTATTGTTCGGTACTTTTCACCCACTTAAAATCAATTCAACTCACTCAACTTTTTTTCCGCTCATATGCGATCATTCAAACTCCTTTCTTACAAACAGTGTGCAATAGCCATTTAAAACACGAACAAAGACTTAGCTTTTCAAACAAACTAAAAAAGTCAAAAATTCAAGCATTTGAAATGTCTAATGCACAATTTTTTTATAAAATCAACACAACCAACTTAAACATTTTCAAGAAAAACTACGGAGTTTTGACTTTTCCATTGCACGAGGGAATATGTAGGCACAAGGTTTTGAAACTGCGACAAACTCAAAATAATAATAAACAAACCCCTTTTCTTCTTTCTTATTTCTCGATCATAACTTAGAAATTAGTGAATATACACACAAACACTTAGAACTAAACGGGTCTCATCGAGTACGATGGATGTAAGGGGTGCTAATACCTCCCCCTTGCATAACCGACTCCCGAACCCGCATCTCTTGGTCTCGAAGACCATTTCATTTTCGTTTCTTGGTTTTATCTATATTTTCCCTTTCCTCGTTAGGAATAAATAAAGTTAGATAGCGACTTCATTGTCATTGTATCGTAATCGAATTAGTAATAATTTTTCGATTAGCTTCAACACATACATATCATGCACCTGCATACACTCAGACATGACATAAGATGGATATTGTCAATATATAAAATATAGTTATCTACATGCATACACAAGTAGATCACAGACAAAGACTTCACGCATAGTGCACACTTAAATCATTCTTAATGAGAACGAAAATCAAACATTAGAGAGGTTGTGTTTGTTTCACTGATTAAAATTTTATTCTGAAAATATTATTTTTAGAAATATTATTGTCAGAAATTTTATTTCTATCAATATGTTTGGCAAATAAATATAGTTCTAAGGAATATTTTTTAAATTTTATTTTAATTAAATTTTAAAAATTAAAAATTAAAAATTAAAAATAAATATATTAAAATAATATGAGTATGAAAAGTTATGGGTGATTATATTCCTATGGAAATGTAAGATTCCCATCATTTGACATGAGAATAAAAATAGAAAAGTTCATGAAGAAATTATATTCCAAAGAATAAAAAGTATCCATAAATTGTTATTAAAACTTGAAAAAACAAACAAAAAAATATATGAGTTTCAATATCACATTCTCATAAATAAATGTTGTATTTATGAAACAAACACACCCTTACACTTAATTGTATTATCACATGGACACTACAAAGCATCACATGAGCTCATGGCCGGTCCCGACTTTTTAACGGTCTAGGGTAAATAAAAAAACAGACTCCTAATAAAAAATTGACTTTTTACTCGTATATAAAATGAAAAAGAATCTCAAATACAAGATAAAAATATGAAATTTTGATTTATTTTTTTTTTAATAAAAAGAATTTCAATGTGGATAAAAAATCATATGTAAATCGTTAACGAATTCAAAATTGCAATATGATTAACTGAATTAAGAATGAGAATCTTTTAAAGATTTGCTCCAATTTCTAAGCAACAACCATCATCTCAAAGAAATGAAAATGGTGTATTTTTTTACTTCAATTACGAAAAACCAAATCATATGGCTAACATACGTAGGAGTAGGCATAATCCATGTCATGACCGTAATACACATGTTTATCTCACTAGTAAGAAATTTTTTCTATGATCAGAAAAATAATATATCCAAACACAAATGATAATGAATTTGATTTCATCATAAAAATTTGATAATAAATTAATTAATTATATGATAACTAAGTTTTTAAATATTTAATTATAATATATAAATAGTCTCTATAATTTATATTAAAATAAAATTATAAGGATAATAATAAATAATTATTAAATATAAAATTATAAACATAAAAGTTATATAAAAAATTCATGATGAACATATATGAGTATTATTATGGGATATAGTTAAATAAGCATGATGAATTTATTATCCTGTAATAAAAAAAAAGGAACATCTATAAGTTCTATTAGGATATAGTTAAATAAGTTTGTCAAAAAAAAGATACCACGAAGATATAGTTAAATAAGTACTACCAAGATATAGTTAAAAAATTCGTCATTAATGAGAAATTTACTATTATGCAAGAAATGAAAGAACTGTTAACTTTAAATAAATACTACTAAGGTTATGTACAATAGTTTTATTATTCAACACTCTCTTTTTTCATTTTTTATATTACACATTATCTTTTCTTTTTTTCACCTAATAATTTAATATATATTTAATTTTTACTCACTATAATGATTTTGTTTAATAAAATTTAACACCTTATCCCACCACCATTCACAACACACTAAAAATTTAAACATTCAAAACAATTAATATTTTTTTCATTTTTTATATTACACATCATCTTCTCTTTCTTTCACCTAATAAGTTAACATATATTTAACTTTTACTCACTATAACGATTTTGTTTAATAAAATTTAACACCCTATTCCACCACCATTCACAACACACTAAAAATTTAAACATTCAAAACAATCAATAAAATTTTACAAAATATTTTATGAATCTCACTCTCTTCTCATTTAACATGTTGAATTGCAAGCATTCAACTATTGATTTTTTTTCAACACCCCATTATACATGGCCTAAAATATAGTTAAATAAGTACTACCAATATATAGTTATAAGAAAAATTAACATTTAAGACACCAAGATTTGAACTGCCAAAAATATCCTTACAAGGCACACATCGAGCCACTAAGCTACAAGCATCGAGTTGTATATAAATTTCGTTAAAATAATTTTTTTTTTTTATTTCAGTATAATAATTACTTATCCATAACTCTAAAATGGAGGCCCAGGGACCAGCCTGACTGCCATGATACAGAAAATTTTATCATGTACCTCTATCGTTATTCCTTTACCTTTACAAATTTTAAAATATTTCAAGTTTATCCTTTTTTTATTTTCACTTTTATGTTTTATTTTTTATTATTTTTACTATTTACCTGAACTCATCCAAAAGTGACAAGTGTGAGCAATTTTTTATGAATCGGATAACACATGATGCAGAATTCCGGTATGTATATTTTATTAACCGGATAACATTAGTTCAAGTTTTCTGATTCGTACATATTGATAACCGATAGCTTTTATAGACTACATCCGATTTGAAGTTAAGCAACTGGATAACTTAGCTGTGTGTTATCCAGTTTAGACAATTAACCAACCGGATAACCTAGCTGAGTGATCTCCTGTATGTATATATTTACTAACTGAATATCTACTATGTTAGTTATTTGGTATGCTTTTTAAATTTTTTTATAAACATGTGTTATTTATCTAATATGCGATAAAAATCATACATGCATAGATACCACTGAAATATTTTCATCAACACAACGATTTACTACAAAAGAAGAGGCAGTAAGGTGGATTAGGGAGATTGGAATCAGGAATAAAATAACAGTTATAATAACTCGTTCAGATACCAAAATAGGCAAGAGAGGAAGAAGAGATAAAGTAATATTTGGTTTTGATAAATGTGGAAAATACATAGAAGGGGATAGTGAAACGCATAGTGCTAGTAAGAAATGTGGCTGTCCTTTCAAAATTAGGTCAACACCGTCAAAAGATAGATCCAGATGGAAGATTGATGTAAAATGTGGACTTCAAAATTATGGGTTACCTGATACATTTGAAGGTCATCCTTTTGTAGGTCGACTAAATGCAGATGAACAACATCATATTGTTGATTTGGAAAAACGTCATGTTCCACCAAGACACATACTCTTGTCATTGCAAGAGCGAGATCCAGAAAATGTCACTTGGATCACGCAAATATTTAAACACAAGAGTAAAATATAGAAAGACATAAGGGGACCTAGAACAGAAATGCAGCATTTATTTAAGCTGATAAAGGATAAAGATTATGTATACTGGAGCAGGAAAAAAAGGATTCAGAAGTTGAGAGATATTTTCTAGGCTCATCCAGAATCAGTGAAGTTGTTGAATATGTTTCCTATTGTGTTGATTATGGATAGCACGTACAAGACAAACAAGTATAGGCAACCTCTGTTTTAAATAGTTAGTTTGACATCATCAGGTGTCAATGCATCTAAAAGCACCCTAAACTCGTTAACCTTTGTAGTCTCTTGCTTGTAACACCGCTTCATCGCTCTCGTAAGTGGACTACCTACACCACAAATCCCAAATAGACCTCTATTTCCAATAGTGGGAAAATACTCGTGGGTCCAGCATTGTTACACACCATGAATAATATGAATAAAAATAATTATAAATAGCTAAAGATAAACCAAATTAAAATAAAACATTTTGTACCTGTAAAAGAGAGGCATATCCACTCAGTTGTTTGCAAGAATAGAAGGAAGCATCACCTAAATAGCGGTAAAGAGTGACAAGTGTCACAACTCTCCGACAGTATCTACCACATTCCATCCAATTCTCTATAAAGTGGTAAATATTTTGCCTCTACCATAGTAAAGGTCTTGTCTGCGAGAATAGTGAAACCCAATAACATCAACATCAACATGTAAGCTCTAGCAGCACAATCAAATCTGTTAGCAGTCCGTAGACACACAAATATAGTCTTTAACCAATCTAGCCTATAGTAAGGACTTCTACAAGCCTGGATCTCGTCAGCTGCCTCCTCCAACAGAACACCCATAAGATCAATAGTTATCCCAATAACATCATTATCAGAGAAGCCTACTTCAGGGTCAACCAACTCACCCCTAATCGGTATGTGTAAAAGACATGAAACATCGTCCAAAGTAATTGTCATATCACCAAATGGCATATGAAATGACGATGTTTCTGGATGCCACCTCTCTACAAATGGCGATACCAGATTTTGATCAATCCTCGACAAACTAGTTCTTTGAAGAGATGATGCTTCAAGGTCAACCAACTCACCCCTAATCGGTATGTGTAGAAGACATGAAACATCGTCCAAAGTAATTATCATCTCACCAAATGACATATGAAATGACGATGTTTCTGGATGCCACCTCTCTACAAATGGCGATACCAGATTTTGGTCAATCCTCGACAAACTAGTTCTCTGAAGAGAGGATTGACCAGAACCTTTCAACCAATTCTCTATCATAGGAGGGAGCATGCTTGGAATCCAACTTGTCAATTTGTTGCCATGTGCAACAACCTTTAACTATTTCCTAGTTTGTCTCTCTTGAAAATATTTTATACTACAAATGTTATAAAATATACAACTATTAACAAATAAAAATTATTCAAGATAAAATGGTAGTGATTAACTTACCTCGCCAAACCACAAATGGCGAGCAATGTGACCTTCATATCTCACCAAAAGAGACGTATCGGTCGGTCCTCCAGGAAAGCTAGATGCAATGGACGCACTGCAAGCTGTTGACGTCCCTCTACATCGTCTGATGTTCGACGATGTTGTCGTTCCTCAATCCTTTTGCACATACTAGTGTCGCTCGAGCCTCATCTTCTCCGATCCGAACCACTAGAATTTTTTATAGCAAAAACCAGATAACAGGACAACGAGTATTTCGAAATAACTTAACAAAATCGGATAACCCAAGTTTGTGTTATCTGATGTGTTTGAAATTTTGTAATCTAAAACCAGATAACTCACGCCTACGTTTTTTGGTGTGTTAATTTTTCTCTTGTGTAAACCGAATAACTTATTTTTGGATTATCCGTTGTGTTAAAATCTAAACTGGATATAGTGACAATGAGTTCTCCGGTTTGTGCTTTGAAGAAACGTTCTTTGGTTTTCCTAAAACGAAATCAGTAAAAAATGAAAAAAAAAAAATTAGATGTATCAGTATTTATATAAGAATATTTTTGTAAAAAAAATCAAATTTGTAAGATTACATAAATAAATGTAGAACTACGCAGTAAAATTTTCTATAATGCAATAATAATTTTCATACATTTAACATAATCATTATATTTGACAAAATCATTATGCAAATAATGCAATAATAATTTTCATACATTTAACATAATCATTATATTTGACAAAATCATTATGCAAATAGTAACATTTGGTATCACATGCTCACAACGAAGCCAACATCACTTCATAATGATTAATGACACATATAATGCATTTTAGCACATGACGGCGTGGCACACACATGCAGTGCTCGCTATATGTTCATACTACAAAACATATTTAATCACATAGACACAAGCATAAGCCTTATGTTGATAAAATCATATTACTTCAGTCTCATAATAAATGTTTCATTTAAATAATGGATGATTTTTAACAAACGATCGGATGTATTGAATTTAGTGAAAAAGTTATTGTAGTTTACTAAAATATCTTTATAATTAGTATAATTAATAGAATCGTTGAATAAATTAAAAGTAATAAATAAGATTATAGTAGTGAAAATAATAATAATTGATGCATTAGAATTGTAAATGGACAATTACTTTGAAACAAAAAAAATACAAATAAGACATTTATTATGAGACAGAGGGAGTATGATAGTCTCAACTACACAAATCATGGCATGCTTTTACACCAAACATATAAGGATTATGAAATCACACAAAACCAAAGTTTCTAATTAATGGATTTTTTCTCGAACTAAATTTAACCAAAAACTCACTTTTAGAGATGATGATGAAGAAGATTAGTCCTGATCCATAGATTAGGTAAGTGAAGCATTTGCTTAGAGTTTAAAAAAAGTTATTTTGCCTTCATCCCAAAATAAACATCACTTTAGATTATCAATGTAATTTTATATTTAATCTTTCAATTATATCCTCTAATAAATATTTTTCGTTTATTGTTTTCTCACTTATCATTAATATTAATTTGAATACACTAATAGTTAATCAGGATAATTTAGTAAAATCATTATTTTATCTCTTTTATTTATATTGTTTCTTAATCTATGTGAAATAATCCATTGCGATAAATAATATGGGATAACGGAAGTATTTTTTTTTATACCTTTAGGTATACTTACCGCATGTTGATGTACTATTAATTAATTATTCTATTTGTCTCATAAAAATGTCTTATTTGAACAATGCATTGTAGTATTAGACTTATACTATAGAAAATTATTTATTATTTTATTTTAGAATATTAGAATGTCAACTCGAAAATTTGAATCAAGATATTCAAAATTGAAACAAAATGAATTGAATTCTTAGTTGAATTACAAAATGGGGTTTTATAGAATAATGTTAACAATTTTTATAACTATTGCATCTGTCGAAATAAATTTTTCAAAATTAAGTTAATAAAATCTTATTTAAGATCAACAATATGTCAACAAAAATTAAATGAATTGGTTTTATTATCCATTAAAAAAATATACTAAATAAAATCGATTACAATAATTTAAAATTGATCCTGATCCTGATCCCGAAGAAGATGAGATGAAATGATAGTGATGATGGTGATTCTCCACAAACTTCTCTTCTTTTCTTCCTTAGTTTCTTAATGTTTATTCTCTTTCTTTCTTATGTTTTTTTTATCGATAGAGAAGTAAAAGAAAGTGGAATGGTGTAGATGCAATGTGTTGTGGAGGGTGAATGAAAGAAAGAGAGACATAAGAGTGGTTGGTAACAAAAGATAGAAAGGAAATATTTAAAAATGATATTTTTTAGGAATATTTTTGTCTATTAAAATAATTGACTAATTATTGATGTTATCAAAATGTTCATTCATTGTATTAATTAATAAAAGTCAGTATAATAAGGAAATAAAAGAGAGAGACATAAGAGTGGTTGGTAACAAAAGTTAGAAAGAAAAAAAACATCTAAAAATGATATTTTTTAGGAATTTTTGTCTACTAGAACTATTGACCAATTATTAATATTATTAAAATGTTTATTCTTATACTAAATTATTAATTAATAAAATTCTTATACTAAATTATTAATTAATAAAAGTCAGTCTCTTATAATAAAGATTGATCTCATATGAATTCTCTAATTACTCTATTTTTTTCAACACACAACAATTGACAGTTAATAAAACATTCAGAAATTCATTATATCCCCATTGACAACAAACAGACAATATTTATAGCACTTAAAAATATATGAGATATTAGATTAATCAACAATGTAAATTTAAATGAAGAAATAAAAAAAAACACATAAAAATCTAAAAATAAAACAGAATAACATTTGTGAATACAAACAAACGAATCAGTTAAGTTAAAAAATCTCAAAATTTAGATATAGATAAATCAAGCTCTTATTTTTAAAGTTTGTTATTGTTTTCACTATATTTTTAAAACTAAAACATTTCTTTAAAATATTATAATATATGTAAAACAAAATGATTGTATAGATTTGTTTTTAAATTACCAATAAAGTAGAATATCTTTAACACTTTTACGCATATTAAAAATTATTTTTTATCTCACGGGCCACTTTTATGCATATTAATTAATAATATTAAAATATTATTTATTTTATTTTTAAAATTTTAATAAAATTAATAATTTATTTTATCAAATTGGATAATATTCAATAGTTGTGCAAACAATTACCTTTTATCTCACGAGTCACTATCAATAAAATATTTATTTTATTTTAATTAATATTAGTTTTTATTTAAAATTTAAAATTCTTATTTTTAAATGTCAAAATTTTAAATTTCTTAACAACGCGGTTGAACAAGAGGAAAAAATACTTATGTAGAACGCAACATTAAATTGACTGAAATTTGATAATGGAAACAATGCATATTTTCATGCCATTGTTAGGGGTAGGTAGGAACAAACATAATGGGATACATACAATTGTAGACAACAATGGCAACTATATCACCGATTTTTAGGAGATGGAAAAAGAAGTGCTAAAGTCCTATGAGGATCTAGTTGGAACAACTACAAATAGGTTACTCCATGTGGATATAGTGGCCCTTAGAAGATGGGTTCAACTACAAGAAGTTAGCAATGATAGCCTTATCCAACCTATAACTGAGAAATAAGTTAGGAATTCTCTCATAGTATTGGAGAGACAAAAGCCTATGGCATGGATGAATTCAATTCCAATTTCGTCAAAGCTACATTGACTATCACAAAAATGGATATGATGATATCTATTCAAGATGTTTTATGAACACTAAGCTATATGCACATGTGAACTATGCATTAGTAACTTTGATACCTAAAACATCTGAGGCAAAAGTTATGAATGATAAGAGACCAATATTGTGTTGTACCACGACTTATAAGGTTGTTTCTAAAGTACTGACAAAATACTTAGCAAGGTGATAAACAAAGTTATTGATGATAGTCAGTCTGCTTTCATGCCTGGTAAGGTGATTCATGATAATATTCTCATGACACACAAATTATTGAAATGTTATAATCCCAAGCACATATATATCACTAAGATGTGTCATTCAAATGGAATTTTAAAAAGCGTATGATACAATGGAATGGCTCGCATTGGAACCTATTATGCAAGAAATGAATTTTCCAGAAAATTATATTGGCTGGATTATGTTGAGTGTGTTTTGTTTCCTACAGTTATTCCATATTAATGAGCAAGTTACATGATTGCTGAAGTCAAGGAGAGGACTCGGGCAGAGGGATCTTATATCCCCACTACTGTTTGTTCTTATTATGGTGTATTTATGTAGATGTTTGAAGAAGCTTAAACATAATCATGATTTCAACTTTCATCCTCGCAGTGAGAGACTACAAATTAGAAATATCATCTTTTTTGGTGATCAAATTCCATTCACTAGGGGATGTGATGTTTGTGAAGATTATGATGGTTTCATTCATGAAATTCTCGCATGTTACAGGTTTGAAAGCTCACCCTTCAAAGTGTAAAATCTACTTTGGTGGTGTACAAACAAAGTAGATGTATGATGTTATGGCAACCACAAGTTTCTCTGAAGGAGACTTCCATTCTAATATTTGGGAGTGCTACTCCCTAGTAAGAAAATTACAATTCATCAATGCAGACCTCTTGTGGATAGAATTGTAGCTAACTTAAAGCATTGGACAACGAGATTATTAAGTTATGCAAGGAGGTCCTAGCTGATTAAAATTATTTTATTTGTAGTCACGACTTATTGGACATATGTCTTCCCCTTTCCACAAAAAGTCACAAAATAAATTGAATCAATCTGTATAAGCTATTTGTGGAGTGGCTCTGATGACATTAGTTGGAAAGCCCTAATAGCATGTGAGAAAATTTGTGAGCTAAAGATTGATGGTGGCCTGAGTATCACGTCTTTACATGTTCGGAACATGACCACAATTGGTAAAGTTCTATGGAATATACATGTCAAAACGGACACACTTTGGATCCGATGGCTGGACCCATATTATTTCAAAGGTCGTGATATAATGAATTGGCAAGTAACAACAAATAGTTCATCGATTTTGAGGAAAAATGTGAAAGTAAGAGGCCAAATGAGAAACACCAATTACTTGGCAGAAGTTGTGCAAAAAAGGGCTTATAAAATGGGACTATGTACCAATCTCTTAGAGGTGACAGAGACTAAGTGTATTGGAAGAGAATTTTATTCAACAACTATGCAAGACCTAAAGCTACTTTTATTCTTTAGATGGCACTTATGGAGAAGCTACCCATGAAAGATAGATTGGCTAGGTTTGGTGTCATAATGGATAGAAGATGATGCTTATGTGATCACGATGAAACCATGAAACATTTGTTTTTATAGTGAAGGAAAACTCAACAAGTCTTGAAGGATATTTTGATGTGGCTGAGCATCTATATGTGCCTAACTGATTGGACAATAGTGATTGTTTGGTTCATCAAAGAGACCAGTAAAAATGGGTTGCAAAGGAAATTTTAAAGATAGCTTTAGCGAAAACGATCTATGAAATTTGGCGAGGATGAAATGAGATGATATTCTCGCAAAGAATCATGGAACATAAGGTGAAAGATTTAATTATACATAATATAAAAGTGAGATGTAGTATACATAGTAAACTAAGTACACAATGTAATTAACTATGCTTAGAGTAGTGTCTTAGACTATACCTGAATCATAAAGACCAGTTGTACGAAACTATCTTTGGATAATGAGAAAGTAATGCTTTGACTCCACATAAAAAAGTCAAAAATTTCACTTTTTTCCTTTCTCCATTTCACTGCTTTTTTTGTATAACTATTTAATACAATTAAATTTATATTATCATTATTCATTTTACAATAAAGTAACTCATTTTCAAATTTATATGTATACCTAAAAAAATCTATATCATATTAAATGAATGAAACATAAAAATCTATGAAGTAGAAAAATAAAACAAAAAGAACAAGAGTGAGTACAAACAGATATTTTACACTTTTTATAATTATTAATTTATTTTTATGTTTCAAATCTATCAACAATTTAAATGAAGAAACAAAAAAAACATATAAAAAAGAAAATAAAAGAACATGTGGATACAAATAAATTAAATAATTAAATAATTAAATTAATAAAAAATAAAAAAATTTAGACACAAATAATTAAACAATTTATTCATTTTAAGTTTTCACTATATTTGTAAAATGAAGGCATGTTTTTTTTTGTTGTTTTTTTAAAGTTATTATAATATACAAGTTGATAAAATAACTTTATAGAATATTTTTAAAAAATTAATAAATAAAATATTTTTTAAATTTTTTATGGGTATTAATTAATAGAAAAATATTAATTAGTGCCCTCATAGTACTCTTTTAAACCTTAAAATAGTAAATTTTTATTGGAAATCTGCATATTTAATGCCTTGGAAATCTTGGAAATTGAAATGGTTAAATTTTCTGTAAAATATTTTCTTTTTTGGAATGCTTAAAGAGTGTCCTAAAAGCACCGGTTAACAAGACCCTATTTAATATTATTAAAAATATTAATTAATTTTTAAATTTTAATAAAATTAATAATTCATTTTATCAAATTGGATAATATTCAATAGTCGTACTAACGACTAACTTTCCATCAAAAAAATACCTACTTTATTATAACTAACACTTTCTTTTATTTAAGACACAATTCTTATTTTTAAATTTCAAAATTTTTATTTTTTCCCCTTCTCCATTTCATGGGCTATTTTTTCTTCTTTTTGTATGGTTATTTAATACAATTGAGTTTATATTATCACTATTCATTTTACAATTAGATAATTTATTTAAAAGTATCTCAAACATATCGCCTCTTGGTTTACATTTTTGCAATAGTGATTGAAACATATATTAAACCATAGTCCATATACTTAGGCTATCCTTCTTAATTGTTGTCTATTGAAGAGAAAAATGATCGCATCTGTAAATAATCTATCGCCTATAGACAATAGGAGACAATTATGTCACTTACACATTTTCAAAAGCTTGGTTGAAAGTGATTAGGTGGTGATCTTTTACGCAATAGAGAAGAATAGCTAGAAATTTGACAACACGTAAAAAATGTCGCTTATTGCATCTTTAAGCAACATTTTTAGGTTGTTGCCTATTATTTCGTTGCCTAAAGTAAAAAATATTGTAGTATGCAACTGATGAATATTTGGGATACAACTCGGTCATGCGTGAACTCCCAAAAATTCATGGAAATAGCTGGATAGGCTTTGAAACTTTGATATTTATGAAGATGGTCATCTAGAGAGACAATCAATGTGTGCTTATTGTCAAAGAAGAAGAATCCATAAGTATACCTAATCCAATGAGAGTATTAACCACCAACAGAAATAACTGATTATATGACTATGGCATTTCCACCCTGAAGACATATTAGAAGATGAATATATAATACCATATGATGAACCTCTCCAAAATGAACACCAAACATATGAGATCCAAGCTGAACCATCCATCATGTCTACTCTCCTCCTACCCAAAGACAACATTCTAAGCATACAGAGCCCGATCAAAATGGAGAGAGCAAATATAAGCTAAACAATAAAGACATTTTGAAATACTTATGAGCTAGAATGAACTCCTACTTAGGCAACAACAAATGATAGAAGAAATGTACAAATTGACATTTGTCTCAAGGGCATTTTTTACCATTATTGTAAGCTAGTAAATTTCATGTATTCCTTTCTTTTTACTTTTTGCTTAAACATCGGGGACAATGTTGAGTTTAAGTATGGGATAATTTTATAGTTTTCTTGTTTCTTAATTTTATTTTATGTTGTTTTGTTTGTGTGTATTGTTGTGTATATCAATTTGAAAATTTTACCCCTCACTAATGAATGATGAGAAAATATGAAAAATTTATAATTTTGATATGGTGTATTGTGTGAAAAGGCAACAAATCCATGAAACATAGGACCTAAGCTTAAGGATTTTAAGAAAGAATTCTGAAACTCATACATTTATGGTCTAGCATAATATAATTATAAGTATGTATGTTCTGTGTTGATTGAACTAAGTATAGAAAAAAATGAATAAAGACAGAAAAAGATAACCGCACTTACTAAGTTGGGTAACCCTCACCCGGTTATTAAGCCCAAAGGCGAGTTGATCCCCAATACCTAGAAACAAATGAATAAAATATCGATTAATTTGAGTAAGTCAGATAAACCTCAACTGAGTATCCTTCCCAAAAATTATGTGAATCTTAAATGAAAATAAAATTGCTTAGTTTAAAACATCACATCATCTAAATTAAAAATTGTGTACGAATGTGAAAATGCCTTAAATATGATCATAATTGTATTTTGAAAGGAAAAGTGGTAGGTACATAGACTTATAGTCAAAACTATGGTGAGGTTTTTATCTTTGAGAGAGGATTTAGTAAGCATTTTCATAAGAATCTTAGGTTAAACAAGTATCAATTAATTTAAACCTAGGTTGAGACAAAAAATGGATTACGAGCGAGTACCCTATATGCATTCGTTAAAATGTTTCAAGAGAACTTGCTCTGTCCTAATATTTCTTATCCTAGTTAAATTGATTAAGGACAATCAATAATCTAAGTATGGTGGAATTTGATTAGTAGTGTTTTGGTTGCTCTTTGCTCGTAGGTGTTATTGTTAAATCTTAGTAGTTTGATTTCCATTTTGTTCATTTTACTTTTGTATATTTATTTTTCTTGGTTTTTCAGGTGATTGAGACGAACAAGGACAAGACTTTTCAGTTTGGAAAGAAATCAGGACATAATGTATGAAAATTGGACAAGACAAGATGGCCATAGACTAGAACAGAGCCCATTATTACCTGGTCGTGCAGTTGGTATGGGTTATAGTGGCCCCAGACCCTCCCCTTTCTAATTGCTTTTATATTGTTTATTATGTTATTGTTTTCATTTAAAATCATGTATGTCTTTAGCATGAATATATCTGAGTAGTAAGTTTATGATTCAAGACATAAGGATTGTCCAAATGACAGACCTCACGTAAATTCGTTGTTGAAAGTTAAATAACAAGAAGTATTATTTATTTCAATTTTCTGTCTTAAATGCTCAAGTTAGCTATGAAAGTAGGAATGAATTAGACATCAATTATATGTAGAGAGGGTATGATTGATGACTGACTTAAAAAATGCGAATGGTTAAACTTGAGGTGACGAAAGTGTCTCTTAAATGAGAAAAGCTTCACCCATTTTAAAAATAATAGAGTTAAAAAGGGTCATACACTAACAAATTGCATTGTTAAAGCATATAGCCCATTAGTTTAGGACAAGGTAATGTGTTGACGAAAATAGGCATTATTGGCATTTTCTATTGGTTTTAACAAATAAGTTTATTGTAATTAACATGAATTTAGAACCGATGTGAGTAAGTCTAGGATGTGATCCATAGTCCTGAATCCCTTTATTATAATTTTTATTTAAAACTTGTTGTAATCATTCTCAAACCAACACAAATAATTATCTTAATAAACATAGGTATATTAGGATTTAGTAATCAAACTAGTATGTGATAAACATAAATACTTCCATAGAAGTCGCGCGTTTGTGATTTATCAATAAATATTAACACATTATGAAAAATAAAATAAAAAGAATGATGTTATCGAGAATTAAACCATGAACCAACAAATTGTTAGGGGGAAATTATGAGGAGGGAGCATGTTGTTTGGGACACACCTTTGTGAGAGAACACCACATATTCACCTAAAACCTTAAGGTGATAGGTGTGTGGGTTCTCTCCCCCTCATGTGAAAGCCTGTGAAAGCCTCTTTTTCACATGCACTTGTATACTCTCCAACGGAACACCTTTTACCCACCGTCTGCGAGAAGTGTTTCGATACAAGTTAATTGGTCCCTATCTCGAAACCATATCTCGAAACCATAGATTCAAGATACCACTGTTAGGGGGTCAATACCGAGGAGGAGACATATACAGGACACACCTTTGTGAGAGAACACCACATATCTACCTAAAACCTTAAGGTGATAGGTGTGTGCGTTCTCTCACTTATATAGTGTTCATTCTTTCTTTTTCTAACCAATGTGAGACTTCTTCCTCACACTTGATTCTCAATACAAATCACATCCAATTATCTTAACTAAAAATATCAATTGAGCTATCTCATTCACCCTTAGAAATGTTTGCAAAATGTTTGGAAAGTGGAATCCATGTTTTTCCTTTTTCAATTAATTCCCCATTTTGTTTTAAATATCTTGTCTATTTGACGACAAATTTTATTTATTAAATATTCTTATGGCAACACCAAATATCTTTAAATAGGTCAAACAAAATAAGTTTTATGAACTTTTAATTCAAAACAGAATAAAATAAAGGGTTAAATATGTTTTTGGTCACTATTAATATCTCAAATTTTATTTTTAGTCCTTATTAAAAAATTGTCATTTGTTAGTTCCTACAATATTATTATGCACGTAATTTTAGTCCTTACTGTTAAACAGATGTGTATTTTTAAATGATTATTTTGCAAACATGGTTAAAATGTTATAAAAAAATTTCGAAAAAATATAATTCAAAAGTAAATTTCTAAATATAGAATTTCATTACTTTTATCATTTTTTTAATTTAAAAAATTCATATTTAATTCTTCTCATTTAAAAAACAAATCTAAAATTTGAAAAATAAATATTTTATAGTATACTAATACTTTATAAAAAAATTATTCAAAATTTCAAAAATTTAAATGTAATTAAACAGTTTTTAAAATTTTAGAAAATTATAGGAACTAAAATTGTATGAATACAATTTTTGTAAAGAGCAAAAATATGTTATTTTTTTAATAGGGACTAAAAATAAAATTTGAGAGATTTATAGAGACCAATAATATTTCGACATGCGATTAAAATAATACTTACTTAAATATTAAAATACTTGATGTGCGATTTCTTCTTCTTTTTATACACGACTAATCTTCCTGCATCAATGTTAAATGAAAGAAAATTGTGTTGACAAAATTATAATTAATTTAGTAATTTTTTATATTCTTTTAGTTTAATATATAAAAATTTTAAAATTATGGAAAAAAACTATGTTGACAAAATTATAATTAATTTAGTATTCTTTTAATTATTAAGTAAAAAATTAATTTTTCTTTCACTAAAATAGTTATAAAAGTTCTAACTTAACTCAATTAACTATTTAAATTCTAAGTTTCTCCTTTTTGAATTGATTTTTGTCCCAATGAAAAAAAAATATTAAAAAAATAAAAATTAGCTATTGAATTTGGAGAAATAGAATGAAATGGATAATATATTATCCCAACGAGAGTCCCAAACGTTACATCAACTCATCTCTTTTCCTTTCGAACACCTAACAGCCTCACGTTACATGAAAAGTGCCCCAATCACCTACTTCATTCCAATCACCCCTACAGTGCACCCTCAACGCATCAATTTCACTGGTTAGAAACATGTTACTATCATACGCCGCGTCACACTGAATCATCATTCTCGTATATATTACTACAACAATAACCACAAAACCAAATATCTACTCAAAATTCATCATCATTCATCACCTTCAACTAGTTCAATGGCGAAACCAGTTTCAATCGAAGTTTGGAATCCAAATGGAAAATACAGAGTTGTTAGCACTAAATCAATGCCTGGAACTCGGTGGATCAATCTTCTCATCCAGCAAGATGTTCGTCTTGAAGTAAGTAGTTTGCCTGTAATGTTTCTGGTAAGAGACACTTACACAGACATGCACTTGTAATTATATTTAATTAATTAATTAATTTTAATTATTAGCAGTATCAACGTGTGTCAGTATCTTTTGTGTTTCTGGTGTATGTGTTTCGTACATTAATTCTCCTTTCTCTTATTTTGTTTAGATTCTTTGTATGTTAAAATATTAGCTTTTCTAAGGATTGAATTTGTTTGTGTTTATTGATTCAGATATGTACTGAGAAGAAAACTATTCTGTCTGTTGAAGATATCATTGCTTTGATTGGTGATAAGTGTGATGGAGTTATTGGACAGGTAGGTTATTGCAACATGGTTGAATTGAATTACGAGATTTTGGTTTATGTTTATGTTGATCATAGAATTACGAATTCTTTGGAATTTTCATGTTTTATTTTTAATCATTTTGAAGTGATTTTTTGTTTATGATTAGTGTGGATTTGTTTTGCTTCTGGAGTTAATTTTATGATTTGAGGATATAAAATTTGTTCTTAAATTGGATATTTGTTTTTAGGTTTTGATACTTTTGTTCAATGTTCTATTTTACACTGTGACCGGAAATTTGATTGTGTATCAGACAAATCATTTTTGGAAATTAAATTAGTTTGAGGTAAATTTAAATTTTGAAGAGGGAACATATATATGTGTGGACTTGAATAAAGTTCTCTACATGTGGAACTAAGGACTAGAGATTTTACTGTAGCACAAACAACTCTCAAAGCCACTTCAAGTAAAGTTGTCGAACATGAGAAAACATGTTCTAACAATCGACATGTTTTCATATCATTTGTCTTGACACGTTTGGTTTCTAGTAATGTTGTGTTTCCTATGTCAATGAATGTAGTTTTTAGGAGGATTGGTTTTGTCATATTTTTGTATAATTTTTATTGTATATATCATTCATTAGTGGAGAGAGCTTATTTACTATTGCAGCTGACTGAAGACTGGGGAGAAGAGTTGTTCTCTGCTTTGAGCAAAGCTGGAGGCAAAGCTTTCAGTAATATGGCTGTTGGTTATAACAATGTTGATGTCAATGCTGCAAACAAGTACGGTGTTGCTGTTGGAAATACTCCTGTAAGCTATCTCTTTTCTTAAAATGCAAAGTTAACATGTATGACGCTTGATTATAGTGCTTGTTACGGTGCACGCGTGTTTTATAAGAAATACTGATAGTCTTGCTTATGTTTTTGGTAGGGAGTTCTCACAGAGACGACCGCAGAGCTGGCAGCATCTCTGTCTTTGGCAGCTGCTAGAAGGATAGTTGAGGCGGATGAGTTCATGAGGGCAGGACTATATGATGGATGGCTACCTCATCTGTATGAAAATCATCCGTTCTTGTTTCATCTACGAGTTTTGTTAAATATTGCGCAACTTCTTCTTTGTTAGTCTTCATACATTGAAGTATGAATGACATACATACTCTTCTGAAGATTTGATAACTAGTTTGGTTTTTTTATCTGATAGATTTGTCGGAAACCTACTCAAAGGGCAGACTGTTGGTGTTATCGGAGCTGGCCGTATTGGATCAGCCTATGCTAGAATGATGGTAATTTTCTAATAAGTGGACTATGATGCAATTGTAAATGACTTAAGTTGACTATGGTGCAATTGTTTTGAGCTGTATCAGGTTGAAGGGTTCAAGATGAATCTGATATACTTCGATCTCTACCAAGCTACACGACTCGAAAAATTTGTCACAGGCATGTCCTTATGATTTGTTGAAATCGATATTTGATGACTTCAAAGCAAATTGACTGATAATTATCTTTCCTTATTGCAGCTTATGCTGGTTTCTTAAAGGCAAATGGTGAAACACCGGTGACTTGGAAAAGGGCTACATCCATGGACGAGGTTCTCCAGGAGGCTGATATAGTGAGAATTCTGATGCTGAGAGTTTAACTTTGTGGCTATAAAGATATCACATTTGATTGTTTTAAATAATTTTGTTATCACGAGTGCTTTTGTAGATTAGTCTTCATCCTATCTTGGATAAAACCACTTATCATCTAGTCAACAAGGAAAGACTCGCCAAGATGAAGAAGGTAAGAGTTCAAAAGAATTTTCTTTTTCTTTAAATTATTCATGACACGAAGTGGTGAAAATTCTCTTTTACATTCCTATTACAGGAAGCAATTCTTATAAACTGCAGTAGAGGACCTGTTATTGATGAAGTTGCACTTGTGGAGCACTTGAAACAGAACCCGTTGTTTCGTGTAGGCCTTGATGTGTTTGAGGTAATTGAACCTTGTCTGGTTTTGGATAATTACATTCGTCTCTAGTATAGTCACAGTTACAAGTCGTCATGTGAATATTTTTATCAGGAAGAGCCCTACATGAAACCCGGGCTTGCAGAGTTGAAGAACGCCATTGTAGTACCGCACATTGCGTCTGCTTCCAAGGTAACTAATTCTAACCTTTTCACGTCCCTGAAGTAGTCCAATGGTATGAGTTGGGATGCTGAGGGAGTATTAAGAAAATGAGATCCATGGTTCAATTTCTGCTGCCAACAAATTCTCCCTCTCCCTAACAAACTAACAAGTAGCATTTGTCTATCTCACGGTTGAATCATTTTCAAAACTGATTAATTGTTTCATGTACGTGTATGTGTTTGCAGTGGACTCGTGAGGGAATGGCAACACTAGCCGCTCTTAACGTGCTGGTAAATCCATGTCTCTCCATCTTGGGTTCATTCCTATGATCACTGTGTCTTGTATTGTAAAACTGACGAGTCTCCTTAAAATATTATGCAGGGGAAGATCAAAGGCTACCCGGTATGGTTTGATGCCAACAGGGTGGAACCATTCCTCGATGAAAATGCTCAACCTCCAGCTGCATCCCCAAGCATTGTTAATGCAAAAGCCCTGAGTAAGAACATCTTTCGCCCTTTCACTTGAGTCAAATATTGTTGTGAATAAAACTTGTTGAAAGTGTTGATAATGGAATCGTATACTCTCTTTCTGATTGCAGGTTTACCAGTTTCGAAGCTGTAGTATAGCTGTATAGGCATATACAGGCGTGGTTTTTATCCTGCAAAAACATTCAAAGCTTGTGTCTAATGGTGGCAGTGGGAATATAAACTATGAATATTGTCTTTGTTTGTAGCATTATCACGTGCTTGTAGTTTATTTTAAACTCTCAAAGTGAACCAGGAACACTTCATAATAAAAGATGAGAAAATTTTGCCACTGTTATTTAAAATGTCCATAAAGAAGACCAGAATGCAAATGACAACTATATGAGTCATGCAATGTAAAGTAAATTTTTATTTCTTATAGAGGAAATAGTACCAGAAGTTCATGAACTTTACAAGTATAAAGTCAGGGAAAGTTGTAGAAAATTAACAGTAGGAACAGAGTTACTACATGATGATAATGATCATAGTAAGAAACAAATGAATGCCAGAGTTAATATTAGAGAAGTGTAGTGTTGATGAGAGGAGAAATTTCACATTTACTTGATGCATGTAAAGAATTTTAGGTGAGTCAAGAAAGAAGATTTTAAAGGCTTGTAGTGTGCTAGTTCAGATTTTGAGAACGTGTATAATAGAATACTTAGAAGAGAGATTTTGTGGAAAGTTCTATAGAAAAAAGGGTTAACATTGCATATGTTTGAGATAATCTAAGAGATGTATGAAGAAGTATCAATTAGTGTCTAGACACAACGTGGAGAGTGGAGAGACGGAGGATTTCTCTATTACAATAAAGTTGCATCAACTTTTTCCCCCACTTTTGCGAGTGGGTGATAAGCACACTAACAATACCATCCGTAAATTACTAGTACATTATGAATTATTGATTTTACGTTTGCAAATAAATGTTTCAAAAGTTGGATTTAAATTCTCAGTTAACAAAGGGAGTGCTAAATGCGATAATTGCATAAATTTGTTAAATGTGAAGCCTTATTTATTACAGCAAGAAATATCATACAAATTACAGTAAACCGTAAAAGAGAAAGTAACTCCAAAACACTAATGTAAGATTCTCAAATAATGTGTTCAGTTCTAAAAATAATTTAAGATTATTATGAAAAATTAATGGAAGATGAATTGGTGCAACAATAAAGAAGATAGATGGTGGAACCGTGGAGGGCTGGTAGAGGTGGTTTGAGACAAATTTATAAATAGAAAAAAAAGAAAAGGAGAAGTTGCTCTTGAATCTATACTAACAGCAAAATATGAGAGCGGAGGGAAAAGGCAGGGCAGTTAATTGTGTGAGGTCGGGAAAGTTCTAGGTGTTCATTTTTTTAATAATCCATCTCAACCTTTTAAATATATCTAATGGTATATAAAAGTGGTACACAGGTTAATCACCTACTAGTTCATTCTAGATGTAGATGCTACATTGCTATCTTAGAGCATCTCCGATCATGAACTCATTTTTAGGTTCTTTGTGGGACCTATTAAATCATATAGGTTTGAAGCAACTCAATTAGTTTTTCACTTCAATGGTGCAATTCTGAAGAATTTATATTGAGTCTCAAAACTTTACTTTATATATTAATATTTTTTAAATAATAATTTTAATTATTTAAATTAAATTGATATAAAATAAAAAAAATTCAAATTAAACTTATAATTTAAAATGATAATTAAACTTATAATTTAAAATGAAATTTTGAGAGAAAAATTTGAAATTTAAGAGAAAATAAAAGTGAAAGAAAATTGATGTTGATAAATTTTTTCCTAAAACACTATATTTATAATTGAAAAATAACTTAAAAAATTAAATTAACTAGCCGTTCAACAGCTACTTAGCTGCTGCTTTGAATTTTAAAATATTAAAAAAAAAAAAAAAAAACCGTTGAGTGCTTTAATCCGTTGGCCAGCTGGAGCATTGGAGGAAAGAGAAAAAGCATTGCCATTTGGAGAACCAACATGAGAAACCTCCCGTTGGAGGTGGTCTTATAATAGATTGAAAAAATTTCGATAATAATTTCGGTAAATGTTTTTGAAGAGTGAAGATACATTTTAATTCCTCACAAGTATTGTGGATTTCAAATTAATCCATACAAATATTGTGGATTTTAAATTAATTCATGTGAAAAAAATAGTTTATATTTAATCCCTTATAAATAGAGGATCGTCTTCGAGATTTTGAGTGCCCTGTCGACATTATGAATTTCGTACCATTTTTTTAATTCGTAATTTTTTTACGAGATTTATAAATCATATGTATCAAATAAATAGTCAAATTCATATGCATATATAATTTAGAAAAAATTTGGTGCCCCTAAAAAATTTGGGGCTCTATGCCACCGTTCCTCTCGAACATCCTCTGAGACGCTCCTGTTAACAAAATTAAATCAGGTCATGTTAATTCCTTTATTAAATTTTTTCAAACTGAATTATTTTTTATTTTTTAACCGTAACTGGACTACCACGTATATTACTTATCCCACATATATTATTTACAAAACAGACGTTTAGGTCCTTACATTAACTTTTATATTTAATCTCTTATAAAATTTAATTGGACCATATTAATCCTTTACATTAATACTAAGGAGCAAAAATTCTGTATTATCATCGCATACATTATAGATATATCATCAAATTCAAAATATTTTAGTACTATCAAATTTTAAAATATTTTACCAACAAATAGAAATTCAAATTCCAAAACATCTACTATCATCAAATTAAAATCAACATAACAAACAAAGTGCCATAAATTTTAAAATTTTGTTCTACTTTATTTAGTTTTGTCTCAACAATTTTATGACACTTTGTTTGTTTTGTTGATTTTAATTTAATGATACAACATATTTTAGATTTTAAAGTTATATTTGTTGGTACAATGTTTTAAAATTTGATAGTACTATAATATTTTAAATCTGATGATATATCTATAATATATGTGATGTTAATATAGAATTTTTACTCTTTAGTTTTAATGTAACGAGAGTATGATTGAACATAAGAGATTAATATGGTCCAATTAAATTTGGTAAGAGATTAAATATGGTCTTTTTTAGGAACCAAATTATTCCAAATAATTAATCTAAAGAGTTAAACGTCTTTTTTATAAATAATATATTTGGCATGCAGTCCAGCCACAATTAAAAATAAAAAATAAATCAATTTGAAAAAAATATTAATAGAGAGACTAACATGATCCGATTTAATTTTGTTAATAATTAAATATGAACTATTTTTTTTATACCGGACGTTTGGTTCACGGAATCAGAATTATTTCTGAGGAACTAATTATCCAGAAATATAAAGATAGGAAATTTATTCTAAGAAATTTTTTACAAAAAGTGTTTGGCAAACATTGATATTCCAAAAAAATGTATAATTTTAATTAATTTTTTTTTAAAAAGTTTATAACATATCATGGAATCTACATTCGCATCCTTTTACATGAGAATATTATCATTGAACTTTACAATTTTTGTGAAAGACTAAAATGTATTTTCACTTATTTTTGAATTCAAATATTCTTTTTGAACAGTAGAAATATGTTGGGTGCTCCGAACGGTATATAAACTGAGAACTTGGCGTTGATTGCAACTGATGAATGAGCGAATGCAGCCATGAACAAAGGGAATACATTTTTATCACAATGCGAATCCCTCTTACGAAAATACTCAGCATCCAATTCTCTTTCCGAAACCAAAAAACTGCACGCTTTAATCATCACTTCTGGCTTACTCTCTTCGTCCCAACTCTGCTCCCACCTTGCCACGACCTACGCGCAATGCCACCATGTTTCCCACGCCTCCCAACTGTTCGACAGATTGCCCAAACGAAGTTTGTTCTCCTGGAACAGCATGATGAGGATGTATGTTCAAATGGGTCGCCCCAATGATGCACTCAATGTGTTTGTTGAAATGATTCATTCGGGTCAGGGTCGGCCTGATAACTTTACGTATCCGATTGTTATTAAGGCTTGTAGTGAGTTGTTGTTCTTTGATATGGGGGTTGGAGTTCATGGGCAGACTGTTAAGTATGGATTTGATAGGGATGCATTTGTTCAAAACTCTTTGTTGGCAATGTATATGGTTGCTGGAGAGAAAGAAGCGGCGCAGTTGGTTTTTGAGTTGTTGCTTGAACCAACAGTGGTTTCTTGGAATAGTTTGATTAGCGGATACTTTCGGAATGGCTCTGCGGAGGAGGCATTGAGGGTTTATAGGAGAATGATGGATGAGGGTGTAGGACCTGATTGTGCGACTTTGGTTTCGGTTTTGCCGGCTTGTGGAGTTTTGAAGAATGTAGAGGTTGGGAGAGAGGTTCATGCGTTGGCAGTTGACAGAGGCTTTTGGGGGAATGTGGTTGTTAGGAATGCATTGTTGGATATGTATGTTAAGTGTGGTGAGATGAAGGAAGCACGTTTGTTGTTGAATGGGATGAATGAGAAGGATGTGGTGAGTTGGACGACTTTGATTAATGGATATGTTGTGAATGGTGATGCGAAAAATGCTTTAATTTTGTGTCGAGTGATGCAGTCGGAAGGAGTGAAACCGAATTTGGTTAGTGTAACTTCTCTGCTATCGGCCTGTGGTGATTTGGTTTCTTTGAGACACGGTAAGTGCTTACATGCGTGGGCAATAAGGCAAAATCTTGAGTCTGAGGTTGTTGTGGAAACTGCCTTAATTGATATGTATGCCAAATGCAATGATAGTAGCCTCAGTTATAAAGTGTTTATGAAAACCTCTAAGAAAAGAACTGCTCCGTGGAATGCAGTACTATCTGGGTTTGTACATAACAAGCTTGCTAGAAACGCAGTACAACTCTTCAAACAAATGTTGGCAGAAAACATACGGCCTGACAGTCCAACCTTAAATAGTCTTCTTCCTGCATATGCTATTCTTGCTGACCTCAAACAGGCAATTAACATACATTGTTACCTTATAAGATTGGGATTTCTTTGCAAACTTGAAGTAGCTAGTATGCTAGTTGATATATACTCAAAGTGCGGAAGTTTAGGATATGCTCACCAAGTTTTTGATATAATTCCTCTCAAAGACAAGGATATTATTATTTGGAGTGCAATAATTGCTGCTTATGGAAAACACGGGCACGGTGAAATGGCTGTCTCACTTTTCTATCAAATGGTCCAATCTGGAGAGAAACCAAATGAAGTGACTTTCACGTCTGTTCTACATGCTTGCAGCCATGCAGGTTTGGTTGATGAGGGTTTGTCTCTGTTTAATCTTATGCTTAAAAGATACCGAGTTATTCCTCGTGTTGATCATTATACATGCATAGTTGATCTTCTTGGCCGTGCTGGTCGACTGAATGATGCGTACAATCTTATTAGAACAATGCCTATAACACACAACCATGCTATATGGGGTGCACTACTTGGTGCTTGTGTGATACATGAAAATGTTGAACTGGGAGAGATAGCTGCTAGGTGGACTTTTGAGCTTGAACCTGAAAACACTGGAAATTATGTTCTGTTAGCAAAGCTATATGCTGCTGTAGGAAGGTGGAGAGATGCAGAAATGGTGAGAGATATGGTAAATGAGGTTGGATTACGAAAACTACCTGCTCACAGCTCAGTTGAGGTTAGCAATATGTGAATTGGACATGTTCTTGTAAGTATGTTGTCAGGCTAACAACCTTAGCCGCAAAGATGAAATTCTATCCAAAATTGGGTTAAGGAATTACGTTATGATGGAGAGAGATAAGTGGTGATCTTGTAAGCGGCACCTAACATAAATATTTCTTGGCAGCATAGAGTTCAAAAAGGGGAATTGGGATACAGTTATCTGAATGCACTTTGTCACTACCCAATTGCCAATACTGACTACTGGGGCTTTTCTCACACATTCATCATCTTACAAGTTTCTCAGTTGCTAATGCCTGTTTGCAGTTTCATCTGAGACAGTTTCCTAAGTTATTCATATTGCTCCTTTGCTAAGGTTGTCAAGTCATTGTGCGCTCCATAGTCCTGCCACAACAACCACTTTCTCCGTCATCTCTTAATGAGTAGTTGTATTTTGTTGCTACTTCCAGTTGGTTTACAGAATCGCAGAACAAGATATAGGAATCACGCGTTCCTTGTCATTGGTTGGTTTCTGTGGAACTCATAATGAATCCGTTACAATGATAAGCATGTTCTATTGACAGATATCCGGAAATTACATATTAATGCTTTCAAACGGCAAGAGGCACATACCTATATGCCCCATGCTGATACTGCAGTGAGAAATATCATTGGAATTTTCGTTTGTAAGATATGTTGAATTGGATGAAATCCCATGTTCATAGTTTCAAAATGTTCAATGTTATTGTAGAATTGATTCTTTACAACGCCAAATTGTGAAAGGAGTTGAGCAAACGTGTCTGATGGTCGTGATCTTTGATGTTCGTCTAATCCTACATTATGCTTATCTCCAACTTGTGATCTGCTCCGTGCTCTCCTGCTAGACTTCACATGTATCATTTAGTTCAAGTAGCCTTCCCTTGTCAAATAAGATAAATATGGTTATCTCTTTACTGCAAAAGCAACCAATTTGTATACATGGAAATGGAGACTATACCGACGTCAGACTTCACAAGGTATGATATAACACAAATATTTCATAACTTAGATTCTATTCCTATAGTCTCACTTGAAATTAATGGCCTTGTGAAGTCTACCAATTCTATTTTAGAATGACAATGGGATGAACGACTCTACCGATTCTATTTTACAGTGCTTTTTAAAAAAAGTTTATGGTACAAGATCTGTAATACATTTTAGTTTTATGACAAAATTTATCAAGATGAAGCAGAACTATACATATATTATCATGAGAGTGCTAGCAACACACTGTTCCTGACACACATTCTTATCTATTGGTTGTAATCGAGATGAATTCCACTAAATCATGAAGGTCACAATGAATTTAGTGAAACTCACGAACTTCAACCAAAGAGTGTGTATTGCTTGCTAGCATAGTTCATTATAATATTGAGTTGGTCGCCTGATGGTTTTTATAAAACTTCAATAAGCATATAACACATTGTGCATGCTCTTAGGAATATCCATTAGGAAACTTGGCTCCATTGAAATACCTGGATGTTATTTGTAAGCTTCCAATAAATAGCCAGCTTTGCAAGAATGCATAAGTAACTCCTATGTATAGCTGAGGGTGATGTCATTTTATAGCTTGTGAAATCAAATGTGTTGTGTACAATATTCCAAGTATTACTATATGAGTTAGATGCGATCTAGAAGATCGGTGTCATTTCTTTTTTCTCCTCAGATATTATATTCATTTCTTTTATCTTTGCAGTCATGCTGGCATCCAGATAGAAAGTTTTTTTCTCCTTCATTATCAGTGTCACTGATGATGAATGAGGACCGGGTATGGGATAGGAAGGATCGAGTGTGGAAAAGTGAAAACAAACATGATGTAGTAGTTGATAACTCTCACAATTAGAGGGAAAGTGACCATGAGAACAACAATCATAGTCTTTATATACTGCAGGCAATAACAAATGGTGTATTTTGCTCAGAAACCACAGTCTTCTTTCATATCAAATGCTTATTTCTATCCAACAAATTTGATTTTTGTCTCTGCTGTCCGTCTTGCTTGATCTCTGATGTTCGTCTACTCTAGCATTATGTTAATCTAATAACTCAGCTTGTAAACTACTTCACCGGTTTTGTCTAAAAAGGTAAATGAGATTTGTTCTTTATAGAGCTGTCAAAACGGCTACCCGGTCCATTTAGGGCCGATCCTCGTGAGTTTGGATTTTTTTACGGTTGAGCCAAAAAAGTTCTATTGTAATATGAGCCTTAAAATTACTATCCGAACCCGATCCTAGATGCACTCAGGGCTACTCGATCCTAAATGAGTTTTTTTTAATAAAAAAATTAAAGTAAAAAATCCATAATATTGACTATAAATAAAAAAAATTATATTATTCTAAATATAATAAATTTTTAAGTACATATTATCTTTTATAAATATTATAATGTACTTTTAAATATAATATATGTCTAAATTATAGAAAATAATACTCAAAATATTTAACATAATACAAACTAATAGAATACGAAGAAAAATGTTGATTATATTATTGTATAATATTTAAAAGAGAAATATTGAATAGAATAGAGACAAAATCTAGTGAAGTGAGAAAAAATAATGCGTTATTTTAGAGTAACATAATATAAAAATTAACATAATTTTTTTAAAATTTTATATCAATGCGGGTCTAATGGGCTATCCACGATTCATATGGACTATCCTTAATGGATAGCGGGCTTTTTAAGACAGAGCTAAAAAGACCTTTAAAATATAGGTTTTAATTTGAAGGCTCGAGCCTTATAATTTTTTGGGCCGGGCTAATCGGCTCATATCAGCTATCCCATTTTGACAACTCTAGTTCTTCATTGCAGAAGAAAGCAATTTTACTAAGGAGTCGATAGCAACACTTTCACCGAGCAATGATGAATAAAATACTTTTACCCCTAGAAGGTAAAAACAAATGGAAATAGTGGAGAGCAAGACCGAAAATCACGAGGGACAATATGTAGAAGAAATATTATCAATTAATAAATTTAAATAGTTATTTTTTCTTTACGAGTGACTTCTAATATATCTCATATTTTTGTTGTTGTTGTACATTGAAAAACACAAAGATTTTTTATTTTTATTTTTTGTCATAGGAAACTTTTTCTTACCATATTCATCCCACAAACTTTTAATTTTGGGTGTATCAACGCCATTGACAACGCTTGTGGAAACAAATTGATCATTTTTTATAGCATTTCAAACTTCTTCTCCTTGTATTTTAAGATGTGTTTGCATGAAGATCTTTCGAAAACTATAGTATTCACCACAGAACAAGAGATTTAACGTTATTATCACCGTCTCTAAAAATTAGATTTGTGGAAACCATTCTCTAGATCTTATGAATAAATTATCTATAACCTGTTGTAATGCCAAATGTAAGTATATAATGAGTTGAGATCCTCTCCATTTCTTCAAAGAAATTGAAAGTGTCATTACCAAAGTTTTGGTGTATAATATATTTATATTATTTAAAAGTGTGACATATATTTTGTATGTTTTAATATTTATATAGTGTAAGGTAATGACACTCTCCATTTCTTTGAAGAAATTGAGAAGATCTCAACTCGTATATAATGTAATCTAAGAAGGAGGTGAATTATATTATCCAGTATTTTAGACTTTTTTATTATTATGAGTGATAACAAATTTGATTCTTATGTTTTTGGGACTATTATGAAAATAAAGTGTAGAAAATAAAAGAAGAAAAATAAAGAACACAAAATATAACATATTTCCCTTTCCAAATAAGGGTATTCTAGCTCGTCACATTCTGTGAGACTTTTCAAATAAATATATTATGATTTTCTCATATCTCGTGAGAGATTTTATTATGTTAAAAATGTTCATGTCAATCCATCAGATTCTTTTAATTTTATAATACAATCACAAAGACACGTCACCTTCTAATTTTACACTTGAATTGAAGCACACTACTTTCTAATACAATACAATGATTGCTAAACACTCTATGATAAAAAAAAACCTTAGAAAATAGATATAGAAGTTTTTGCACTTGAATAATTATAAATTGATCTTCCCTTTAAAATATTACAATTTACAATGTATAAGACTTTGAGTGCTCAGAACTGAATATGAATCTTTCAATAATGCTTTATTATTATGCTGCAAGTTTCAGATAGTTTAGACACAATAACACTTAATAACGAAAGTAAATTTTCTTTTTTGAAATTTTGAATTGATTTGAAATGGAGTGCTCTTTTTTTGTGAGTAGTAGCGCTCTCGTTTTAAATGGTTCTATAAAGTGAGTAACTACACACACAGAGGCACTTTGAAATTTTGAATTGAATGAAGTTGACACTTTTAATTATGAATGACTTTTCTCATTTTGCCTGAACGTTTTTCCTTCGTCACAAAAAAACACCTTCCTTCGCATTTTAACAATGCTTCTATCACTTTATTTTAAGCAATTTCAAAGGTGAATTTTAAAATGAGGATTTCAAAGAAAAAAATTGTAATGAAAATGACATTAAGCATACTTTTTCTGCTCCAGATACTTTATAATAAATGAGATAGTGGAAAGGAAAATTAAATATCTTAAAAAAGTAGTGATGACAATACTCAATGAAACAAATCTTCTTAGATACAAGAAACACGATAAGTTATATTATAAACAAAGTCTTAATAACACCTATTTTAAAGTCTTAATAACACCTATTTTAAAACTTACGCCCTATAAAATTTTTAAAGAAAAGAAGTCAAATTTTCTCACCTGCATATATTCATTTGTAAATATTTTTCCTTAATAACAAAAAAGGTTAATTTCAATAAATTTGATGCTAAAGCTGATGTATTCTATTAAATCTTTCAAATTTATTCTACCTTAGAAATTTATTCTAACAAGTAATCTTAACTTCAACATTTACTGGATAAAATATGACCAACTAAAACCACAAAAATCCTATTGAAACACCTTGTCTTTACAAACCTCATATTTGAGAGATTGGTGGACCACAATAATTCTCTTATGCATTCTACTTTAATCGAACTCATGTTTTAGGGACTATGAACTAATATAATACTTTAAGGTCGGGGACCCGACTTCACGTAGATGTGAGGCTCATACCTAATCCCGAGTTACCAATTCTCCATCACACGTTTAACACTAAATAAAGTCGAATCAACATATGGACAATAAAGCTTACATCATTTATCAATGGACCTATAACCCAATCTCAACGTCCTTACCTCACGAGTCCAAACACACAAATATTGATAAATTAAAAAATGATGAATTTAACACAAGAAAATTTTTGATCACCACTTCGACCCTGCCCACTACAAAATAAAATGTTATCAATTACTACATGATCAACATCCATGTTAGCAATCCAAATTAAATTGCAAACGTCCCCACAATTATAAATAAGAGATTCAATGTGATTGTTCTTCATCTCATTTTAACCCTAAAATCACCTAATCTTAATAATACTAACACAATGCTACCAGAAATCCATTTCATCCATATTTACATTAATAAAACCTTCTTCATAACACATCTTGATAACAAAATTCATCCTTTGATTTTTTAACAAGAATCAAAATAAATTCTATGCAGAATAAAAAATATTACAAAATTGACCTTGCTACTTTATACTATATTATTGTTAATAATATCTTAAAAATAATTTTTACATAAATTTAAAAAAAATATTTTTAATAATAATATTAACAATATTTAAAAATAATTATATTATTATTATTATTAAACTTTAGCGAGGTGCAAGAACAAGAAGAATACCCTACGGCTTGCATCAATCACAATTGGCAGGCAAATCAACAGAAAAATCATAATCCCCAATTCTGTTCGAAAATTCGAAATCTCTCATCACGATGGAAGTGGAAGGTTCATCGAAGAAGATGATAGCGTCTCAAGAGGAAATGGTGGAAGCTAGGGTTCCGTTAGCGTACAGAGATCAGTGTGCGCATTTGCTCATCCCTCTCAACAAGTGCAGGCAATCGGAATTCTATCTTCCATGGAAGTGCGAGAATGAGCGTCATTCTTACGAGAAGTGCGAGTATGAACTTGTTATGGAGAGGATGCTTCAGATGCAGAAGATCCGTGAAAAGGCGAAGGAGAATGATAAACAAACTATCGCTCAGGGTGCTGCTATTCCTCTCATTCCCAAACCTGCTAATGCGTGATTCGTCTCTCTCTATATCGATCTCTCTGTGTAAGCTTCTTTCTCCTTTTTTTTTTGTTTTTTTTGTATGCAATTTAGGTTTTTGATTTTTCGATCTAGTTTTTATGATTATTTAGGTGCGGGTGTTAGGTGATTGATGTTATTTAGTATATGAAATTGAATGATGAATTTGTGTATATTCTGTTAGCTAGCTTTGGCAATTAGGGTTTTGGTTAATTAACATTTTGACATATTGTGAGAAGTATTAGTATGTAACTGAGTGGGAATTGAGTTTGTTAGTATTTGTAAATTAGGTTGTAGGCTTGTGGTTGATAAGCTCTATGAACTCCAAATTGACATCTTATGGATCATCTTTTTGATGTTGTGATTATGTTTTAGATTTTATCACGTCCTGCAAACTCTTGAGCTTCATTGTTCTCCTTTTCCCTTCATCGTCCCTCGGATTACTAGTTTAGTACCGGAGCAATATCTACCCAGTGAGATGGTAGAACCATCTTGACTGGTCTACATTTTTATACGGGTCCATGGCTTTAAGAGCATATACAAGAGTTCAACCGTTTGCTCTATGTTCTCTGCCAAGGTTGATTATGGCGGACTTCACTTCTAAGGTGGTTATTGTAAAATCACAAAACCATTGCTTTGAGTCAATTTTTGGTGTTTTCTGTTCCAAAGATGGAAGAGATGATTGTGGACCTAGAGTTTTGCATCTTTTTTATGGATCTTTCTCCATCGATGGCAAAACACGTGGGAATAACTTCATGGTTCCTGACTTCCTGCTCCAAAGGAGCCAGACAAACTCGAATACAGCAGCTTTTGATGCTTTTATATGTTGGGCTTAGAAACCGATGTTTGGTCGCAGTTGTATCGTACACTTGTAACTTATTGTGATCTCAGAAATGACTCATGCCATTGATCTGCGGTGGCTCTTCCGCCTAGTTGACAATTCTTTTGATCCCTACACATATAACCACATGTGTCTGTTTCAATGAGCAAAGAAAAGCTATGGGGTTGTGACTTGTTAGTTTTATTCTGATCCGAACAAAAGAATTATGTGCTTCAAAGCAGCATTGTTCCATTCATCAATGTCTTCCTGGAATCATAACCAAAATGATGATTTTCCTAATTGTCAAGGTGAAGTTGTCAATGTTTTTTTCTTAATCTTACAGTTTGTGTCCAGTACAGGGAACAAGTATGATGGGTTCATTATTTGGTTGCATTGTTCCCTGGTAATGGCTTATGCTCTCATGCTCGTCTAACTTTTATTCCCCTGATATTGACTCTTTGTTGCAATATGGGCTGATAATTTGTCATCGTCTATTCTGGTTTCCATCACCAGAGCCCTGTGTTTCTGTGGTATATGTAAGCATTTGAAAGAAGTCGTATGGTTGGACCTGTTAAAGTGAATGTCAATTCTTGTCTTTTGAAAATGCCTCAGTTCATTAATGAGTGACAAAATCTTGAGATTGGTAGGTAGCATGAAGAAAAGGTGTTAGATGAACCAACATCTCAATAATTTCTGTTTTTGGGACCCTGTAATCAAGTTTGTTGGGACTTTTCTTTAGTTACTATACTCTTTGTGTGACCCAATGATTTTGTAGAAACTTGTGATTTTCTGCCAATATTTTTTCTTTATGGTGCTGTTTTAATTGTTGCCATTGCAGACTTCTATCTCACTTTTCCCAAAAGCTTATGTTTTATGCATTTTGCATCTTTCATTTCAAACTGGTTATGGTAGTTACCCCTTACAGCTTGCCCGGAAGGGGGTGTTGAAGAGCACATAGTTAAGTGGTAGTTGATTTGTCATATAGTTCAGTTTGTGGTATCCATAAAACAGTTGGTTGGTTTTTGGTTAGTAAGCTTTATAAACTCTACATATACATAATTAGTGTAACCCATTAGTCATCTTTGATTATATGTATGGTATTGATCTAGTGAGGACAAACTTGTGTATGGTAATACTATAAAGAAAAACGTGTGTATGGTAAAACAGTTACTTGTTGAAACAAATGTAGATGAGTTCATAATTCTTTACTCAAATTGCAATGAAAATATGTCACAATATAACTCAGTTCATTTGTTTTAAATTTGGTGGTAGGTCTTGATCGAAGTTCGACCTTTTTGCTTTGTGCTTTGTTTTTTTCAAGCTAGTTTATTTGGGGGTGGAGGGGTGGGTAGGGTTGCTTTGGGTGTTGTTGACTCTATTAATTTTGTGAAGCAAGCAAATGGGACAATACATTCTCGCTAAGCTTCCAAACAACTTTTAAACTTCAATTGTAAGGGCTGCGAGTGGTAGCAGAAGGAGTCTTTTATATTTTTAATCTTTAACTTTTTGCAGTCTAACAGTTGATATAAGCTGTGAGGTCTCACTTTGTAAGCTTGGTGTCCACCATGGATTTTGTCTGTTATCTTGTTCTTAGTGCTTGGAGTTCTTGCACTTCCTAATTGCTTTCTGATATGTTGTATTTGTTGCAGTTCAACTTTTGACAAGAACCTTTGGTTGCGTGGGATGTTGTTTCATGTTTTTTCTATTTTATGGATTCAAATTGCCTTGGAATGTTTGTCCAGAGATGTCTACAGACTGATTAATATACTCTATTTCTTGCTATTTTCCCTGTGGTGAGACCATGTTTGTACTTGAAGAAATAAAATTTCATAAAGGGAATCACTAACTGATTGCTTTCATATTTATCTAATAGTGTTGACAATTTATAATATTGGTTATTGGTTATAGATAGAACTCATACCTAGTTTATCAAACTACTTAGTTGAAAAAATTACAAGAAAAAATAAACTGGAAGGAGTAATAGGAGTTTGGAATGTTTACGAATCCTTTGAAAGGAAACAAATAATACACGTATTGCTTCGGAGAAAGACTTCAAACCATGTCTTGATATACATAAGAAAACACTTAAATTGCTGGGTCTCATCCCCATTATTTCATAAAAAGTTTTGGAAGAATTCTGCAATGAATGTTTACAAGCATATTGTTCTCTTAATCAATGTGTTTCTTTGTTTCAACTTTTAAAAAATAGGTTTTTTCATTGTATTTTCAAAAATAATCTTTATGAATTGAAAGAATAATTTTAACATCTTATAACATGAGCATAACATGAGCATACATTATTGATAGATCAAAATATAGTTAAAATTATATATTTATCAAAAAATTTCTAAGAAAAATTACTTGAAGTAATAACCATTTTTTATATTTCATTATTTTGAAAAATGTCTGTGACAGTATTTACTTATATTTCATTATTTTGAAAATTGTCTGTGACAGTATTTACTCAAATTTTTTACCTTTTGTAGAAAAAATTTACTATTGCCAAAATCATAAAAAAATGTCCGTGACACTATTTACTCAATTTTTTTTACCTTTTGCGGAAAAAATTTACTATTCCTAAAATAATAAAAAATAAAAAATTTGGTACTGTAGAGCAAATTTCTAGTACCTGTTTTTGGCGCATATTAGAAATTCTTTGTTTTTTTTACAAATTTTCATTATCTATTTATTAGAATTTTCAAATTTTCCCATGCGATTTACTGAAAATTTGAAAAATCTAGTAAATTTTACAAAATTCATTACACGTACTGAAAATTTCATATATTTTCGATAGAAAACCAATACTGAAAATTCTAAATTTCTAGTGTGTACCAGAAATTTCTGTTATACTTGAAATTTCTGGTACGACAGGTAAAGTTTTATATCTTTACGGTCTTGAATTGACAGCTTCAGCTTCTTCTACGATTTTATGTACTGACCTTGAGTAGTACTTCATCATAGATACGATATGTTTACTTGACTTCATGCATTTTTTATTTTTATTTTTATAAATTGATAATTTTTTTTTAATTATGTTATTGTGATAGTCAAATTTTGAATTACGAGATAAGGTTCTAGAATGAGCACGGTCAATTGGATAAACTCATGGTATTATTGTTGTTACAATCTAATCTGATCTGATTCTGCTAATGGAATGCGAGGGAGGAAGGATAAATTGATTATGGGTTGTGACAGAGGAGGAAATTACAAAAAGAAAAATGAAGTTGTGACCCCTATACTATGAAGCTTAAATGTCCATTTAAGTTGAGATCTATTCCAAGTGTTATCGGTTGAAAGATGATGGTTACACGCGTGATGCATAATCATAGACTATATAAGAATTTGGTAGATTATGACATATTGGACCGTCTAAAAGACGTGAAAGAAAGTTTGTGAATGACATGACGAAGTACAATATGGCACCAAGGTACATTGTGTCTCCTTTGAAAGATAAAGACCCAAAAAATCTCACAAGTGTTATCCAAGTATACTGAGCTAGAGCAACATATAGAATGGGCAAGAGAGGTGCAATGACAGAAATGCAAATGTTATTGAGCCTTATTCACCGAGAGAAATACATGTGTTGGACTAGAAATAGGGAGAATTCAAATATTATGGCTGATATCTTATGGCCACACTCTGACTCTGTGAAGTTGTTGAATATGTTTTCTCTGGTGTTGATTTTTGATTGCACGTAAAAAACAAATAGGTAAGAATTTTAATTTTACTTCTCCCATCTTAAAAATATGTTGAGTGAGCTGGTTGTTGAATGCACATTTTAATCGTGCAGGTACCGACTACCACTACTTGAGATTGTTGGTGTTACATCAACAAAATTGACGTTTTTAGTTACTTTTGCCTATTTGGAACATGAAAGGGAGGAGAATTTCACATGGGCACTATAAAATCTCAAAGAGTTATTTTATTCTCAAAAATTGCTACCAAATGTTATGGTGACGGACTGGGAACTCTCATTGATGAATGTCATTCAATATGTGTATCCAAATGCGTCTCATTTGTTGTGTACGTTCCATATTTCAAAAAAAGTTAGCATGAAATATAAAGAGTATGTGAAATATGAGAAATACAAGAACATGTCATGGATCAATGGAACAACATGATGTATTCAAATACAAAAGACGAGTTTGATGTACATCTCAACTACTTCGAGAGTGTATGTGGTGATATTCCATCATTTGTCAATTAAGTGAAAGAAACATGGTTAACACCATATAAAGAAAGATTTGTTGCTGCATGGGCTAATAGAGTTTCTCATTTAGGGAACACAACAACAAACTAACAAAAAATATGTTTATGTTTATAAATTAATTTGTGAGTTGTTTATATAATGCGTTCATGATTTCTAGGATGGAGTTTGCATATTGGCGATTGAAGAACATGTTGACTACAAGTCGTGGTGATTTATGTCGACTACATTAAGTCTCAATACTACTGGAAATTTAAATTTCCAAGATTTTTTATAATCCGAAAATTTCAAATTTTCGGTAATTTTTTTAACTGATGAAACACACCCGAAATTTGAAATATATGGTATTTTTCATACACCAAAAATTTCAAATTTCTGATATTTATTTTAATTGATACAACATACTAGAAATTTGAAATATCTGATATCGTAAATTTTAAATTTTCGATATGTTGCATCAGGCACAATAAAAATTTGGAATATTGTTCTTTCAATATTTTTGTTATGAGAATTGCTTAATATAGCTTAAGGATTTCTTCCCCACTCTTGTAAAAAATAAAATATATTTATAGAATCCAAAAATACATTTTCGGACGCACTTCAAACACGTTCGCTTTTGAATCAGGTCCCAAGGTTATGTGGAAAAAATTACGGATATTCATCTTCGTGCAACTTATGGAGATGCATCTTCGAATGATGTTTTATTCAAAAAGTCGTTAGACCCTTTCTCTTTTCTCACTTTACAAAATACTCTCTCAAACTCTCAAGTCTCAAACTCTCTCAACTCACATTCTCTTAAACTCATTCAACTCACTTCAAAGCTTCTTTCAACAACATCAAATCAATCAAAGAGCTCACACAACATCAAATTAAACTCACATTTGGCAGGTTTTTATTTTTCCAAATTTTTTATTTCTAAATACATTTGTAAAAACTGAGCATTAAGTTATGGAATAGATAATTTATATATGTTATTTAAATGAACAATGTAGAGGTGGGTGGGGTAGCTTAGTTGGAAATTACTAGTTGGGTTAAGGGTGCAAGTTGTTGGTCTAGGGTTCAACTCCTGATAGCAGTATTTGTTTGTATTTTCTTTCAAAAATGTAAACAGGTTGTTGATATTTATATTTATAAATCGACAATTTTTAAAAAATGTAATATGTAGTTTAAATGATCAATGCATTATTTTGGATACTGGCGTGGATTGTATTTTCATCATGAGCGTTCTTCTGAGTTGCAGAACCTTACAAAGATGCATCTTCAAAATTTTCCAACGTTTTGATTTTCAGAATCCAGAGACGCATCTCCAAAATTTCTCTGTCTACATTTTTTGGCTTGACCTCACCGTGTTTCATATGAATAATGTTTGTGAGGTTTACTTATAAACATCATGGATGATAACCTAGATAGAGTGAGGCACGATGGATTTTCACTTCATGCATTAGTTTGTTGGTAAAAATCTCTATCATCACAGACACATATCGTTTCTAGCCCGGTTGGTATCAACTTCTGAAGCTCATGCATCTCCGCCTTTGTCTTTATGTAGGAGGTGTCACCTACTCATCCCCCTAAGGAATTGTTGACACATGAGTCTCCACATTAGGAACTTGAGGCCCCACAAGTACCAGAGGCATAACAAGGACCTGAGACACCCAAGCGATTTGGAGGAGACTCGTTTGACTTATCATTGCCCCTATATTTGAACTATATTGTCAGACATGTATGGAACAAAGAGGTAAAATTAAGTTGTATTCATTTTTTGGAAAAACATTTTTGTTATAATATTCAAAATATTCTTGGAAAAACACGTCTGACGATGAAATATATTTTTTTGCACGACCGTAGTGCTGTAATTATCATCAACCATGGTCAAAAGATTACGGGTCCGCCGCAACCTGAAGCATTTTGGTTTTAGGATGTGATGCAAATATCTGGACTATGATACTTGTGTAGTATCGATAATGTTATAGTTAACAAGGTATGTTGTTTGCGTTTGTAGAAGGATGGCACTCGAAGACTTCATATGTTCATATTCCACATGGTGAGATGTATATCACATTGGACGACGTCTCGTGCCGTTACATCTTTTGATCAAGGAATACTGTTAAACAACAACAGGATTAACAAAGATGATGCATTGTATATGATGGTAGAGTATTTGATAGCTGACTCAAGAAATTCCCTGAAGGAGTTAGAAGCCACCTAAGGGGCTCATACTAGGTTTTGATTTCTGGATAGGTTGTATACATAACAACTGCACGATACAAAGCAGTCTGATGTTAATGTTAAGAAGGTTGTATAACATAGAGCATACACATTGAGAGCATACCTATTGTACTCAATTGGCATATTTATTTTTGTGGACAAGAGTTCCACTAATGTGGATGTGATCTACCTGAGATACTTTGCTTGGTAGAAACGGATCCACGAGTACAACTAAGTGGGCCACTTGTTTGGTCAACTTGTACTCTAAGTTAGCTGAAGATTATATGGGAAGATCAAACAAATGACAAGCAAAATCACATTTTCGTTAATATTTTTGCATATTTTAGTGTTTGCGTGTCATTTTCATTACGTTTTTGCAACGCCGTTACTAACTAATTCATATGTAACATTTTTAGGCTTATATCCTCCAGCACTTCCCACGCATATCCAACGGGTCATGTGTTTCGACCTACACTAAGGATATGCTATGTGCTTATGCATTTATCCCGCTTAGAGGGAACCAGGAAACCAAAGCCATACAAAGTGTATCTTGACCGCTTGGTACCAAAGAATATACACTTCCATATATACATCGATCACCGTGAGCTACATCCCTTTGATGACATAGCCTTCTACTATAGATGGTTGACTTACAATTCACGCCTGATGTATCCTCATCTGCATAAGTGCATCACGAGGCAGTTCGTCTATATGCATTTTATTCCCAAAGATTCTCCCGAGTTTAATCCTCCTACTATGACACATAGAGATATGGTTACCATGTTTGATGATTACCTTTATCATCTATTACCATGATTATCCGAATAATTTTCGTAATTAATCTAAAACAACCAAATCTGAGTGGAATTTGAAGTCGGAATGTAAAGGGAAAATGTCTGGAATGCGATTTTACTTGCGTGAATCAAAATTTCGACTTGATCGGATGAACGGTCAAGGAAATACGAATTTTTGAAGTTTTAGCACAGTTTTCAAGCTACTAACGCATGCATAATTCGATTTGCGCTCTTCAGAAAAAATGCCTCGAACGAGGGTCTTCTGACCGAAATTTTCCAACTAGTATTTATGAGATAATCGAAGCTAACAAAATTTATGAACTTTTGGCACTGATCCCACCTTGTTTCGATAAAAATCGAGCGAGATATGATTTTTCGAACTTCGCGCACCAGATGAAAATCACTCGGTTCAGCTCAAAATCAACTCCAAAGAATAAAATTTTGGTATTGATTGGTGAGGAATCAACTCTCGAGTTGCAAATGAAAGTTGTAGAGGGCTCCGATACGGAATTTTAGAAATCTACCCCGCTCAATTCCAAGTTTTCAGCTAGGAGATATGAACCATTTGGTGGGCAGAACGCACGATTCAGCACTAAAATTCAGTTTAATCCACTGGAGAAATCAATCTCTTTGAGGACCTTCCTCATGCAATTTGCTTCCGGCTTTCAAACGAAAATTATAGATAATAATGAGAGGAACTTTCTGGTCAAAAATCATCAGAAAATACCCGACGAGCTGAGAGATACGCCTTATGGAGTGTCCAAAACGCGCTGAAAGTCCAAAATTCATTTTATTGAGAAATAAGCGAATACATCCTTTTTTGTTTGTTTGCCATTTGGGATACCTTGAACCTGATAACCTCATGATCAATGCTATGCATGCGACTACATGTATGTTTATGCAATCGAATTATAAGCCAGAAACACAGGATAGAAAAGGGTAAATTTTGGAGTACAAGACATGCGTTAATAAAATACTTTTTATTGAAGACCTTATTTACATCGCTTCTTTTGCCAAGATAAAACATATTTCGCGTTCAAGATTAAAAACGTTATGTAGTAGTGTTATTATCGTCAAGTATTTTAAAAATTTTAAAATTGGTGTATTATCAAGCTCAAATTACATATTTTATAATATTTATATTATGTCAATATTATTTTTAATATCTTTTTAAATTAAAACAATTCACCTCGTGAAGAAAAAGAAAAAAAATACTTCACAACTATATTATATATATATATATATATATATATATATATATTAGAACAAGTGTCGATAATAATTTAAAAAACTCGTGAAATTATATTATATTGAAATTTGCAAATATTTAGGAGGTGTAAACTAACAACTCTTATAACTATTATTAGATATAAACTAATATGTGCTATTAAAATAAGTTTTTTTTTTTGTTTTTATTTTTTTATTTTTACAATTTACTAATTCTTAATCATGTTTCTCAAACCATATATTCATCTTGCAACTACTATATTATGAATCATGTTTTTAATATTGTTAAAGTGGATAATTGTTTGTTGGAGTTTGTTTGAAATTTCATACTATTTAAATTTTTGGGTTGTTGGGTGCATAAACATGTGAGAGCAAGACCATCCTTAAATTTTGATCTTGAAACTGAGATCCAATCATATTTGATAATTATTATTAATGTGTCTTGCTTTATTTTTTATATTTATTTCATTCTTAATTTTATTGTTGTGTGAATTATCATTTTTTTTTTTTTGTAGAGACCGGCTTTGAAAAATCTGAAAAATATATACTTTTTAATAAAATTGTTATTGAAGAAGTTAGGCTGTGGATGAATGTGAGATAAAAAATAAATTGAAGTTTTTATTGTTGGAGAAAATATTAAAGTTTTAAAATAATTATTTAAAATATGTTATATAATTTTTTTACGTTGAATGCATTTATGAAAAAGATTATAAATAATTTGATAGTTTGTATTTTCAAATAAAAAACAAAATTGATTCAAACAACTTTAATCGAATTAGAACATTCACTATTAACTCACCCTTGACCTTGCAGAAATAATGATTTCTCATTACAAAGTTAGGCCAATGAATTGCTATTTCAATATTATTAAAATAATATTGTTAAATATAATATTTATATCATATATAATAAAAAATATATAATATATCATATATCATATATAACTTCACAGCTAGATTAAAATGCAATATATATATATATATATATATATATATATATATATATATATATATATATATATATATATATATATATATATATATATATATATATATATATATATATATATATATATATATATATATATATATATATATATATATATATATATATATATGTTTTGAAAAATCTCAATAATAATAACATAAACTGATATAATATAATATTATATTGTTGGAGTTAGTTTAAAATCTCATATTAATTAGGCTTTTGAATTGATTAGAATTTTTATTTTTAATAATTTATATATTTAAATTATAATCATATGACTAAATATGTTTTAAAATTATTTAAATATATATCAAATTTTAACAGTATGAAAATATCTATATATATATATATATATATATATATATATATATATATATATATATATATATATATATATATATATATATATATATATATATATATATATATATATATATATATATATATATATATATATATATATATATATATAAATCATATGAATAACTTAATAAAAATTATAATAATTAATAATTTTAGCAATATTATATTTTTAAATATACTTTTATGAAAATTTTAAAGGTTAGTCGTGTATTTCTCATCCATTAAACAAAATAAAATAATTATTCATAATCCATATAATTTAAATAATATGATAAATTAAATACTCATTCATTACATAACTCTTCAATAATATTGAGATTTTAGAGCATCCACATCCATCATATTTATTTGAATTCTTTAAATATGACTCATTTAATTTTTTATATTATTTTACACTTCTCTATTATTTAAACCACTTATCTACGTTCTCTAAATATTCACTTCTCTATTATTTAAACCACTATCTACATTCTCTAAATATTCACTTAATCTATCAAAATTTTAAAAACGCATCCCACTAAACCCAACAATTTACCTCGTAAACCATTAACTATTGGCAAATTTTAAAAAAAATAATTAAAAAGCACAAAGTCAAATTAAAGAGCATGCTTCAACTAAAGCACGCAGACGAGGCAATTATCCATGTTACCAGTTATTTTGAAATTTATGTAGCAACTTCAAAATAACACTGATAATTATGCTCTTAGTAGCTTACAATTAAATCAATTTTAAGTTACAACTAAATTTATTTTGTAATTTATTTTCTATGAATAATTATATAATTTTAAAGAATACATTGAATGATAATAATGTACGAAATTTGAGAGTGTTTTAATGAAATATTAGTGTAAAAACCGTTAGTTACATTCGCTCAAAAACATCAGATTAATATTTTTTAAAATCGACCGTTAGATTGAAACATACCACCATATAGATCATACCTATAAAGTTTGAGACTAATCTATGATGAGTTACTATGTTAATGAACTCCATTATAATTAAGTTATATGAAAGTGCATTTTTACGTTAATTTTTGGTTATCTTAATCGTATAGATTAATCTGAAACTTTATAGACATGATCTATATGATTGTATGTTTCAATCTAACGGTTGATTTTAAAAAATATTTATCCGAAGTGACGTTTTTGAGCGAGTGTAACTCATGGTGTAACTCTTCGAAGAAAACTATTACTCATTATTCATAACCATTGGATTGAAAAGAGTTAATGATCTAGATGTGGAGTAAGTCATGATAACTTACTCTTAGAGTAAGAATATCGCTCTCTCTCTCTCTCTCTATATATATATATATATATATATATATATATATATATATATATATATATATATATATATATATATGTGTATAGTAGATGTGAGTAGGGGCAGACCTACGTAAAGTCCAGGGGATGCAACTGCACCATCTCACATTTTCAAATTATGCTTAATAAATATATTTTGTTGTCTTTTGAACCCCTCAATTTTTAAGTTTGCACCCATGTCTAATAAATTTGTTTATTCTCTTTTAAAGTTTTCTATTTTCTCTCTAATAATAATACATTGTTTACTATGTATTAAAATACACTGGTCTCTCAAATATCAATACGTTATGTATTAAAGTATAATATATCATTTGACTAATATATTTAGTATAAGTAAATTTTCCTAGTCCTAAAATTTTAAAATCTAAATTATTTTAACAATTTCAAAATTAAGATATTTTATTTCTTAATTTAATATATTGTAATAATTTTGGTTTAAATCTTAATTTTAAATATAAAATTAATGAACTTTTGTTTAAAAATTGTTAATTTTGACACTGAAAATCATAGAAAATACAACAAAATTTGTATTTATATTAAATTAAGGGTTAAATATGTTTGTGCTTCTCCTAAATATTTTAAATATTGGTTTTAGTCCCTCAAAATATCTTAAGAAGACCATTTTTTGAAGGAAATATTTTGAGGGAATAAAAACAAAATTTAAAATATTTAGGAGGACCACAAATATATTTAGTCCTAAATTTTTTTTAATAAAATAATAAACAACAAAACTAAAAAAAATATTTGAATTTACAATAAATATGCTAGAATCACATCGAACCACATTGAAATTTACCGAAATGCCATAAATATGTCCTTGATTATTGCGTTGATCCCCTGACCCAGGGTCCTGGCTCCGCCACTAGGTGTGAGGACAACCTCACCCTTTAATTTAAATTTTGAGATTGAGATCTAATCATATTTAAAAATTATTATTAATGTGTCTTGGTTTATTTTTCTATTTAATTTCATTCATAATTTTATTTTTGTGTTAATCATCTATATTAGTTTTGTAGTTGCAGGCTTTTATAATATATTAATATGACTTTTTATGTTGATTGCATTTATAAAAAATTTGATAGTTTGTATTTTTAATATAATTTTAAAAATAGAGAAAATTATAAATATTTAAAATAATAATATTTTACAAAAAAAATAAATAATAAAGTAATGGGCTTCTTATTGTAGACAAAAAACTTTCTCCTCTTCTTAAAGTAACATTTTGCCTATTCTAAATTTATTAAAATTGTCTTTTAGATATTGACTTTCAATCATCATAAAATATATATTTTATAAGAATTTGGGTTATATATATATATATATATATATATATATATTGTTCTTGCAGGAAAAACCTCTTTGTTGATATTTAGGGATTTGGAAGCTCAAGTGTAGTGACTAGAGTTCCAAGCTGATGATTGTCTTGCTTATCCCGTTGGCGGGAGCCCTATTTATATCAACGATTCATGGAATCCCTCGCCATCTTCCTCAACTGCCCTAGCGCATTCACTATGGCTTGGAGATGAAAGATTCGACCATTTCAGATCATGATGGCTTATTCCGTAACGCCTCTTAATGACTCCATGTCTTCATTACTCCCCCAATCTGTAACGTCCATTCATATCTGGGACTTCAACCCGAGCAGATGATCGGGCCACATCCCGGGATATACCCCGGCCTCCTATCCTAATTTCGGGAACCAAGCCGGGGATGGGTCTCACATCTCCATCCGAGATCCACCTCAGACACCAGCAATCTTCCTCCGGCCTTACATCTCGATTGAGGAATTTATGTATGATCATATATATAGGGTTTAGGGTTTATAAAATTTATTTTTAAATATTTAAAATTTTTATATATGAATATCATGAACTTTAATTATAATATTTTAATTGATAGGAACGGCTCCCCCTAATCTTTTACTCAGGATCTACACTGCACCTTTGAAACATCGACTTTTGTCAATATAACTTTCAATAGAATGTCCCTCAACCATTTAGCTTCTTGACCTACGGCATCGAGTGCCACAAACTTAGATTTCATGTTCAAAACAATAAAAAAATATTTTTCTCGCTCTTCCAAAAAATCACATCCAATTAGCGTAAATATCTCCTCATTTGTAAAATTATGTTCTGCAACCATCAATATTCAACTCACATTGGTATATCATTCTAATATGGAAGAAAATATATCATAATGGATGTCATGGTTTTTGGTTTTCAAAAGATAATCGAAAATCCTTGTGATGGCCTTCCAATACTCCTCCATTTAATTTTCTTGTAAATCTACTCATTTAGGAACTACAAATGCTATGTCGGATCAATTCGTTTAGACAACCATTACACTTGCATATTTCAATTGAGTTACGACTCTTCCATCATTCTTTAAATTTTGACACTAGGATCAAATGGAGTGGTCAATTCCATAAGGTGTTAGTGTTTGAACTTATCAAATATTTTTTCAATATAGCGCGTTGACTTAGTTCATAACACCCACTATTTTGCTTTACTTTGATCTCTAAAATTGTGTCAATTAGTCCAAAATCTTTCATCTTGAATACAAAATTTAGAAACCTTCTTATTTCTAATATTTCAATCGTCTCGTTGCTAATAAATCATACTCTTAAAATTGGAAGTTAGTAAATCATACTCTTCATCAACCACTATTTAAAATTGGAGGTTAATAAATCATACTCTTAAAACATCCCACACAAATTTAAAATGTTGCATTTTAAATATATTAATCGACAATAATATAAAATATAAACATATTAATGGACTAAATCAATATTAATAGTCAACACAAATTGAAAATCAAATAATTAAGTTATTAACGAAAATGATTAGTGTTTAATTCTTCAACAATTTTGGATCAATGACCACTCTTAAACAATTTCTCTTTATCAATCTAGAAAAAGATATAGATAAACAAAAAATTAACAATGGTAAAATGGGATATAAATTGCACATTAAAATAACAGTTGCACCTTAATATTATTCTAATTTTAGTTAAAACTTAGTCTTTAAAACATTTAAATAAAAAACGCAATTAAAATAAAAACATAATTTCAGCAAGCAATCGTGCATTGTTTTATTAGGATTTAATAAAAACAAAAATTACCTTACCTATCATTGCATCTCTTACGGTTTTTTAAGTTCGCTTTATTTTATTTTATTGGTATTATGAATTGTTTGATATGACTCTACTTTTCAATTAATTAGGGACATGTTTTTATGAAAATTTCAAGAAAAATTATTGTTGATATTAAGAGTAGGGGTGTTCGCGGTGCGGTTTGTGCGGTTTTGACGGAAAAAATTATCCGAACCGCGAGAGAAAAAGGCATGCGGTTTGGTTTGGTTCGGTTGATTTTTAGAAAAAAAAACTAAACCAAACCAAACCAAACTAATGCGGTTTGGTTCGGTGCAGTTGGTTCGATTTTTTACAAATAATTTGTTGAGTCATACATTCACATATATATGACAACATAACTTTGTATTTGGTCATTCATACATAATACACTACTAAACTATAACAAAAAAATAATTGTATTTAGACAATAACTTCCCATTTAATATGTAAAAGTTAGATTAGACAAAAGTGAAATAATAAACATAAAATAATAGCATAAAACAATATAAAAAATATTATAAAAAATAAAAAAAAAAATAGAAGAGATGAGAAATTAGTGAAGATGAAAAAGAAAGAACATAAGAGAGGAGAGGAGAGGATAAAGATAAAGATGTGCGATAAAATAAAATTGAAAGAGAGAAAAATTGTATAAAAAATATGAACGTGAAAATGAAACAATATAAGAGAATAGAGATTAGAGAAAAAGAGACAAGATGTAAGTGGTGAAGATGAAGGGATAATGTTAGGAGATATTTAAGAAGGTTGAAACTGAAACCATAATTGTAATGAGAAAATTGTCCATAATTATAAGGCTAATGTATAATAGGTTTAGGTTTGGGTTAGATGTGGGTTAAGTAAAATTTAGGTTGTAACATATGCGGTTTGATTCGGTTTGGTTCTGTTTGTAAAATATCAACCGCAAACCGAACCAAACCATGCGATTTTGTCAAAAAATGACCCAAACTAATCCGAACCAAATGCGGGTTTTTTTGCGGTTTCGGTTTGGTTTGGTTTGCGGTTTTCTATTGGATTGGTTTGGTTTTGAACACCCCTAATTAAGAGTGTTCAAAATCAAATCAATCCAATAGAAAATTATAAATCAAAATAAATTGAAAATGTAAAAAATCGTATTTGGTTCGAATTAGTTTGGGTAATCTTTTAATAAAATCACATGGCTCTGTTCGATTTGCGATTTATATTTTGCAAATCGAACTAAACCGAATCAAACTACATTATGTTACCGTCTAAATTTTACTTAATTCACATCTAACTCAAACTTAAACTATTATATATTAGTCTTCTTAAATCTCTCATAGCATTATCGCACAATCTTCACCACTTACATCTTGCCTCTTCTTCTCTAATCTCGACTCTCTTATATTCTTTCTTTTTCACCTTCTCATTTTTATGCAAATGTTCTCTCTTACAATTTTGTTTTATCACACATCTTTATCTCTAATCTCTCATCTCTTATGTTCTTTATTTTCCATCTTTACTGATCTCTCATCTTTTTTTTTTTTTTTGCTTTAATATAATAATTTTTTATATTGTTTTATACTATTATTTTATGTTTATTATTTCAGTTTTGTCTAATCTAATTTTTACATATTAAAAAGAAAGTTGTTGTCCAAATATGATGAATTTTGTTGTTATTCAGTAGTGTATGAATGATCAAATACAAAGTTATATTGTTATCTATATGTGTATGACTATGGCTCAACAAAATATTTGTTAAAAGCCGAACCAACCAAACCAAACCACATTAGTTTGATTTGTTTTTTTTCTAAAAGTCAACCGAACAAACCAAACCGCACGTCTTTTTCTCTCGCGATTCGGGTGATTTTTGCGTTAAAACCGTCCAAAATGCACCGCAAATACCCCTAGTTGATACTAGAAAACTAAATGCATAGTACACTCTTTGGAAGTTTGTCCGGAATCAACACTAATTTCTTTATTGCAATTTATGATATCATTAATAAAAAACGATATGGTCGTTGTCATGACCATGGTTGCGGTGTTATAATTTTATGGAGTTTTTCTTTTAGGTAAGTTATTTATGATGTAAATTCGAAACTATATTTAAAAAAATTTGGGCTTTTGATTTTTTGTAAAATTCAGACATTGCTTTGTTGTTGTGCTTTGCATAACAAATCAGACACGAATTTGAACATAGCATGTTGTACTAGATTGTGTGGTCGTATCCTCTTAGTTATTTTATCCATTAATTTTGGTACAATTGTTTTCCAGTTTTGGCTACAGTTTATAATTGTATACAAAGTTTATCATTTTGAATAAGTCAATTAAATTAAAATATCACCAAAGTGACATTTTTTTGGAAGATTGCTGATAAGAAATGTTAAATATTTTTTGGTTAAATAGCTTTTACCCCTTGCCAAATATGTGTGTTTTGATTTTGCCCCCTTAAAAAAAATTGTTGCGCAGACCTTACCAAATAAAGATTCCAACAGTTTACACCCTGAACACATTTGACCTAATACCACCAATAACTGTCCTACGTGTCAGTTACGTTATTAAATAACGAAAAATGATTGCCACGTAGCTCTGATTTTAATAATCTTCTTCTACCTCGTCGTTCCCAAATTGGATTTCATAATACATGAAGGATTTCATCATTTCCGTCTTCTTCCACTTCATTGATCCATCGCCTACCATAGGTTTTGCCGTCGTCTGCTACCTCGTCATCTCTCAGAGACATGAGTCGAAGTAATAGTCATGGAAGCAACAATTCCTTTGATATTTCAAGTGTTCCCCAGTGTGGTTGTCGTTGGCCTATGAAGATGTGGGTCGCAAATACAGTGCAAAATAAAAATAGGAAGTTCTGGAAGTGTCGTAATGTCGGGGTAAGTAGTTTCATCCAATGTATGCAATTGAATTATAATGTGTTTTTTGATATTGAATTAAATGCGTTGGTTGTTTGCAGAGTATGAATTGTTGTGAGTTGTTTTTATGGGATGATGAGCTTGCTATAGCCATGAATGAATGCACAAAGAATGATATTGGCGAATGCAAGAAATGTGATGTGGCATTGGTCAGGCTAGAATTAACAGTAAAAAAGCTAGAAAAAACCAAGAAGATTGTCAATATGCAGAAGAAGAACTTTCAGATGAAGATGGCGTTATGGTTTTGTTGGATTTTGTTGGCAGTGGTGTAAAAGTTTATGTAACAAAAGTGTAGAATTAGGATTTTGTTATTTTGTTGTAAAAGCTATCATAGATTTTGTTAAATGTTGTCATGAATGAATGCACAATATGTTGTTTACAAGTTATTCCATATGATGTTTCAAGATAACATTGATCTTGTTATATGCTCTAATGGATTCTTTTGTTATAAGCTATAATGGATTCTTTTGTTATGATAAAGAGAATAATGTATTACATAGCATTGAGCATAAGCCATAAGAATTGGCAGAATGAAGCCATAAGAATTGACAGAAAGAAGGCATAATAATGACAAACAAAATAATGCATTACATAACATTGGGCATAAGCCTTTCACAAAATGTTGTAGACATTACATAAGGTCATAAGCCTTACTTTGGCCATTAGCATTACATATTAGTCTTACATTGACCATAAGCAAAATGTAGTACACAAAAGATACTTAAAACAGCTAAAAGTCATAAAGTCACAAAAGATTATACAATACATGAGACAATACATAGGGTGATAACATTCTATTTCCTAAGCTTCTTCTTTGCTCTTTGTGAACTTCTTTCTTGTTCTTCCTCTATCAAAGACATAGGTTGGTCACTGTTTGATCCAGGCCCTGTGAATGGTTTTGGTTTTTTAAACCAGATTATCTTGATTCTCTGACCAGACCTCCTTCTCAATGGCTTCACCTCTTTTCCTCTTTTTTTTGGTAGGTTTTCGTTCTTCAGCAGCCACCTGAGATGTGGTGATGTCTGGTAGGTTTGAAATAATATCATCAGTGATGCCATCAAAGTAATCCGTCTGAGTTGTAGCATTTGGAATGACATCAGTTGCAGCAGTTTGAGTGTCATCAGTAGGAAAGGCATCAGTATGAGTGCTTTCAATTGGAGTTGTATTAACTGGAGTGACAATCTTTGGATTTGCATCACTTGGAATGGCATCATTTTGATTTGCAGCAGTATTGGTGGCATCAGTTGGACTCGCTGTAGTTTGAGTGACATCAGTTTGACTTGCAGCAGTTTATTGTGTCTTCGCTTTTTTCTATCAAAAAACAACATAAATACAGTTATGTGGTAGCACAAACATATGTATCATATACTAATGACAACTAGATACTTATATGACATATATATATATATATATATATATATATATATATATATATATATATATACCTTTCTTTTGAGAGCATTTGGATCCTGACTGGTGCTTTTACATGACTATGCGTTGTGACCAAATTTGTCACATGTTGTGCATCTATAAGAGACACCTGGCAATCTTCTTCTTGCACCTTCTTCACCACTCTCCCTAATCCTTAGCTTTCTAGGCCTCCCAAGACCTTTTTAAACATTGGTGGCAACAATTCTTCTGATTCTACTTCAGGCCACATATCCAGGCCATTAATGGGACTAACAGCAAACCCATAACACATTTTATACTTTTCTCTAGAATAATACTCATCAACAAAATCCTCAGGGTTTTGTTGTCTAAAACCTAACGCTGCTACAACATGCCTACAAGGAATGCCGACCAATTCCCAAAAGTTACAACTACATGACCTGTTGGAAATATCAACTATAAATTCTTGAGTATTGAAAGAATGTGTGACCTGAAATTGTTCATTCATTTCCCAAGTAGACAACCAATGGGCACTCATAACAATTAACAACCTCATTATCTAGTCTTTTCCTAGGAATGGGCATCACCTTGTGTGACCATTTTTTAAGTTTCAATGCAGAAGTGGAGCACCTATTCATTAAATATTTTCTAATCTGTTCTGACATGGTCAGAATTGGTTTATCCCTAGTAGCTAATATTTTTGTTGAAAGACTCAGAAATATTATTCATAAGAACATCACACTTTGGATAAAAACTGAAAGCATGCTTACACCAACTTTTGGGAGGAACTCCCATAAGCCAACTCCATGCCTTTGGGTAAACTTCTTTTAGCTCATTCATCTTGGTCAACCATCCTTGGTAGTATGTTGCCTTTGCAGCCCCCATCATCAAGTCTCTAATCAATGCTCCCCCACCAATTTTTTTTAAAATTTGCATAGAGAGGCCTCAAGCATAACCTATGTTCTACTCTTTCTTTCATCTCTTCAAAAATAGAAACTAGTCCCTATAAAAACAAACTCAAATAAGTACATAAATACCAGGGAATTTCTACAAACAGATACAGGTAAAACCACTAACCTTTTGTTGATCAGATATAAAACATATCTCTTGTGCAGCCCAATGTCTCCTCATTTGATATATCAGGGTCTGAGCTATCCAACTCATCACTTACATATTCATCATCATCTTCCACTTTTTTTTTTGAACCTCTCATGAAATTAGCCATGGAGGGTGCTTCCCTGATTGGTACATTAACGCCAATCTCTTCAAACCCATCGAGCAATGCAGTGGCACGTTCATCCTCACTATCTCCTAACCCTTCTACTCCATCTTCATCACATCTATCCATATCAACTGTTTCATCCACACATCTGAGACTTACTAATGACACTGAAGTATGTATTACAACATGCTCAAGAAAAATGTCACCCTCAATCTCATTGGCACAAGAAAATGCAGCCAAATCGTAACAATCATCGTCTTTCTTGATCTGGAAATGGTTCGGATCAATTTCAATAACCTTAGTCCAAACCCTATATGTTCCTTGATTGAAACCCCACCCATTCAACATCTTCCTAACGCTATCCATAGTAAACTTATCAACATGAATGTTACTTACTAATGTCGTTACACCTTTCCTGTAAATCATAACCCCATCATTCATGCAAACAAATTCCCCTTCATGATGGAAAACAACACCGAATAATTGATTATTCTGAAACTTTTAAAGAGAAAATGGATTAATCCCTACTACCGTATACTATTTGTGACCTGGTAACACAAGAATAAAAAAACTAGCCCTTCGAGCTTTCAGTGACTCGCTTGACTGCGTCATCTTTGTCGTATGCGTTGACGACGTCTTCTTCTTCTTCTTCTTCGTGTTCTTCGTTTTCTTCACCACTGGCATGTTTCTATTTTGTGTGAAAAGAAACCCTAGCTTTTCCAGGGGTTTAAAAGAAATTTTTTAATTCCAACTATGGAAGCATCTTATAACATCAGAGCTACGTTGCAATCATTTTTCATTATTTAATAACGTAACTAACACGTAGGACAGTTACTGGTGGTATTAGGTCAAATATGTGTTCAGGGTGTAAACTGTTGGAATCTTTATTTGGTAAGGTCTGGGCAACAATTTTTTGTAAGGGGGGCAAAATCAAAACATGCCTATTTGGCAGGGGGTAAAAGCTATTTAACCCAATATTTTTTTATTGTGTATGTTTATCGATGTGAATATCAAGTGGCCCAATAGACAGTTGATGTTTGGCCATATTTCATACACACTTGTGATGGTAAACATGTGATAATTATAAGGTTTCACATGTGAATGATAAATCAATCCAAAGAAGGAGTTATTATTTCACATGTTTTACTATCAATGTTTGATCATTACAACAAGAGTACCACTAGGAGTCAATATTACTATCCAAAGATTTGATATTAATGGTGCATTATGTATCTTGAGATGAGTTATTTCCATTAGTAGAAAATATTAGAGATTTGGTTTATTTCGTGAGTGTATTTATAGTGTTTATTTCATTGTATTTTCATCTATAATTTCTTTGAAAACGACTAATATGAATTCAATTTCGGTCTTTAATGGGACAAATTTTAAGGAATGAAATGAGAACATGAGAATTATTCTTGGTTGTACGGATCTTGACATTGCATTAAAGATGGAGCATCCCTCTTCTCCTACGAAATCTAATACTTTGAACAAAGGAAATATTATGAGAAATGGGTTCACTCCAATTGCACGAGTCATGCTTTGGTCCGTCCTAAGGTCAATTTATCTCTAGTACCTAAAAACACTTGGTGGTTAGACTTTGGTGCAACTACGGACATCGATTTTTTAATGTGGGGTTGATTGAACTACCAAAAGCCAAATGATTTTGAAAGATACATCTATGTTGAAGATGGAAAGTCGGTACAGGTGAAAGTTGTAGGGTATTTTAGATTATTATGGTGTACTATATTTTATTTAGATATGAAAGACACTTTGTGGTACCGTCATTTAGATGGAATTTAATTTCTCTTTCTTATTTGGTCAAATTAGGTTATTTGTATTTATTTGGAAACAATGAATTCATTTTGTCTTTCAATTCAGATATTGTTGGAACCTATTCACTTATGGGTCATGATTATCTATATTTGTTGAAAATGTTAGCTACATACGGAGACTCCTTAAATATAGAATCATGTGGTGCTAAGCATAAAATTGGTAATATTAATTCAAGAGAATTATGACACAAGCTCCTAGGTCACATGTCCAAAAATAGAGTTGAGCGACTAGTCTTAGATGGAATTTTAGGTTCAGTTGACTTTACAAAATTTGATGTTTGTGTTGAATGCGTTAAAGGTAAACGAATCAAAACCAAGAAATTTGGATTCATAAAATTGATACATATGGATATTTGTGGACCATTTACTAAACCTTCTTAGAATAGTCAATAATATTTTATATCATTCATGGAAAATTATTCTAAATATGCATACATATTTCTTATACATGAAAAGTCTCAATCTTGGGATCATTTAAGAACAAAGTTGAGAATCCTTTAAGGCTGAAGTTGAGAATCAACTTAACAAAAGAATTAAGAAATTTAAATTTGATAGCGGCGGTGAATATCACGTCGGATATGAAGGTTCAGGTGAACAATTTATCGGGCCTTTTGGAAATAATATAGAGGAATGTTGAATTGTCCCACAGTACACCATGTCAGGGTCCCATGTCATGAACAATGTGGCTGAAAGATGAAACCAGACTCTTAAGATTATGGTAAGGAACATGATTTGTCATTCTACGTTACATTCTAAATAGAGTGCCAACCAAGGAAGCTTCCAAAACAACTTATGAGCTTTGGATAAGACGAAATCCTAGTTTGAACCATTTTCACGAATGGGAATGTCTAGCTAAGGCAAGACCTCATGGGCCAAATGAAAGTAAATTGGAATCATGGATCGTGAGTAGCTACTTTATTGGTTATTCTAAGACTTAGGGGCTATAAATTTTATGATCCCAAACAAAACTCAAATTTTAAGACGGGAAAAACCACATTCTTTGAGGATATTGAGTTTGGGAGGAAGAACAAGGTTAAAGACTTTGTTTTAGAGGAAGAATCAGTAATAATTCCAAAACTGATTCATATAGCTGCTTTTGATCAAGCAAGTATGGATCCTTCACAACACATTGTTGAATTTCCTCATACTCTAGATGATTTGGAAATTCATAAAGAACAAACTCAAAATCCTCAAGAACAAGTGTTACAAGACCTAATACATTTGCAAAGATCCACTATAGAAAAGAGAAATGCTATTCCGGATGATTACATGGTCTTTTTCCGAGAACATGAGAAAAATAATGGCATGATAGAAGATGACCCAATCAACTTCTGCCAAGCCATGCATGATTACAAGTTGGAAAAGTGGATTGAAGCAATGAATGAGGAGTATAAGTCCATGAAAGACAATAAGGCTTGGGAACTTGTCTAGTTACCAGAAGGTGTTAAACCCATTGGATGAAAACGAATTTTTAAGACCAAGCAGGATTTTGACAATTATGTAGAGAGGTATAAGGCTCATCTTATGGCTTAGGGTTATACTCAACAAGAACGAATTAACTTTAAAGAGACCCTTCTGGGTCAATCATGGATCTTATTCCACATTGTGATTTAGAACTCCATCAAATGGATCTCAAGACGACATTCCTTAATGGAAACATTGATGAAATGATCTATACGATGCAACCAAAAAACTTTGTGACGGGAGACTCAAAGAATATGGTTTGTAAATTGACAAAATCCATTTATGGACTAAAGCGGGCTTCTCTTAAGTGGTACCACAAGTTTCATGAAGTAATTCTCTCACTTGGTTGAGGTGAATATTGTTGAAGATTGTGTTTGTCAAAAATTCAACGAGAACAAATACATATTCTTGATTATGTATGTTGATGAGATACTACTTGCTAGCAATGATATATGAATAATGCATGGAACCAAGAAATTCCTATCAAGAAAATTCAAAATGAAAAATCTTGGCGATGCCTCTAATTTGTATTAGGAAATCAGATACACTGAGACCAATCTCGAGGTACTCTAGAAGTATCACAAATGAGCTATATAGAAAAGGTACTTAAAAGGTTTGGCGTGTAGTGTAAACCAGGGAATACTCCAATGACTAAGGGAGGCACATTTAATCATAGTCAGTATCCAAAAGGAAACTTAGAAATTCAATAAATGCAAAATAGTCCTTACGCGTCAGTTGTAGGAAGTCTTGGGTATGCCCAAGTCTGTACACGTCCGAATATTGAGTTCATAGTTGGGGTATTAGGCAAATATTTGAGCAATCCGGGAATGAATAATTGGATAGTAGCCAAAAAAATTATGAGGTATTTAAAGAGAATAAAATATTATATGCTCACAGACTAGCCGGGAGGCCAGACTAGTTGGAGATCACTGGATACACTAACTCAAGTTTTGCTGGATGTCAAGATAAATATCTTCTTCAAGCTATATCTACATCTTGACTGATGGTGTAGTTTCTTGGCACAGTGCCAAGCAGACTCTTATAGTTCCGCCCAGCATGGAAGAAAAATTTATAGCATATTTTGAGGCATCCAACCATAGATATGGCTGAGGAACCTTGTCATTGGACTGTGAATTATGGAAGAAATTGAAAGACCACTTAAGTTATACTATGAAAATAAATCAGTCGTTCTATACTCCAATAATAATAGGAGTTCGACCAAGTCAAAATATATTGACATCAAGTTCCTAGTTGTTAAAGAAGGGTACAAAGTAGACAGATTTCCATAAAACACTTAGGGACAAACTCCATGATAGACGATCATCTCACAAAAGGTCTTTCATGAACACACTACTCATATGGATGTTTTACAATTTAGAGAATTTTTAGTTTAGTGAGAGTTAGTCATTTATGAATTTTATGTTCTATGTTTCGTATTATTGTTAGAATTTTGGGTCACAAATGTAATGTTTAAGGTGTTAGGGCCATTATTTTAATTAGTCAAAACTTAAAAGGGTCTAATTAATATAATATTAAGTTTGTGACTCAAAACATAAATGTCATGAAATGTATGGTTATTGTGTAGATACTATAAGTCAATATTTAATTTGATGAGGGCCAACTTAAAATATTGAATACTAAGAAATAACCTAAGGTTATTTATAGGGGTTATGGTCCCCATTTGTAGACAACGAGAAAATGACTTATTAAGAATTCTCTCTTCATCCCCATCAGAGAAGAATCAAGTAGCCATAAACTCTATAAATTGGAAGATCAAACATCTGCAAATCTTCGGTGATTCTCAATGGCAAATTCAGGTACGCTTCCGCTTTCATTCTTATAATTGTATTCAGATATGAGTTTAAGATTTTATTTAGGGTTTGTTCTTGATTTCTATATTGATAAAAATTATAAGGTTTATGAACAAAATCTAACAAGTGGTATTAGAGCAACTCATATTTGTTTCAATTTGATTTTAGGTTATCTTTCAATTGTATAAATCTTTTTTATGTGGTTGGTTACATATTTTTGAGGTTTTTTAAGAATTTCAAAATTGGGATTTTTTTTCTTTCAATTTTTTTAAAGTTTATGTTTTTTTTAACGCCGGTGATTATCACTTGTTTTTATGTATAAGATGAAATTGACAGTTCTTTTCCAATATAATTTTTCTTTTCTTTTCTGCCATGCTTCAGTTTTACGGTTGTTTTGTAGCCATACATAATTGTCATGCTAGTTCATACTGATTTCAGCTTTTTGGTGTGCATGGTAGAAACTAGATTGATACATAGAGAGATTAATACGTTGGAATAAAAAAAAAAGGAATTCTTGCATGAATTTGTTAGGTGATGTCGTTAAGTTTGAATACAGGATTATGAGATTTTATCAAAGAGTATAATTTATCACTGTAAGAAAAATATTGCCTATTTTTCTTTATAATTCCGGTACATAAAAGAAATTCATTAGCTTGTAAAGTAAAGTATGCTATATTGCTGCGATGACGACGCTATCAGGATATATTTGTGACTTATCATGTAACTTTTCTTTACTATTATAAAACTTTGGAGAAATTTACTTTAGTCTTCCTATTTTTGCTATGATTTATATTTTTTAATATAATTAGCTTTTACCGTGTTAAGAGATATATATTAATTTGATATCAATTTTGTTCGAATTTTGAGTACCGGTTATAATATTTATATAGTAATTTAATATTTTGAATGAGTAATTAAAATAAAATAAAAAGTTGTTAAAGGGACCTCTTTTATGAAAATTGTTTATTAAAAATATTAAATAATTTTTTGGTTGTGTGTATGCTTGTCCATGCGAATATCAATTGACTCAAAGGACAATTGATGGTTTGCCGGTTTTCATACGCACCTGTAATGATAAACATATGATAATTATAAAGTTTTATGTATAAATAATAAATCAATCCAAAGAGAAGTTTATATCGACATGTTTTTTATTATTAATGTTTGATCGTTACAACAAGAGTACCACTAGCAGTTAATATTAGTATCCAAAGACTCAATATTTGTGCACTAGGTATATGTCTTTATTTGAACAAATTGATAATTCATTTTTTTTAATGTGAGTATATTTAAGATATTTAATTTTATTCTTGTTTTTCAGCTACAATTGCTTCAATACCTGCTAATCTAAATTTAGTTTCGGTCCTTAATGGGACAAATTTTAAGGATTGGAATGAGAACATGGAAATTGTTCTTGGCTGCGTGAATTTTGACCTTACATTAAGGATGGAGCAACCACCTTCTCCTTCAGAATTTGGTTCCTCTGAATAGAGGAAATATTATGAGAAGTTGGATCGCTCCAATCGCATGAGCCATGTTTTGGCTTGTTCTGAGGTCAATTTAGATCCAGTATCTGGAAACACTTGGTGGTTAGATTTTGGTACAACTACTAACATCAATGTTTCAATGAAGGGTTGTCTAAATTACCGAAAATCAAATGATGTTGAAAGATACATCTATGTGAAAGATGGCAAGTCGGTGGAGGTGGAAGCTATATGGAATTTTAGATTATTAATATGTACCAAATTTTATTTGGATTTGAAAGACACTTATGTGGTTCAGTCATTTATACGGAAGTTAATTTCGGTTTCTTATTTGGATAAATTAGGTTATTTTTGTTCATTTGGAAACAATATGTTCAAGTTGTCTTTCAATTCAAATATTTTTGGAACTCGTTCACTTATGGATCATGATAATCTATATGTTCTTGACAAAATCTCTTCATATGGAAAATTGTTGAAAGTTAAGGCAAGACCTTATAAGTCAATGAAAATAAATTGGACTCTCGAACAATGAACAACTACTTTATTGGTTATTCTTAAAGATCTAGGGGCTACAAATTTTATGATCCCAAATTACATACAATTTTTGAGACGGGAACAACCACATTTTTTAGGATATTGAGTTTAGGGGGAAGGATAAATTTAGAGACTTTGTTTTAGAGGAAGAATCGATAACAATTCAAGAATCGGTTCATACAGTTGCTTTTGATCAAGCAAGTATGAGACATCCACAAGACATTATTGATTTTCCTCATACTCAATATGATTTGGTAATTCATGAAGAACAAACTCAAAATCCTCAAGTTTAAGTGTTACAAGAACAATATCTTTGCCGAGATCCATTAAAGAAAGGAAAAAAAATACTATTTCGAATGATTACATAGTATTTCTTCAAAAACATGAGGAAAATAATGGTAAGTGTATTGAAGCAATAAAGTAGGAGTATAAAATCCATGTAAGACGATAAAGTTTTGGGAACTTGTCTCATTATCAGAAGGTGTGAAACCCATTGGTTACAAATGAATTTTTAAGACCAAACAGGATTCTAACGATAATGTGGAAAGGTATAAAGTTTGTCTTATGGTTAAGGGTTATACTCAAAAGGAAGGGATTGAATTTAAAGAGACTTTCTCTCTGGATTTTATCGAAAGAATCTTTTAGGACAATCATGGCTCTTATTGCACATTATGATATGGAAATCCATCAAATGGATGTTAAGACAACATTCTTCAATGGATGTTAGGCAGATATTTGAGCTAGGGGTGTTCGCGGTGCGGTTTGGGCCGTTTTGACGCAAAAAATCATCCGAACCGCGAGAGAAAAAGGCATGCGGTTTGGTTTGGTTCGGTTGACTTTTAGAAAAAAAAACCAAACCAAACCAATGCGGTTTGGTTCGGTGCGGTTGGTTCGGTTTTTTACAAATAATTTGTTGAGTCATACATTCACATATATATGAAAACATAACTTTGTATTTGGTCATTCATACATGATACACTACTAAATTATCATCAAAAAACTAATCATATTTGGACAATAACTTCTCATTTAATATGCAAAAGTTAAATTAGACAAAAGTGAAATAATAAACATAAAATAATAGCATAAATCAATATAAAAAATATTATAATAAAACAAATAAAATAGAAGAGATGAGAAATTAGTGAAGATGAAAAAGAAAGAACATAAGAGAGGAAAGATTAGAGATAAAGATGTGCGATAAAATGAAATTGAAAGAGAGAAAAATTGCATAAAAAATAAGAACGTGCAAAAGAAACAATATAAGAGAGTAGATATTAGATAAGAAGAGGCAAGATGTAAGTGGTGAAGATGAAGTGATAATGTTAGGAGATATTTAAGAAGATTGAAAATGAAATCATAACTGTAAAAATGAGAAAATTGTCTGTAATCATAAGGCTAATGTATAATGGATTTAGGTTTGGGTTAGATGCGAGTTAAGTAAAATTTAAGTTGTAACATAATGCGGTTTAGTTCGGTTTGGTTCGGATTGTAAAATACAAACCGCAAACCGAACCAAACCATGCGGTTTTGTTAAAAAATGATCCAAATTAATCCGAATCAAATGCGGTTTTTTGCGGTTTCGGTTTGGTTTGGTTTGGTTTTGCGGTTTTCTATTGGGTTGATTTGGTTTTGAACACCCCTAATTTGAGCAATCCAAGAATGGATCATTGGAAAGCAGCCAAAAAGTTATAAAGTATTTAAAGAAAACAAAAGACTATATAGTCACATACATGAGGTTAGACCAGTTAGAGATCACTGGATAATCTGACTCATTTTTTGTTGGATGCCAAAATAGAAAAAGATCCATTTCAGGCTATATATACATGTTGGCTGGTGGTGCAGTTTCTTGGCGCAGTACCAAGAAAAATCTTACGGCTTCATCCACCATGGAATCATAGTTTATAGCATGTTATGAGGCATCCAACCATGAGATTCAATTGAGGAATATTGTCACTGGGCTGCAAATTAAGGAAAGAATTGAAAGACCACTTAAGTTATACTGTGACAAAAAATCTGTCATCCTGTAACAATAATAGGAGCTCGACTAAATCAAAACATTTTGACATCAAGTTCCTAGTTGTTAAATAAATGGTAAAAAGTGGAAAATTTTCTATAGAACACTTGTGGACAAACTCCATGATAGCAAACCCTCTTACAAAAGGCATTTCACCCAAGGTCTTTCATGAGCACACTGCTCGCATGAGTGTTATACCTTTCTAGGAGTCTTTGATTTAGTGGGAGTTAGTCAATTATGAATTTTATGTTCAATATTTTTGTATTATGTATGCATACTATAGTTTTGGATATTTTTTAAATTAGTAAGGTTTGATATTCAGCAGTTTACATTTTGTACAATAAAGTTGTTGAACGATCTCACTAAATTAAAGTTGGACCAGTTGAAAATTGACATATACAAACCAACTTCATGTGATTTTCATGCTACACATTTCATGATGGATCTATGTCGCTTAGTTGTGTCGCTATTGGTGATCATTGATAGGTTTAGTTATGATTGCTATAATGAAAACCACTTTTGTTCTGAATAATGACATGATTAATGGACGAGATAATTTGGATATGCTTAAGGAATATAATGGCGAATTTTGAGCTCATAAAATCTAACACGTGTAAATGATTACATATGTGACCTGTGGGAGATTGTTAGAATTTTGCGTCACAAATGTTATGTTTAAGGTGTTAGGGCCATTATTTTAATTAGTCAAGAGTTAAAGGGGTCTAATTAATATAATATTAAGTTTGTGGATAAAAGCATAAATGTCATGAAAGGTATGGTTATTGTATAGATACCATAAGTCAATATTTAATTTGATGAGGGGTCAAATTAAAATATTGAATACTAAGAAATAACCTAAGGTTATTTATTAGGAATTCTCTCTTCATCCCATCAGAGGAGAATCAAGGAGCCATAAGGAACTCTACAAATTAGAAGGTCAAACACCCGCAAACCTTCGGTGATTCTCAATGGCAAATTCACGTACGCTTCCGCTTTCATTCTTATAATTGTATTCAAATATGGGTTTAAGGATTTTATTTAGGGTTTGTTCTTGATTTTTATATTGATAGAAATTTTAAGGTTTATGAACAAAACCTAACATATGTATGTATACTCTGGTTTATTTTTGGTTTATAAAGTTTGACATTCATCCATTTATACTTTGTAAAATAGAGTTATTGAATGATCTCACCAAAGTAAAGTAGGAACAATTGAAAATCGACATGTACATGCCATATTCTTATGATTTTCATGCTACACATTTCATGGTTAATATATGTCATTTAGTTATATCACTATTAGTCATCATTGATGGGTTTAGTTATGATTAATATAACCAAAATCACTTTGGTTCCGTATAGTGGAATGACTAATGGATGAGATAATTTGAATGTGTTGAAAGTATATAATGTCAACATTTGAGCTCATAAAGAATAACACGTGTGTAAAGTTACATATGTAATTTGTGAGAGATTGCTAGAACTTTGGATTTCAAATGTAAGATTACACGTGTTAGGATTATTATTTTATTAGTCAAAACTAACGTCGTTTAATTTATATTAAGTCTATGACTGAGGACATATATGTCATGAAAGGTTATTGTGTAGATACTATAAGTCAATATTTAATTTGATAAGGGACCAAATTAAAATATTGAAAATTAATAAATAACCCTAGGGTTATTTATATGGGTTATGGTCCCTATTTATAGAGAAATTAACAAAACACAATTGATCATGATTCTCTCTTCATCTCCCTCATAAGAGATTCAAGAAATCCTAAGAAACTCTACAAATCAGAAGATCACATACATGCAAATCTTCAGCGATCAATGACAAACACAAATATATTTCTGCTTTCATCTCTGATTGAATTCTAATATGAGTTTAAGGGAAGTGAGTCGATGATATATTTGACTCACAAAGCAATTAGAGTTATGTTCTTAATTTCTACATCGATAAAATTCATAAGGTTATGAACAAATTCAAAATATATTTTAGTATTAGGTCGAAGTTTTTTTAAAAAAAATGAAAACAATTAAATCATCTATTTGGTTATAATTTGATTATGAGAATCGATTTTTTCACACTCCTAATAATAAACTAATATTATATAGAATTAAATATATTTTAGATCCTAAAAATTATAAAATTTGACTTTTAATCCTTATATAAAATGTCAAGTTTTAGCCTCTACAAAATTATTTATATATAAATTTTTAGTCTTTATAAAATGACTAAAGTTTAATAAATAAATAATTTTATAGAGACTAAAACGTAATTTTTTTATAAAAATTAAAAATTAAATTTAAAATATTTATAGATATAAAAACATATTTAACTTTATTATATAATTTGGCTTTCTTAATTATAAGTTTCAAGTAGAGACAAAGATCAAAATAAAATTCCTTTTAAAATTGTAAAAACGGATGTATATTGAAAAAACTGATGTATTGATTCTTTGGTGAATTAATTAAAACAAAACAGACTTATAAGATTTTTTTATTTTGGTCAAGACTTATAAGTCATACTATTTGCCCGTGTAAGATACTTAGAACATAAATATTGGGGGTAGTATTTGTCTACATGTACCACTCTTGTCAGAATGGTATGGATAATTGCATCCAAAACATGATATAAGAAAGCCACCATGGTCAAATAATATTACCGTGTCTTAAGTTTTTTTCTTTATATTTTATAGAGATTGAATCTTATATAATAGAGTTAGTGAGACCCAATTTAAATTTTTGTATAAATAATATGGATATTTATAAATATTAAAATAGCTTAAAATTAAATAGGACTAATTTAAGACACTAAAATGAGTATCATGGATATTGATGCTCTTAGACACTTAGATTCAGTGGAATGAATAAGACAAAAACGTAAATGAAATAAATATAAATATTACTACTAAGACTTTGTAGACGTTATTTGTGACTTGTGGAGGGAATGAAGAATGATTGAAGAAGGTTACCTACCATTTTGACTTCACATTCTCAAGACATTAAGTTTGTATTTTTAAAAATGTTTTTGAAAAGTTAGTTTAAGATGAGTATTTTCAATAATTTTAAAAAATAGATATAAAATATTGAGTAGTGTTATTTAAATATCTAAAATTTGATATTGTATGTGACACTGTATATCAGTTGTATATCAATGTTTTTATCTCTCTCATACTTTTTTATTTTATATATTTATACGAATTTCAATAATACAGGACAACATCTAAAATTTACATTAAATATCTTTTTAACACGAAAATTTGAGTGTCAAAATATCATTTCTTTAAAATATTTCATACTTTTTTAGAAAATGATGCATGCATGCTTACATAGAAGTCAATCAAAACTTCTTTATTTGGAAAACTAAACGTTGTGGGAATGCTTTTTTTTTTTGTTACAATGTTTTTTTTGTGTGGTTACAATGCCTTCATCTCCCTCAAATTCCATTCCACTGATGATTAGTGGGGACAGGTAGGTCCCATTTTCATCGACGCGTCTTTATTTAATAATCTTACGACATGGAAATTAGGCAGAATATTTTGTGCGATGATAAATCAATATTCTTTTTAGTTAAATCCATATGCTCTTCTTAGGATATCACATGCAAGGATGACAATGTAATAAGCACCGGACACTTCCAGTTCCTAATTATAAAAACGGTTATTTTTCCCACTTTACAATAGTGAAAAATCAAAATTAATATTGAAATATAGAAATTTACGGAAATATATTTTTGTATAACTTTTTTATTTTATTTTACAAAGGACTTAAGTCCAAAAATAAAAACTACAAAATAACCACTCTAGTAGTAGATTCACCACTAGAGTCAAAAGACACTTTATCTTATAGGGGTGGACAACGGGTCGGATTGGGCGAGTTCGGACCCAAAACACTCGCTCATCCTAAATTGCGGGTAGCTCATATAGATCCATTTTTGCCCAAATTAACATTCGGTTTAGACGGGTTCGGTTTAGACAGGTTCAGGTTAACGCGGACGGGTATATCGAGTTAATGTACTCATCCAAAATTCAAGCCCAAAAAATATTTTGAAAGAATTTTGTACATTTTTACTTATGCCCAAGTATACAACTATGGTAATTATATAAACTGAATTAATACATAAAATATATAACTTTAGCCATTATGTGCTCATTTAATACATAACAGAAGCTGGTACTACAATGTATCAGTATCAACCCAACACTAAATGTGAGAGCTATCAATCAAATACTACAGAGTTATCAATCCAACAATTATACGCTAGGGGCTTTATGCATTTTAACAAACACGACTTGCATTTTTCTGTATAACTATGAGCTGTTATTGTGTTGTTCCATGCATTCTTTGGTGCTTTTCACAACTTTATTTCGGATTAGCTGCCTCATAAGAACAACCATACTTTTCTCTGTTTCAAAACATTGTTAGCTTATAATTGAATGTGAATAATATCATCTTTCATGAAAAAGAAGTAAAAGAGGTGCACCGTGACATAACTTTCACCTGTTCAGGGTCTACAACGAAGATCCTTAAGATTAGATGATGACACTCAGGAGATATTTAAACATAATCAAGAATTGAGTATTGGACTTTAAAAATCCTCTGCAAGAAAAATCCAGAAATTACAAAACAAAAATTCCATGTTATATTGTTACGTTGATCTAAAAGAAGTTGCAAAAGCTTACGTGAATAGTCTTCCGGAAAGTTTTAGGCTTCTCCGGATCCTCGAAAGGATATGCACCCACAAACATGACATACACGGTAACACCACAAGACCATACACCTGCAATCTGAGTCATATCAACTACATTAGTACAAAGTATTCTTAAGCTAGATAAAGCTATCTAGAATGAAAGCATTGGTTCTGCATTCACATCTAATATTTACATGAAACTTACAGGAAAGGTAGCACTGGAAAGCAATGTCTTCACTCATAAACCAACCAAAAAACAACCTAGCTAGTTTCTTCAAAATCCATTTAGTAGTAATATATAAGTCACATATGACTCTAAAATATCAAAAAACATAATTGATCTGAAAAATTAGATAAAAAACATTAAATAAGAGTACGATGGATTCAATGCACATAATTTGAGAAATATATAAAAGAATAGAATACCTGAGTTTCAAGCACAACTAGAAGGTTATGGCTGAGAATGTGATGACGAGACACCTGAATTTTCGGATCCCCCTCTTGCTCTTGAAGACATTTCTTGAAACTCTAAAATAATGACAAACAATTTTAGATAAGACACTTGAATTTACATTTTGTTTATTCAATATGAAGTTATAATTTTACCTGTTACAATATCATCTGAAAGCTCAAAATCTTCCATGAGATTCATGTCCCTGAAATAGGTAAAAGAAGGCCTTAACCAATTCTGGGTGCAAATTAATGCCTCTACCATTTCAGCTGTTAAAGAGCTCTTATAGGTTTCTATGACTCTTCCTCCTATTCATAAAGCACTTTCAGAAGCAACAGTAGAGATCGGTGTGGGTAAAATATCTCTTGCCATTGTGGATAAAATAGGATATTCAGATGAATTGTGTTTCCACCACACAAGAATGTCAAATTAGGATCCTTTTTGACCCACTTAATAGAGATATAACCCTCAAGCTCATTTTGTAGATCAATCAAATCGTCTTCCTCTAAATGTTTCTCAAAAGCATCGACTCTAATCATACTCAAAGAACGTGCAACATCAATATTTGTTTCAGAATTGGACGATTGTCCACCACTACCAATAGGCTGTCCAACACTATGTTTTTGGTCATAAGCTTGCTTATACCAATCATACAACTTTTCAAACTCTCTTTTATAGTTTTGAGCAAGTCACTACTAAACTTGGAGCCAAATCCATACATATGCTTAAAAGTCCATTCAACATATCTCAATTTGAATCTTGGATCAAGAATAACACCAAAATATATCAGCTTGTTCATTTTATCAGCACTCCCCCAATATCTATTATATTTTCCCATCATATCTTCACCCACAGTGGCAAGAATATAATTTAAGTTCATTGTAGCTTGCTGCAACTCACAATAAATGGAAGTCGCTTGTTGAAAACAAGTATTCAAACTCACATCTTGAGAGGTGGAAAAAATCTTAGTTGCTTCATAGAATGACTTTAAAAAAGCGAAAAAAGCCCTAGCAACGTCCCAATCATCACTACTAGGGGTTACCTTTTCCAAAGAACTCCCTGTAACTCGAATCTTCATCCTCAAGCATATCAAAAGCGAGTTCAAACTTCTTCGCAGCCTCTAGCATTAAATATGTTGTGTTCCAACGAGTTGAAACATCAAGACATACTAATTTTGTACAAGTTATTCCATCAAATTCAATGCATTCTTTAAACTTGGTTGCCCTATGAGACGAGGACTTGACAAATCTAATAGCATCCCTAACACTAGTTATAAATAAGTGTTTATCTTTCAAACCCTCATTTACCACCAAGTTTAAAATGTGAGCAGAACACCTCATATGAAAATATTCTCCATCCCCCATCAACCCATTCATAGTTGCTATTTTTTTCTTCAAGTATGTCACACCAACATCATTTGCAGTAGCATTATCAACATTTACGGTTGACACATTTCGAATTCCCCAATCCCTCAACACTTCTTCAAAATTCCTACCTATTGTGTCACCCTTGTGGTTTGGAACTATGACGAAGCTTATAATTCTTTTTTGATACTTCCATTCGTTATCCACAAAGTGTGCCGTAAGGGTCAAGTAGTTGAGATTTTGTATAGAAGTCCAGCAATCAGTAGTAAGTGCTACCCCATTGCAATCAGACTTAAAAAAGGCCTTTGACTTTTGTTTTTCATCCAAGTGTAGCTGAAAACAATCTCTAGCTAATGTACGCCTAGATGGGATGGTAAACTAGGGCTGCATTACTTTAGAATAAAATTTAAACCCTTCACCCTCTACTGCACTAAACGGATGCTCATCTAGAACTACAAAATATGACAAAGCACTTCTACAAGCTTTCTGGTCAAATATAGAGCTAACTTGAACCAAATTACCATCCACAGTTGCGTATGTTAGAATAGTTTGAGTGGGATCAGCTGACACAACGAGGGGTTTCTTGGGACATTTTTTAATATGATGGTTCAAATTAGTGGTGTCGTGAGTTCTAGGGTCACACAAGTATCTTTTGTGGCAGTGTTTGCAAGCTGCAGTGGGTGCATCGACTAAGTCATCAGGTAATCTAATAGTGTTCCCAGCAAGCAGTTGTTTGCCTAAAACCACTTGCACAAGATTTCCTCTTCTCTGAAGGTTGTGCATAAACTAATTCAGGTGCAACAACATCAATTGTTGTAGTAGAACCAACTTCATTAATTGGTAGATTTTGATTAGGCTGAACCCTCACTGTAAAAATGAAGGAGCCATGGTCAACAACTACCAATCAAATAATTAATTTTCAAACACTCTCATACACCACAATATACACATCTGTTTTAATCTAAAACTTCCTACCAACTAATCAAAATTCTAAGATCCTAATGTTCCAGCATTTATTTATTTATAATTCATAATTAGCATATATGCATGCAACACATACAATCATAATTAGTATACATTTCAAAGACACGAAGTCGAATACACTTACAATTACCTTGATCTTGCTTTAAGACTATTTCCATGTAACTTAGTCCTTGATGATCCATGTTAAGTGGACCTAACTTGTAAATTTTACTTTAAGTAGAGGCTATAAGACCATATATAAAAATATATTAGTATATTTAAAATTCTAAATAAAAAACAATAATGATAAAGTTAATACTAATAGAGCTCTAATGAATAAATCAAAATAGGCACACAACAAATTTGAAACCTTAACAAAAAAAATTAAAAATTAAAAAAATTAACAGTAAACCTTACTTTTGTAGAAAGAATGAGAAATGTCTTATATGTTAACATGAAACAATAAGACAACGAAATGTTAATAAAATTGAAACTAGATAAAGTAGGTGTAAAACCCTAAATCAAATAAACTTATATCACAGAAACTCTAAAATGGAAATCAAAATTCTAACTTTAAGAACAAATAGAAGAAAGATTTACTAACTAGCTATTTTTTACTTCATAAGAATAGAGATAAAGGGAAACAATATTCAGATCTATAAATATTGGATTTTGGAAAAAAAATGAAATAAAAGACAAGTGAAAGTAGTGGTGTTAAGCAACACTTCATCTTTGAGAAAGGGAAACCGACAATCAACTTATGGCGGTGGTGGTAGATTCAAGGTTTGTGAGAGAGAACGGAGAGTGGTGATGGAAAGAACTGAAGAAAATGATGGAGTAAAGGCTGTGTTATGTTACTACTGAATGTAGAAAAAAAACGTAATATAAAACACAGTCATATTGCTTAGAGTAATTGGGCAGGTTAGGGTACCTGCATTTTCCTTTTTCTTACCCAGGCCTGCCCATGTGTACCCATATTAAACTGTTTGTTTGGCCCAAACAACCAATGATCCAATTAAACCCGCCCAATGTATATTTTTTCCGGTTTATTAAGGGGTGAAACGGTTGATGGGTTTCTGTCAACCCCTACTTGCAGCCATCTAGGAATATTTTCGTATAACTTACAAAAATGCAACTTCAATAGAATTTTTAATCAAAAATACGTCGGACTCTCCCCTTCCTTATTTTTACAATATTCTCTCAAACTCTTAAATTTTCTCAAACTTTCTCAATATCAAATTCATATATTTGAATATTTTTTTATTTCTCTATACATTTATTTATGTATACACACATTTGAAAAAATTTAACGTTGGTTTAGATAAGTAGTTATACTAATCAATGTGTTTGATAGATAGTTTAGATGAGCAATGTGTTTTGAGAATGTTGGATTTCTATATATTTTTACTTCTTTTTTTTCGTTTTTCAGATGCAAATTAATACGGAAATGCACTTTCGTATGTGTTCATAATTTGATTTTCCAAAAATTCAAAAATGCATTTTTGTATTTAATTTGTTTTGCATTGTTTGACTTTAATTTCATTTTGATTATTATGGTTTTGATTTTTCCTTCTATGTATTGTTTGTGGGGTTTAATTATAGGCAATAAGGTTAGTAACCAAGATCGAATGAAGCTCGACATAATGTCGCAACATACATCGGTTCACATAGAAAGAGACAAAATATCGCAATCACCACTCAGTTCTAGTTCGATTGATGCAGAGGTGTCAACTTCCAGCATTCAGACATCTCTAAACTTTTTCTTTTCGGATAAGGCATGTGTCACTTCCTTATACCTCGGAACCCCCTCCCATCTTGGTTAAGGTGTTGTTGAAGCGGTAAAGCGGCAAGCAAACAGTTGATATTTATTTTTATCGGGTGATATATACCGGTTAGGTTATATCGTATCGTGTCCATAGAGATTGGTTATTGATTCGTCCTTCGAAAATTCTATCGTTAATGAGTTTGGGATTAAATTCGTTATATAGAAAAGACAAAAATTAAATGAACAAAAACTATAAAGGATAGACAACTTGTCTGAAACAAATGCACACTACCCATCACAGACTTAAATCTACCGTCCAGTTATACTCGGCCTACGATACTCGTCCGTGTCATCACATACCTCTCACAACCTAAGCTATTTCTAACCAAAATTGAAAATCCTCCCGAATCACCTCAATAGCCATGTCTGGCCTATCTCAACAACCAGAAGTGAAATGTGTCACTTCCATACCCATCTCTGTCATACTTCACCGACACAGAGGCATTAAGATCAAATACTTTATGGTGAATGTCAACTCTAAACCTATTTATAGCATTCAAAAACTAACAAATAATCATCCTAGGTAAGAATCTAAGCAATCTATCTCTAGCAAAGCTCAAACCCATAACATAGAGTAAAAACCTAAGACAATTACCAACACAGATTCATAAAGCAGACTTTATACAATGTCAAGGGCGACAAATATACATGAGTTCAGAGTAAATATATATTCATAACCAACAAAATAGAGAAATGCAAAGTGAAGAGAGGAGATAACCTACCCATTTACACTAGTTTGTCAATACCTATCGAAGAGCAATCCACCTCCAATCAACCATGAGCAAGACCCCAATGTTGTTTTCTAAGCTATTCTATCAAAAACTATACGAGTGATGGAATTGGGAGAAAGAATCTCACACCCCAAAACTATACTCCACCAAAAATGAAGCAAAATGAAAGATAAAGAAATTTTGTCGCAAGAATCGCCCGACGAATCTTCTTATTAACTTGGCTCAAATTAATCCACGTCCTCAGCCTGTACAAATATCTACCTTCACCCGGCGAAATTTAGCTTCGCCCGACGAAATTCTCTTTTCCTCACCCAGCACCCAGGCAGGGAAACAATTCAGAGCCAAACCCATCTTTCTCTCACTGCACCGTCTCCCAGAGGCGCAAGACCTTCGCCTGGCGAAATTGCCCAGGCAGCAACTTTTGTTGCTTCTCTTGTGGCTTCCACCTTCAAGCCTTATTCCTTTATTCGATCAAAAATGCATCTTGGAGCTCCATTTGGACTTTATTCTCAATGCTCCAATAATGCAACAAATACCTACAAAATATATACAAAACTAATCAAATGGTACAATATGTACACAAAACGCAATAAAACGTATTTATAACAAAAAAGCGGGGTTATTCAACTAAATATCAACAAAAGAACGAATAAGTGCCACAAAATGTATATACAAAATAACTACATTTTGGCACTTATCAACTCTCCCTAACTTGATACATTGTTTGTACTCAAAGTCAAGTAAACCTAAAGAAACAAAAGACGATAATCAAAAAATCACGAATCAACAAGTTTTTAAAACGGAAAACAAATGTATGGTTCAAACAAAAACGTACACGACAAAATACATACTTACCACCATCATACAACGACAACATATAAACGAAACAAATGCTAAGTACAAAAATCATGCAAAACATTCTAAAACAAAACAAACTCAATCATGAATCACACCTAGCAAACATTCATCGGTAGATGAAGAACACACAAAGGTGATGGATAAAAAACACTCCTCCACAATCTTGCAAACAATAGACTAAATTATGCATTCATCCAAAAATGTATTGAAAATACAAATGCAAGAATCACAAGGGATTTTCAAGGTTGTAATGTGGCTTGGTTAACAAACAAGTGATAAGTCCTAAAGCTAATCGAAACAAAAACTTTCCTAAACCTAAGGGAGTGATCAACTCACAAAGTTCCAAACAATATAATTTCAATCAAACTTATTCTTCATCACAAATTTCACACCAAACACACCTCACTTATTAACATAACATTATTCCTACTCTTTTTGTTTTTCTTTTTCAAAGCTTTTCTCTTTTTTCTTTCTTTTTCAAATCTTTCTTTTTCACATTTTTTTTCTTTTCTCTTAACCTCATACCAACCACAATATAAGTATATAAACATTTCTCTCCCCAACTTGAATTCAACCAACATCAATGTGTGAATACTCCCTACTTTCTAAGGCAAGGTAAAATTTCATACAACAACATGTAGTTGAGGGTTCAAGAAACAAAGAAATCAACATCCATAAAAAAAGTGAATTCAACACTCATAGACAAGCATCAAGTTCAAATAAAAATGGATGTTGATAAAATTTCAAAGGGGCTTTTCAAGGTTCACACACTCATAAGGTGAATTGAATATTTGGTCAAGGTAGTTATGCTCAAAATCAACAAAATGCCTTGATCATTTTCTTGCAATCATACAATCAACACAAAATAAAAGATTAAGCATAATAAAATCCAGTTAAAAAAAGATTGTGGACTCTCAGCATATGTAAACAATGGAAAACTTCCTCACATTGATGGTTAAAAAGGGGACTAAAGTGATTCAATTCATGAGCAAATAATCCAAAAAGAATAAATGACATGGTAATTATACAAATGATAAATTTTCTAAACATGTTATGCTATAGAAAGCGATAAACGAGTACCTGACGTGTACCAAATTTGAAACTATCATTACCATACATCCGCGAGTTGAAACGATCAAACTCGGAAAATCACCTCAAAAGTATTCAAGTTACCAACCAAAATTTGAGTCCAAACAATCACAAAAGAATTAGAAAAATAAAATCTACGATATTTATAATATTTACAACCAACAAAACTCCTCAAGCTAAACACGACAAGCTTGCGGAAATACAACATTTACGTAACAAAACAAAAGCAAATTACGATATGAAAACGTGGTGGAAATGAATTAACAAGTTGAAAAGTGAAGATTTAAAATCTAACAACAAGTCCTATTTCAACTTGTTAAAACACAAGCCACCAAACAACATAAACAAAAACATGCTTGTTTTACGTCGTAAGCTTGACGTCTTTCTTGTGTGAGCACTAGTAACCTCCTCTCGTCATACCATGATATTTCAACACCGCACAAACCTAAAGAAAGTGTCCTAACAACCACACAACAAACGTTACGAGTACGAGACAATTCACAACATCACATGAAAGCTAGAAAAATCACAAATATGTACAACTATGAAAAGTAACCACAACCTGTACAAGTAACATATACAAGTTCATATACAAAGTCTATACAACATATACAATAATTACAAAACTAAAAAAAATTGAATTATCGCAATACAGAAACAATAAAACCAATCCCCAGCAACGACGCCATTTTGTTGAAGCGGTAAAGCGGCAAGCAAAGAGTTGATATTTATTTTTACCGGGTGATATATATATCGGTTAGGTTATATCGTATCGTGTCCACAGAGATTGGTTATTGATTCATCGTTCGAAAATTCTATCGCTAATGAGTTTGAGATTAAATTGGTTATAAAGAAAAGACAAAAAGTAAATGAACAAAAACTATAAAGGATAGACAACTTGTCTGAAACGAATGCACACTACCCGTCACAGACTTAAATCTACCGTCCAATTATACTTGGCCTATGATACTCGTCCGTGTCATCACATACCTCTCACAACCTAAGCTATTTCTAACTCAAATTGAGAATCCTCCTGAATCACCTCAATAGCCATGTTTGGCCTATCTCAATAACCAGTATTGAACTGCGTCACTTCTATATCCATCTCTGGCATAGTTCACCGACATAGAGGCATTAAGATCAGATACTTTATGGTGAATGTCAACTCTAAACCTATTTCTAGCATTCAAAAACTAACAAATAATCATCCTAGGTAAGAATCTAAGCAATCTATCTCTAGCAAAGCTCAAACCCATAACATAGAGTAAAAACCTAAGATAATTACCAACACAGATTCATAAAGTAGACTTTATACAACGTCAAGGGTGACAAATATACATGAGTTTAGAGTAAATATACATACATAACCAACAAAATAGAGAAATACAAAGAGAAGAGAGGAGATAAACTACCCATTTACACCGGTTTGTCAATACCTATCGAACAACAATCCACCTCCAATCAACCATGAGCAAGACCCTAGTGTTGTTTTCTAAGCTAATCTATCAAAAAATATATGAGTGATGGAATTGGGAGCAAGAATCTCACACCCCAAAACCATACTCCACCAAAAATGAAGCAAAATGAAAGATAAAGAAATTCTATTCTGCAAGAATCGCCCGGCGAAATAAAGCATCGTCTGACGAATCTTCTTATTATCTTGGATCAAATTAAGCCACGTCCTCAACATGTACAAATATCTACCTTCGCCCAGAGAAATTCTCTTTTCCTCGCCCAGCGCCCAGGCAACAAAACAAGTCAGAGCCAAACACATCTTCCTCTCACTGTACCGTCGCCTGGCGACACAAGACCCTCGTCTGACGAAATTTCTCCAGCAGCAACTTTTGTTGCTTCTCTTGTGGATTTCACCTTCAAGCCTTATTCCTTTATTCGATCAAAAATGCATCTTGGAGCTCCATTTGGACTTTATTCTCAATGCTCCAATAATGCAACAAATACCTACAAAATATATCCAAAACTAATCAAACGGTACAATATGTACACAAAACACAATAAAACGTATTTACAACCAAAAAGCGGGGTTATTCAACTAAATATCAACAAAAGAACGAATAAGTGTCACACAATGTATATACAAAATAACTACATTTTGGCACTTATCAGGCACCCAAATTGACGCACAAGATATGGATGCAGTTGTTCACGAGGAGTTTAGAGGAGACACATATGAGTTATCAATGTTACCACTATATGGGGCGTAGTTACTAACTGGAGTTGTTCATTCGACTATATAAGTGGTATTTTAGAGCGTCACATCCTTATATGACACTGAATGCAGGAGAGCCACCTAGGTCAGTTCATCGGGAGATATTAGAAGAGGACTAGACTAAGATAAATCATGTTGTTGATGGGTTGCTTGTATGACATTATATTATGAATCTTGCACGAGAGGGTATAATAAAAAAGACTTTTCGGAAGAAACTTTTAAAAGGATCATTGTAGATGTCATTCTTACTGAGGCACAAACGACATTGCAGTTAGGGATCGTAACAAAGGCCTACTACTTAACTTACATAGACTTATGTCAGACTGGGTTTTTTGTAAATAGAATATACTTAGGTCTATTTATAAGCATGTTTAGTTAAAATGGCTAGGCCAAGGATCATAAAAAATCTTGTAATCCTATTAGACCGACCTATTTAAATAAACATAAATACTTCTATTATTATTATTATTATTATATTGTATTTTGTACTTGGAATAAATAAAATAAAAACTTAGTTATCTTGAAGAATTTATGAAAATAAGTTAAAAAAGTCTTACGAAAACAACGTGAAAAATGGTTGTCATAGTTATTTTCACACTACTAAAAAAATTAAATTTAGAGAGGGAAGAATTATGTCACAAAAGTATTACAATTCCATCACAAACAATATTTGTGAGGGATTTTGCGCGATACAAATTCTGTACCAAATTTCAATGTAGCAAAATATTAGTGAGAAAATTTATAATCCGTCATTATTTGTGACGGTATAAAACCGTCAGAAATTAAAATCCATCATTAATAATAAATTATGAAAAATTTCGTCACTAATTAATGAGGAATTTCAATTCCCTCACTAATACTTATGTCAATTTCCCTCACTAATATTTAATGGCATATTTTAATTATCCTCCCTAATTTTTATACATTTATAAATTCCCTCTTGATTTCTTTATAGATAGTACATTTTTTACCTTAAACAAAAATATAAATCATATAAAATATTTTTGTACTAAATCTATAATTATCATATACTTAATTAAAATAAATTAAAAACATCATTCATATTAATATTGCTCTTAAAACTAAAATTTACAATAAAATACATATTCTCCAAACAACAAAATACAAAGAAATTTTTTCTATACATCAAAATAATTGCTTCAGGTTATCTCTTGTTGGATGTTCCTCCATTACTAGAAGTGTCTTTCCATTTATCACAAGTAATACCAACACAGTTGAAGAAGTTCCACGGATCCTCTCTGCCTTATATTACTTCCAACATATACACAGCAAGCATAGAAAAGAAGATTCATTGAACAAATATAATGTATATTGTGAGATATTGGGTCGAATTCTATTGTGTCGAAGGATGCTAGGATTGTTAGCATCGAATTGGGTCTGTTTGTTATGTCCAATTGGTTAAGTTAGCTTGTACCCTAAGTTAGCTTGTAATAGATATTTGTGATAAAAGCCCATTAGTTTAGTATGTTAGGTTTGTTATAAATAGCATACTAGTCTCTCATCATTGCATACTGCAAATCCTAATTTAGGGTGAGAGGGCTATTTGTTATTCTTGTATACTTGCAATCTTGTTTTGAAGATAAAGGAAAGAATAGCAATTAATAACTAATTCTTGTGTTCATCGTGTTCTTCATTCTTTTTCCTTACATTGAGCAACAAATTTATATTTTGTTTCCAAGGCATCCGATTCACAACAAATTGGTGCGATGAGCGTGGAGAAGATGCCTTCGACAAAGTATGAGATTGAAAAGTTCACCGGAGTGAACGATTTCGGTCTGTGGCGCTTGAAGATGAAAGCCCTATTGGTTCAGCAGGGTTGTTCGGAAGCGTTGAAGGGAGAGTCAACCATGAACGAAGCGTTAACGGCAGCTGAGAAGAAGGCAATGATAGAGAAGGCCCACAGCGCAATTTTGTTGAGCCTTGGTGATAAGGTTCTTCGATAGGTATCAAAGGAGACGATGGCGGTAGGGTTATGGGCGAAACTTGAAAGTTTGTACATGACTAAATCGCTGGTGAATCGACTCTACCTGAAGCATGCTTTGTATTCATTCAAGATGATTGAAGACAAAGTGTTGGTTGAGCAGTTGGATATGCTCAACAAGCTGATTCTTGATCTTGAAAATATTGATGTGAAGATCGATGATGAAGATCAAGCGTTGTTGTGCGCTGCCGGATCACATGCCCACTTCAAAGAAACTCTCTTGTATGGAAGGGAGTCCCCGACCTTTGAAGAGGTTCAATCAGCCTTGTATTCGAAGGACTTAAATGAACGAAAGGAGCATAAACCTTTGACGGTTGGTGAATGTTTGGCTGTTAAAGGAAAATTCTTGCGAAAGGATAATAAGTTCGACAAGAAGAAAAAGTCGTGAGGTTTTACGGTGAAGCATCTAGTATTCGATGCTATCATTGTAAGAAGGAGCCACAAGAAAAGTGTGCCCGAACGCCTGAAAAATCATGGAGGAAAAGATAATGGCAATGCAGCTATTGTTCAAGATGATTTCGACTCATCTGATGTTCTTGTGGTTTCGAGCAGCAACTCGTCGAAGGAATGGATTATGGATTTTGGGTGCACTTGGCACATGACTCCAAACAAAGACTTGTTCGAGGAATTATGTGATCAAGATGGTGGATCTGTATTGCTGGGAAACAACAAAGCTTGCAAGATTGCAGGTGTGAGATCTGTGAGATTCAAACTCCATGATGAGTCAATAAGGTTATTGACTGAAGTCAGGTATGTACCTGATTTGAAGAGAAATTTGATTTCTCTTGGTGAATTCGACAAGAAAGGATATGTTTTTCAAGGAGAGAAAAGTATCCTAAGAGTTATGAAGGGGTCAAAGGAAATCTTGAGAGGCGTGAAGAAACAAGGCTTGTATACCCTTGTGGCTGAAGTTGTAAGTGGTTCGGCAAATGTTGCATCCACGAAATCTTTGTCGAAGACAGAAATCTGGCACATGAGATTAGGCCATGTCCGTGAAAGGGGTTTGATCGAATTGGGGAAACAAAATTTGCTTGGTGGAGGCAAAGTCGAAAAGCTGAAGTTTTGTGAACCCTGTGTACTTGGAAAATCTTGCAGAGTGAAGTTCAACAAAGGCAAACAAAGAATACATGGATCCCTTGATTACATCCATGCTGATCTTTGGGGGCCTGCAAGGTGTCCATCACATTCAGGAGCAAGGTATTTTCTATCCATAGTAAATGAATATTCCAGAAAGTTATGGGTATTCATTCAGAAGACTAAGGATGAAACTTTTGAAAATTTCAAAGGTTGGAAAACTCTGGTCGAAAACCAAACTGGCAGAAAGGTCAAGAGGTTGAGAACAGACAATGACCTTGAATTTTGCAATGAGGCATTCGAAAACTTTTGTGTTGCCTCTGGTATTGCAAGGCACAAAACTACTGCAGACACTCCACAACAAAATGGTTTGGCTGAAAGGTTTAATCGAACCATCTTGGAGAGAGTTAGATGCATGTTGACTAGTGTTGGATTAAAGAAGGTGTTTTAGGCTGAGGCTGTTTCGACAGCAACATATCTGATAAATAGATGTCCTTCGACTGCGTTAGATATGAAGACACCTGAAGAAGTTTGGTCGGGACATCCAATAAATCTCAACAAACTGAGAGTATTTGGCTGCGTAGCCTATGCTCACATTAGGCAAGACAAGGTCGAACCTAGAGCTCTTAAATGCATGTTCATGGGATATCCTGAAGGAGTCAAAGCTTATAGGCTATGGTGCCTAGAGTCAGGTCACAAAAGAATTATCACCAGTCGAGATGTTGTTTTCAATGAAGCTGAAATGACTTTCAAGAAAACAGATGATGTTGGTCGAAGTAAGGACGAAGAGCAGTAGAGATTCATGTTGAGGTGGAGCATGTTGATGCGAATTGCATATCCCATAAAGTCAAGAAACAGATGATCTTGATGAAGTTGAGAAACTGATGACTATCTATTAGCAAGAGATAGGACACGAAGAGTCATCAAACCACCTCAAAGGTTTGGGTATGCAGATCTTATAGCTTATGCCTTAATCTCTGCAAGTGAGGTTCTGGACGAAGAACCAAGAGACCATAAGGAAGTTATGAGGAGTCGAAATAAGAATGATGAGATGAAGTCTCTTTATGATAACAACACTTGGGAATTGATCAAGAAACCTGCTGGAGCTAGGTTAGTCAGCTGTAAATGGATTTTCAAAGTTAAGGAAGGAATCGAATGAGTGGCGTCAAAAAGATACAAGGCAAGGTTGGTTGCAAGGGGTTTCACTCAGAAATAAGGTATAGATTTAAATGATGTGTTTTCTCCTGTTGTGAAGCATAGGTCCATTCGAATGTTGCTTGCCATGGTGGCACAGTTCGATCTTGAACTGGAACAGATGGATGTGAAGACTGTGTTCTTGTATGGTGATCTAGATGAAACAATCCGATGAGGCAACCAAGGGTATGTCGAAAAGGGAAAGGAAGATTATGTGTTGAATAGATCTTTATATGGGCTGAAACAATCTCCTCGACAGGAATAGGAGATTCGACAAATTCATGACACGCATAAGTTTCGTTAGAAGTCGGTTCGACCAACGTGTTTACTTGATTGTCCCGGTAATTCATTTGTTATTTTGTTGCTTTATGTTGATGATATTCTCATAGCAAGTAACAATGTCGAAGAGGTAATGAGGGTGAAGGCAGAACTCAATAAGGAGTTCGAAATGAAAGATCTAGGAGCAGCTTCCAGGATTCTTGGAATTGACATTCGAAGAGATAGAAAGCAGTCGAAATTATGCTTATCTCAAAAGGAATATTTATGAAAGATTCTCGAAAAGTTTGGTATGTCAAATTCGAAGCCTGTTGTGACTCCAACAACCCCTCAATTCAAGTTGAGTATTGATCAATGTCCCAGTACTGAGGTCGAAAGAACTTATATGAATAGCATCCCATATGCTAATGTAGTAGGTTCTTTGATGTATGCTATGGTTTGTACTAGACCCGACATAGCATATGCAGTAAGTCTTGTAATGGCGAATCTCGAAAGGCTCACCGCAAGCATTGAAGTGGATTCTAAGGTACATAAATGGGTCTCTGCAGTCTTAATTTATGGTGGAGCCTTTGGTGAAGATAGTAAAGCAGCAATCGAAGGATATGTCGACTCTGATTATGCGGTTGTATGGATTCCAAAATCTATTTCGGATATGTTTTCACTATGTTTGGTACAGCTATTAGTTGGAAAGCAACACTGCAGAAGGTTGTTGCATTATCAACCACTGAAGCGGAATATATTACTTTAACTGAAGTTGTGAAAGAAGCATTGTGGCTTGAAGGTTTTGCTAAGGATCTGAAAATTCAAGGGGAAGTTATCACTGTTAAATGTGATAGTCAAAGTGCAATACACCTGTCGAAGAATTCAGCCTATCATGAGCGAACCAAGCACATTGATGTGAGGTTGCATTTCGTCAAAGGGGTAATCGAGCATGGAGAAGTCCAAGTGCTGAAGGTTTCGACAAATCATAATGCTGCTGATATGATCACCAAGACATTGCCTAGTTGCAAGTTTTACATCGTCATTGATAAAGCTGCATGAAGAAAACTAATTCGTTAGTTGATAATAGAGTTTGTTCCAAGGTGCAGATTTGTGAGATATTGGGTCGAACTTTATTGTGTCGAAGGATGCTAGGATTGTTAGCATCGAATTGGGCCTGTTTGTTATGTCCAATTGGTTAAGTTAGCTTGTACCCTAAGTTAGCTTGTAATGAGTATTTGTGATAAAAGCCCATTAGTTTAGTATGTTAGGTTTGTTATAAATAGCATACTAGTCTCTCATCATTGCATACTGCAAATCCTAATTTAGGGTGAGAGGGTTATTTGTTATTCTTGTATACTTGCAATCTTGTTTTGAAGATAAAGGAAAGAATAGCAGTTAATAACCAATTCTTGTATTCATCGTGTTCTTCATTCTTTTTCCTTACATTGAGCAACAAATTTATATTTTATTTCCAAGGCATCCGATTCACAACATATATTCTTGTTGAACACTCCATACTATATAATGAAACAAAAGGATTACTCTAATATGCACCTTTAGACGTCATTTTTATCCTGAATAAGAGCAAAACTTTAGACTTCTTCATTATTATCCTGAATAAGAGCAAAACTTGAAGAGTAGAATTCTGTATCAATGCTTCAAATCAGTCTAAAAAAACTCTAAATAAAATCATAGAGTGGGGAATAAGAATAAAATAGCAGATAAAGCAACAATCAAGGCAAATAAACACCCTCCCTTCCTAAAACCACCCTCTCTTTGCCCCAAACCAGAGGAGTTTCAATGTATCATTTTGTATCTAAAGTAACATTGTAGCTACGAAGGAGAAGATTTGTGGAGAAGGAGAAGAAGAAAGGAAAAAGTAAGTGATTAATCTATAATGATTTACTATACGATCAAGATATCCAAAAATTAACGTCAAAATGGACTTTCATATAACGTTAATTTTGATGTAGTTCAATGACATAGTAAATCATTATAGATTAATCTCAAACTTTATAGATATGATCTATATGATGGTATATTTCAATCCAACGGTTGATTTTAAAAAATATTAATCCGAAGTAACGTTTTTGAGCGAGTGTAACTCATGGTGTAACTTGAGCCCCCTCATATATATATATATATATATATATATATATATATATATATATATAAGGAGGGATCAAATTATCCGAAGAGTTACACTGCTCACTGGATTAATTTTAATCAACGTTGATTGAACATCATATAGCTCATACGTATAAAGTTTGAGATTAATCTATAAAGGTTTACTATACGATCAAGATATCCAAAAATTAACGTCAAAATAGACTTTCATATAACGTTAATTTTGATGTAGTTCAATGGCATAGTAAATCATTATAGATTAATCTCAAACTTTATAGGTATGATCTATATGATGATATGTTTCAATCCAACGGTTGATTTTAAAAAATATTAATTCGAAGTGACGTTTTTGAACGAGTGTAACTCATAGTGTAACTCTTCAAGTTAAAAATGAAAACTGAAAAGTTTTCAAATATAAATGATTGATTCGAATGAAAAGCAAAACATATTTGCCTAAAATCATATGATGCAACTCATTAGTCTGTAAGAATAATATTTCCCTATTAAGGGAGTAAATTTAAATGATCTAGAAGCAGACAAATGTGTTTTTCACATTTCAATAATACACTTCAAATTTGACGTCTGTTTGTCTTTTGTTAACTATAGCTAATTGTCCCTTTACTTAATTATTTGCACTTTGTCAAAAAATAGTGGGCAAAGAGGTCAAATATTGTCTTTTCCGTGATGCTTAACATGAACAGCCTAATAACATTCTTCCAACAACGAATTATCCATAATTTAATATTATGCAATTGAATCATGTAAGTTTATGTTTTTTTTATAAATACAACGATAATAAATATTTAAAATTAATAGAAATTTTTTAAGTTTTACATTTGTTATATTTAGATAGAAAATTGAAACAACTAGTGCACAAACGGTTCAAAAATCCAATCAAACGATAAATAAATTAAAGCAAAATTGATAATTCTAGCTAATCTGTTAATAATTTTAATTCAGTTTGATTTTAAATAAACTAAAAAATTCAATTCACTTCGATTTGATTCAATTAATTGTTTGATTGAGGTATATCATAAATAAGTTAAAGTTTGAAGAAATTTTATATAAAATAATACTCCTTGTAACAATAAGTGTTCCTTTTAAAATATTTGTGAAGGAAAACGATTTATGGTTAGGTTTCCTTGAATCAGGAAAATAAGTGTGAAAAGAATAAAAGAGAACATGAGGTATACATTTGGATTCACCATCTACTTTTTGACAAAATTATGTCTATGCCAAAGAATGTCAAACTTCATTTTGGTTTATGCATAATAATGTATATATTTTGTGGTATGAATAACACGTGCGTGGCTTAGCATTTTGAGTCCTTAAATGATAGGGTGCATGAGTGGAAAGCAATTGCATACTTAGAAAACTTGAATAAGTCTAAAGTATAGTTTGACAAATTGTAGACTATCTTAAAAAAAGCTAATCAAATATGTATCTCATAACATAAACTTACAAAGAGAAGCTGAAGGTCGCACAATTACAAATTCTTTTATTAAGGTTTAAACATATAATCTTGAGCTTAGATCTTAGTTCAAACTGAACTATCTCTTCCTCTTCTTTTTTTTTTCTTTCTATAATAATAACTCATAACATTTAATTTCATTAAGTTTTAATACACTTTAATTTGGAGTGTTCATTGTTACGGGTTGATTCATGAATTTTTACTAACTAAATTCAATTTAATTCTTATTTTTATCCAATTCAATCATGTATGTGTTCAATCCGACCAACCCATTCAAACTCATTGCTATTTAGTCCAGATAATAGATTTGAAATTTTAAATTCACGAATCCGTAAATCCAACTCATTGACATGTCATATTTTTTATTGTATTTATAAATTATCTAACATAGCATTTTTTTTTAAATCAAATTTGAGATGTTAATTTTCTTTATTCAAAGAGATATATCTTATATTTTAAATTAACTTTATATTATTTGTATATTTTTTTGATTTGATCTAAATCATAAAAAAAAATTTAGATATTAAACGATAAATTTTATTTAAACTAAATAGTAAAATTTATGATTTTTGAAATATTTTTATAAAATAAATGTGTTAATAAAATTGATATTTTAATTAAAATTTGAAAATTATATTTAGTATATTACCTACAAATCCAATCCAACTCAAGTCATTGATGAACAAGTTTGATTCGATTAAGATTTAATTTTAGAAGTACGGATTGAACATTTAACTCAAATTAAAGAATAGGTCGAATATTAGATTTAATCAAATTAGATTCAACCGCGGACACCCCTAAATAATATTTGTGTTTGGTGATTAAAATTAAAAATAAAAAAAAAAACTTATTCAAATTTACCTTTAATATGCTTTTGAGTGAAATATTCAAGTTGATTTCACCAAAAATATTACAGCAACCTATTTGGTCCTTGATAATAAAAATACTACTTTATTGGTTTAAAATTTTAAATAAGTTTAATCAATTATTTCTAAGACAAATTCTAAGGATACTTGTCTGAATTATATATAAACTGTTTTAATTAGTATATTTGAGACTTTTTCTATGGACTAAAATGATATTTATATCTTTATAAATCAAATAGAACTCTTGAGGTAGGTAAGCAGCATGATAAACCATTTTCTGTTAGGTCATATCTTTTCCTTCTTATTAATAGGTTACAAGAAGACGTTCTTCGAGATATAGTTAGCCAACTTCTTCTGATTTGAAGATCGCACTAGTACACAAATATCTTTTTAAGTAGAAGTTTTTAAATTCACCTGTCATCAGACTTAAGAAAGTCAGAAGCGATGCGGTAGTAATTTTATAAATGTTTGTAATTCAATTAAGTTTAGTACATTTACTGACCTAACAAATACTACCTCCGTTCCTATATATAAGAGACAATTCAATTTTTAGATTCATTGAATAATCAATGTACCTAGTCTATAAATTGACCAAATACATTGATTATTCAATGAATTTAAAAAATGAATTGTCTCTTATATATAGGAACAGAGGTAGTATTAAATAAAATATATATGATTAACATTAAATTTCTTAAGTAGTCTATAGAGCTCTCAAAATAGGCCGAAGTTCATGGGTCGGTCAATTAGGTTCGGAAAAAATTAGGGTTTGGATTTCATTTTTCGAATCCATTTACATCTGAGTCTTTTTTAGCCCGGCACAAAAAAACCTTAAAAAATATGAATCGGCCCATATGGACCATAGGTAGCCCACCAATTCGAAAAAATTAAAATTTTTAATATAATTAAAATTTGCCATTTCATAATTATAATTGTTATAAAATTTTATAACATTTTCTTGTTATAATTTGTTATAACATTATAATTATCATGAATATTTATAGCTTAAAATTTGTTGGAACAAGTTAATTAATTTTATGTGCTATATTGGATAATTTGTGATGTATTTTGGATAATTTAAATTAAGTCGATGTGTTGTTTTACATTTTAATTGTTAATTTATATGAATTATTTAAAAATTATAATTTTGGATATCAAATTTAATATATATATATATATATATATATATATATATATATATATATATATATATATATATTCGATCGCTCGGAAGCATTCGGGCGGGTCATTCTTCCCTTAAACGTGGCAATCGGTTCAGCCCGACAACGTCGTCATAACGTTCATATGCGCGTTTCGGGCATGCTATGCTCGACATGCGTCGAGCCAAACGACGACGCTAATTACCTCCACGAGTGCCCGTTATGCGCTATGTACCCGACATAACGGCTAGTTGCGAGCAGATCTGCCCGGTCTTGACCTAGTCAGCCTGGATGGCTATATTTGTGGACCCGTACATCTCGGCCCAAATATATAAGCCAATGAGAATCCTCCCATGTCATTATATAAACCCTCATATCTTTGAAGGTAAGGTATCACTTTCTTACACTCTAAAACCTAAATATTTTCTACCTTCTCATTCGAACAACTTGCTTACTTTAGTATCAGAGTGCCTTGCAGGTACATCACCCCCTTTCTCCTCACCAACTTGCTCAAAAGATCATCAACAGCCCGACTGTCTTCAGTTCAGATCAGTGGCGCCGTCTGCGGGAAGGATATCTTCCCCATCTTCTTTAATCAACACGAAGATCAAAGGTAAACTCAACCTCTTGAGATGTCCGAATTCAATGATATGTCTCTTCCCAACAATCTTATCCTATCGCCTATTAAGAAAAAGGATAGGGTTATTCCTTTTCCTCATCGCGAGGGCGCCATCGATCGCAGAGATGGTAGGACCGCATCCCCGGATCCCGAAGATACTGCAGATCAAGACTTCTTCTCAGACATTTCGAAATCCAAGAATCAAGTCACTGACCCCATCGCCCCCTATCCTCGACTTCATTGCCGATCAATGCGGACCCATCACTTGTTGCCAGTATTTCCTCCCTCAACCAGACCAACAGTCTCCTCCTCCAACAGGGCCAACGCATCGAGGCTTTGGAAAGAAATCGTCCCTCGTCTCCACCTCAGAGACCCGAAGCGTCTATTTCTCGAAGTCTCTCGTCTCCACCTCAGAGACCCGAAGCGGCTATTTCCCGAAGTCCCTCGCCGAGAAATCTTGCTCGGAAGAGAGATTGCCTCGACCGCCAGATTCTGAAAAGAGGGGACATACCCCCTCCTCGAATGAATCGGGGGTCACCATCCCATAAAAGGACGAAGAACGAATCTCATCGCCCGCACGATCGGTCTCTGTCACCAAGATCAAAGGAGGAGAGAAAGCTCTCCCCCATCACAGAAGATACAATCGATCTGTCTCCTTCTCTTCCGACCAGAGTGACGAAGACGAGCATCATGGTCCACTCTGTCAGGCCATCATGGATATTCCTATCCCATCTGGGCAGGAAAAACGTCCTCGGTTGGGCCAGTACAACGGCACCACCGACCCTAACGAGCACATCGAGAACATCGACGCTTTTCTCGACTACAAAGGAGTGGTTCCATCAAGTGTCGTATGTTTCCTATAACTCTAAGGAAAAGGGTCATGGCGTGGTACAAGAGTTTGCCCGACGGGTCCGTCACTTCCTGGAAGCACTTGGGGAGACTGTTCTCCAAGCACTTCAACGCCTCTCGGCGCCATCAAAAATCTGAAGCGTCCCTATAAGCCATCATCCAAGGGAAAGAGGAATCTCTCCGAGCATACATCGAGAGATTCAATCAAGAAGTCGTCCAAGTCTCGACTACGAACGACATGAAGAAATACCTCCTCGAGAGAGGACTACACCTTCGCATCGACTTCACGAAGGCAGTAGGCATTGAGACACCTTCCACGTTGGATGCTTTCCTCTTGAAGGCTCAAGCATACATCCAATATAAAGAGAAATTAGTCGCAAATTCTGCTCGTGACACCCAGCACAGGGAGAATGTCAAGAGCTCTAAAAATGAAGAACCCTCGACATCTCGTCGGGGGGGGGGGGAAGAGCGAGGGCGGGAGGACAAGCCCCGTGACTCAAGAGATAGCAAGGGTCCGGTGGGTCGATTTAGTGACTACACCCCCTTACCACTTCTAGGGAACGCATCCTGACAGATTGTGCAAACTCTAAGTTCAAGCAAGGAGGAGTGCGCTTCCCCCGCCAGACCCCGGCCAAACCGGAGGTAGATAAAACCAAGTACTGTAGATTCCACCGAAGTCACAGACATGTGATAGAGGATTGCATCCATATCAAAGATGCAATTGAAATCCTGATAAGAGACGGACAACTCAAGCAATATAAGAAGATGGAGTCTGCGAAAGAAGAAACACCCTCTTCTAGCAAAGTCGATGAGGAAAAGCCCGCAAAAAATTCCTTCATGCCGGTAGCTTTGAGCATATCCAGGTCGGAAGATTTCTTTTTCCCCGACATGGACATTCTCCCGACCTATTTCACCGCCCACAGCCCTTGGGAATCCTTCCCAACGACAATGGTCATCTCCGGTGGAGGATTCACCCAAAACTCCATTGGATCCATCAAAAGAAGGTTCGATGACCTCGTTAGGAAGAGCTCGGACCTAGGTGCCACCCTAGACAAGAACCAAGGCAAATCTCATTTGCTCGCCTTCCTGTCACGTTTGGATCCAGAGAGACAGGAAGGTCGATCAAAACGCAATTCCTGGTCGTGGATTGTCTGTCCCTGTACCAATGCATCTTTTGTCGCCCCACTCTTGCTGAGATGATCGTCGTACCCTCCACCGTGAATCTGAAGATGAAGTACTATACCGCCAACGGGAAGGTGGCGACATTTCATAGAGACATACAGGCAGCCAAGAGATGCTTCAAGGCGTCAGCAAAAGGCCTAGATTCCACCAAACTCCAAACCCGAGCCCGAGCTTCTCCCAGAAAGCTCTCACAAACCTGAGCCTCTCCCTCGAGTCGATGCTATCAACCTTGATAGCCCTCTCGAGCCAGAGGACCTGGCCGAAAGAAGAAGGAAGGGAAAGACCCCTATGGTCGAGAAGGACCAATTCGATGGTTAGACTTCATGAACATCCTCAGGGCAACACATGCGCCCGATCCCAGATGGAGAGTTTGAATTGCTTCCATTGGGCAACGACCCTAACAAAGGCGTGAAGATTGGAGCTGACCTCCCAGATTTGGCTCGAGAGCAACTTAAGGCATGCCTAAAGGATAATGTCGTCCTCTTTGCATGGAGCACTGCTGAGATGCCCGGAATCGACCCCGAGTGTCGCTTGCCACCACCTCACTATTGATCCGGCCCTTAAGGCAGTAGCACAACGTAGGCGAAATCAGTCCCCGGAGAAAACTGAGGCTGTCGAGCAGGCTGTTAAAGACCTCCTAGAGGCTAATTTTGTAACGGAAGTCCGATACACTACGTGGTTGTCCAACCCTATACTAGTTAAGAAAAATAATGGAAAATAGCGAATGTGCATTGATTATTTCGATCTTAATAAGGCATGTACAAAGGACGCATACCCGTTGCCCAGCATCGACAAACTCGTCGACAATTCCGCTGGTTTTAAATTACAGTCGTTTATGGACGCCTATTCGGGCTATAATCAAATTCCAATGGCTAAGTCAAATAAAATCTATACGGCCTTCATAACTGAATCGGGCAATTATCACTACAACGTGATGCCTTTCGGCCTGAAAAACCCCAACGCAACCTACCAACGAATGATGAACAAAGTCTTTAAAGGTGAAATCGGGTACATGCTCGAATATACATGGACGAAATGGTCATGAAATCCCAAGAGGAGGTCAATCATGCTCGACATCTCTGAAAGGTCTTCGACCAAGTCAGAAGTGTCAAAATGAGGTTCAACCCCAAAAAGTGCACCTTTGGAGTCCGGGCAAGAAAATTCCTCAGCTTCTATCTCACCAGACGCGAAATAGGAGCTAACCCTGACAAATGTCGGGCATTTTCTGAATTACCCACTCCAAAATCCAAAAAATCAATCCAAGTCCTCAACGGGATACTGACCTCTCTATCTCGGTTCGTCGCAAAATCGACCCAACACGCACTTCTTTTCTTCAAGCTATTGAGAAAATAAGTCGTGTTCGAATGGACCGAGGAATGCAAGCAAGCCCTAAACCACTTAAAACAAACGGTATTTCAACCGCTCGTGTTATCTCGACCAGGAAAGGAAGAAGTATTATACGGGTCGTGACTGCCGAGTTTGTTAGCACCGCGCTCATTCGAGAAACGCAAGATGTGACACCCCGATTTAATTCAAACATTAAATAAGTGAGAATTTAATTATTTAATTAATTAAAGTATTAAGTATTAATTTTATTTGGATTAATTGGGTCATTTAATAAAGAAAGGATTGGAGGTGTGCAGAGTAATTAGTTAGTATGAGGAGTAAATTACTCTACTTTACTAATTATTATTATTATTTTATTTTATTAGAATAAATAAAGGAACATTAGAAGGAATATAAAAAGGAAAAGAAAGGAAAAATAGGTTTTTGGAGAAAAGTCATTTTACGTAGAATTGGAGAAAGAAGAGAAGAGAGGAAAAGCCGACGCCGAGAGAAAATCAAGAATCATCGCGAGGTAAGGGGTGATTTCATTCGGTTAATATGTTTTATGGGTTTTGGGAATCATAGGGATAATTGGGTATGCTAGGAAGTTTGAATTTTGATGACTATAAGTTATAGGAATAAACCCTATTTTGTGTCATTGTTGGAATTAGGATCATTAGTATGTCAAATAATTGATAGGGATGAATAAACCATGTTGTTTGATGTTATAATGGTGTGAAATGATGATGAAATGGTGTTCCTAATGTACCAAATCGTATTAGTAAGTTTGGAAATGATAAAGGATACAAAATATTGTCAAAAGTTGCAGAAAATACTGTTATAGGACGTGGGAACCGGTTCCCTGTGGGGAGGAACCGAGTTCCCAGTGTTAAATTGGCAAAACTGGGATTTTTACACTCAGGAACCGGTTCCTGTATGGGTAGGAACCGGGTTCCCATACAAAAACCAGGGAGCGAGTTTTTAAAACTTCCAGGAACCGGTTCCTGTATAGGTAGGAACCGGGTTCCATGAGTATTTTTCCAAAATTTCTAAAACTTTAAAAATTCATATTTTCTAAACCGTAACTCCGATTCGAGTGCCATTTTCGGTGTTATTTCTTAAATTTAAAATACTACCTTTCAAAAATGGGAAAATATTATTTTACTAAAAATTATTTTAAACAAGTCGAGCTCCCGATTTTTGTAAAGAGTGATTAGTTAAGGGTAATGGAGAACTGTTACAATTGGTTTAAGTTACCGGATGAAATATTAATGCTTGCTATGTTGTATCTTGATATTCATTATGATTGAATGTGATACATTGATGATCTGGCATTGTGTGATATATGTTGATATCATGATCTGAGAATTAATGTTGCATGCTTTTATGACGCATGCATACGCATTTGTTGATTATGGTTCATTCCCATTGTGCGGAAGTGAACTGGTTGGGCCAATAGACTTACCCGGAGGTTGAGGTAGTGAGGCTGGATTCTTGACCCAATAGCTATGGGCGAATCATGAATTTACCTTTCCACATGTAAACGGAGCGTGTGAACTCGATTCACGTTTTGGTACCACATGCATAGAGTCTGCATTGCATATGGGATTGTAACATGCTAGGATGGTTTCCAGTGTTGCAATTTCCATTGTTTGTTATATTACATGTTCATTGCGTGAACTGCCTTGCGATCTGATTATGGCTTGTGTTTGGTTAATGGATTAATGTATCTGTTTATTCTGTTGTATTCTAAAAACGTATAATGCATGTTATATTGAATTGGAATCTCACCCTTACTTTAACAATTTCAGATCCGAAGTGATTAGCTGCTTGGAGTTGGTGAGGATAGCTCTAGAGTCGAGTTTAGTTAATCCGATCCGTGTCGGTCGTGCTCTGGTAGATGTAACACTGGGGAAACGGTTGCTTGAATCCTTTAATGGATATTTTGAATAACTTTGAATTATGTTGACTTATTATCCTGGAATAATTATTGAGTGATGTATTCAGGATTTTGGTTATGTTTTCATTTCCGCTGATAAACATGACGTTGAGTATGATTTATTAATGATTTATTCCTCAGTGAAGGCATGACACATGTTTGGTAAATTTTTATGATTTAAATTGTGACGCCTCTTAATTGTGAATGAAACTCTGATATTAATTCTATAAAACGCGGGTAAATAGAAGGGGGTGTTACACAAGAGGGTCAAAAACCCATCTATTTCACGAGCAAGGACTTACAGGGCCCCGAGCTAAGATATCAACAAATCGAGAAAATCTCCCTCGCACTGGTCAACACCGCCAGAAGACTATGTCACTACTTTTTAGCTCACACTGTGGTAGTTCTAACAGATCAACCCATCAAACAACTCCTAGGCCGACCAGACATGGCCAGTAGGATGCTCAAATGGTCGTTAGAGCTATCTGAATTCTTCATCAGGTACGAGAGCAGGAAGGACCTCAAAGCACAAGTTCTAGCGGACTTTGTGGCTGAAATGACTTTCCCAACACTCTAGGAGGGAACCAACTGATGGACTATATACGTCGACGTTGCCTCTACTTCGTCAGGAAGTGGAGCGGGGATAATCTTAGAGAGAGAATAAGGAATCGTCATCGAGGTATCCCTCGCCCTCTCATTCCCTACTTCAAACAATCAGGCGGAGAACGAAGCCTTCCTCGCCGGCCTCTGGCTCGCCGAGGACATGGGAGCAAGAGAAGTCAAAATCCTAAAAGACTCACAGCTCGTAGCTTCTCAAGTTCGAGGAGAATATCAGGTAAAAAACGATCAATTAGCTGAATATTGGACCCTCGTCCAGAACCACCTAAAAAAGTTCACTTTGGTGGATATACAACACATTTCTCGGGATCATAATGCCCGCGTAGACGTCATATCCAAACTCGCCAGCATGAGGACTAAGGGAGGAAAAAAGTCAGTGATCCAGAAAATACTCCCTCGACTAAGCATAGATAAAATTCGCCCTGGCCACAACATCTTTGTCATCGAAGAAAACATTTCCTGAATAACCCCCGTCTACAAATACCTTGTCGATGGAACCATCCCCGACGACCCCAAGGAAGCAGCCATCGTCAGACGACGAGCCCGCTCATACGTCATACTCGAGAACAAACTCTACAAGATAGGGTTCTCTATTCCCCTCCTCAAATGCGTCGAAGAAGCCAGAGTACTGCACAAACTTAAAGAAATACACGAAGGCATAAGCTCCCAACACCTAGGAGGCAAATCACTCGCTCGCAAAGATCTTCGAGCTGGCTATTATTGGCCGACCATGCAGAACGACACCAAGGAGCACGTCAAGAAGTGTGATAAATTCCAGTGACATGGACACATGCACCTGGCCCTACCAAACGATCTCAAGTCCCTTGCCTCCCCATGGCCATTCTCTTGGTGGGGGCTCGACATCCCCAGACCATTCGTTTTAGGGGCCTACCAAAACGAATACCTAATAGTAGGTGTCGACTACTTCACTAAGTGGATTGAGGCCGAAGCATTAGCCAGAATCACTGCCCAAAACATCCTGCGTTTCTACAAGAGGAACATACTATCCCGATTCAGCATCCTACAAGCCATTGTCACTAATAATGGGACGCAGTTCACGGACGAAAATTCCCAAGACTTCGTAACCCATCCGGGAACCGTGCAACACTTTTCCTCGGTCGAACACCATCAGAAAAACGGGCAGGCCAAATCGGCCAACAAAGTCATATAGCGTGGACTCAGGAGAAGGTTAGATGAATCAAAAAAGAAATGGGTCGAGGAATTGCACAACGTGCTCTAGGCCTATATGACGACTCCCCACTCATCTACCGGGGAAACCCAATTTCGGCTCGCATATGGAACCGAAGCAGTTATTCCAATTGAGATGACCGAACCTTCATGAAGATCCGAATATCCCCTCGACGTGGAGATGAACGATTAATCCCTAAGAGAAGAGCTCGACTTGGTCGAAGAGATAAGAATGGGGGATGCCCTTAGAGAAGCATCGCTCAAACATAGAATAGCCCTCTGATATGACGCCAAATTCATTCCCCAGGAATTCGACGTTGGAAGCTTAGTCCTTAAGCGAAACCTAAAGAGCTCCACCAAAGGGAAGCTCGCGGCAAACTGGGAAGGCCCTTACCGAGTCTGTGCCAAAACAGGAACGAGGCCATACTATCTAGAAAACCTGCAAGGGGAACAACTCACTCGATCGTGGAACGCTGAAAAACTTAAACAATACTATAGTTAAAATACTAATAATCGATGCACATTGGGAAATCACACGAACATCTAAAGCTTGACACCACACGCTCGCTTCGGTACCAGCATTGCATGGAATCATGGCGCATAAAGGGACATTGGCTCCGTCATAACGAACCAGGTCCTCGCCCCAATGCGGGGGACTCAAACGAGTCTCGCTGTCTAAGTACCTCGCCCGGCAGAACACCCAACTCGCGATGGGACGTTCATGCCACCGATCTCAGGCCTTTAATCGAAGCTTGAGTTCCGGACCAAGCCCAGCGACGAGCTGGCCCATTTTGACTAGTATACCCACAGTCAAAAAACCATGCTCAAATAAACAAGCGTTCCTCCCCCGAAAATAGCAAACAACACCTACATACATAAATAAACAACAAACACTTCTTACAATGAAGTACGGCCACAAGGACCAGATTTTTCTAGGAGTTTTAGTGGGGGATCCACCCCAACAAAGAAAATTAATTTAAAAAAACGACCAACACAGGTCGAAAATTATCATTACATAAATGGGCCTCGCCTAAACAAACATGTGAAGAACAAAGAATCAGAATTACTCAGTAGGATGACCAGAGGCATTTCCAGGAGTTGGATACGGAGGAGTCTTGTCAACAACCATCGTCAATGAGGAAGTCGGGCTTCTTTATCTCACCTCCAACGACAAAGTATTGAACCCTCGGTCCATCCGTCCTTGGTTCTACTCCGGGGTTTAGGACACGAATCTACGACACGACATTGTCGAAGCTAGTCGTAGAGGCGACCACAACATCGTCATAAGCCTGATGGGCCCGACTTATGAACTCTGCCCGAATCCTCACATCCGAAAACTCTGCGGGCTCACCTTCCTCCGAGGTCATCTCTTTTTCAGACGGACAAGCTCCTCATTGGCCTCACGTCCCTCTTACACGTCTGCGTCGTATCGCTCGACCATGGCCCCGTGTTCCTCCAATCACTTCTTCCAATATTCCTCCCCCTTTCTCTTGACTTCCTTCAACTTGGTCCTAAGTTGAAGTAATTCAGCATCCGGGACTTGATTCTGCTTGGAAAAAGAGGCGACCATTTCAAGGATCCTCATCAACTCCCCAACGTTCTCAACTAAAGCATCCCTTTTGGATGGGTGATCCAGACCCTCGAGCATGAGCTTCTCGGCGTGAGGAAGACCACATTGGAGGCCTCGAAATATTTCATGTCATGCCAACAGGGAGGAAGGATAAACTTCCCCTTCTCACTCTCCCTGGTCAGATCTATTTCAGCCCTTGTCCTCTTCATCATCGACGTCACCTGCTAAGGAGATAAAGTCCCCGCCGCCGGGCGAGAAGATGATTTCCCAGACCAGGTCGCACCAACCATTCCCGGTTTCGTCGGAGAGGTGCCCTTCTTCCCCTTCTTCCTCATGGCTTGTCGTGTTACTCGCTCCATATCCGGATTCATCCTATCTTCAAAACAAAGAAACACAAACGGATTAGCATAAAGATTAAACACTCATATGAAAAGCAAGATTAAGGACAAAATAGTTACCCAAATACTCCCTGGGATCCATGCAAGCAATGAGCTCTCTGACATTTATAAGACCGGGCTCGAATATTTCATCCCCATCTTTGTCCAGAAGCGGTTTCCCCCCTTTTCCCATGCGTCGAACGCGAGGAAAGCCCGCAACAAATGAGGATAACCTTTCAAAACCAGCCAAGTTCTCAGCGCTTAGCTCGTTCCGAGCCCACACATAAAAGTCTGGGGTCTTGTCAAAGTGTTTCTTCGACCACCAGAACTTGAATTTCAAGACGAGCGCATACTTCTGTTCTCCCTGGTCATTATAACACGGGGTCCCGTCTCTTTGCATGCCCGGGTCTACCCGAAACACGTTATAAATCGCCCCTTCCGATACCGAACAAATAAGCATGAATCTATTCTTAAAATAGTGAACAGACTCTTGGAACGCCTTGAAGAGCATCCCCTTCTGATGCTTCAACGATACCAGTCCCCATCCAAATTTCCCCTCCACCTTCGTCGAGCTTCTCTGAAGGCAGAAGATATAGAAATAGAGCTCAAGGGGGCCCCCCACCTCTAGGTATTCGCAAACAATCTCGAACGCCCGTATAAACCCTATGGCATTCGGGTGAAACTGTGACGGAGCTAATCGAAGGTGACAGAAGATGCCCACTTGAAAATCAGTGAAGGATACCCGAAAACCCAAATCCTTAAACCATATGTCATAGATTGGTATGTAACGAGCCTCATATCTCAAATATATTCGACCATCTTCGACCGGTATATGCACGGACCAATCTTCTGCAATCGGCTGCTCCCCCACAGGAGCCTCGGTCGTAGCATATGAGCTGACATGGGAAAACGCCTCGTTGGGATTATTTAGAAATTGGGTGGCACGTTTTACCACGTCAGAAGAGGACCAGACCTCTGGGTCATCCTCATCAACCTCATCAATGTCCACCGCTGTGGGGCTCTCCTCGACCTCAGGCACGGGTAGACTATCGCTACTCCGTTTAGTAGAGGTGGATCCAGGAGGTGATTGCCCCGAATTTGCAGAACCCTCGCGAATATCCTCGTTGTCGCTCATCGCATCACCTAAAAAGTAGAAGGAATAGGTGAGCTTGACATCAACGTCAAAACTACTCTTCCACCACTAATCAAGTGAAAGGGCTTTGATGAACAAGGATCATATCCCAAGCCAAAATCCCTCCCTAAAGTGAGTAATACTCAGACCTAGATCACCAAGCACAAATAGCTTTTCTGGTGGCATAAACCGCCAATAAGAGGCGGAACAACTGCTTACCACCAGGAAAAACTCTACAAATATAAACCATAACCGTATGTATCTCTACATGCAAGGTTCAAACAAGCGAAGTTCCAATAAAAGGGTCAAAAACGTACCGTTTACAAGTGGAGAGGACTGGAAATTTGACCAAACAGAAGATCTGGTAAGTAGAAGATGGCGTCGACCAAAGTGAAAGTAGTCCCTGAATTGATGAACAAGTAAGCCGAGCGAAAGCAAGTGCAAATAATCAAATGATGTGAGGATCGAAAAGTTATGAATTATGTAAACCTTCGGCTTTTATAAGCCCTATGTGCACGCGTGGGTTTGGGCCTAGGCAGGGACATAAGGAAATCATCATTATAGCCTAGTCCTTAGGTCTGCCAGCAGTCACTTCACGCGGCTCAAGGCCACGTAGGCAAAATGCTACAAATTCTAACTCCTCGCTTCCTCGACATTCCCTTGCATCCTCGAGCTTAACGACTTTGGTTTCTCCTTCGATATGAAGTCATCACGTCTACGAGCAGACGTAACGACTTGGGTGGCTACTGTTCTGGATCGCTCGGAAGCATTTGGACGGGTCATTCTTCCCTTAAACGCGGCAACCGATTCATCCCGACAACATTGTCATAACGCCCATATGCGCGTTTCAGGCATGCTATGCTCGACATGCGTCGAGCCAAACGACGACCCTAATTACCTTTACGAGTGCCCGTTATGCGCTATGTGCCCGAAATAGTGGCTAGTTACGAGCAGATCTTCCCGGTCTTGACCTAGTCATCCCGGATGGCTATATTTATGGATCCGTACATCTCGGTCCAAATATAGCAGCCAATGAGAATCCTCTCATGTCATTATATAAATCCTCATATCTTTGAGGGAAAGTTATCACTTTCTTACACTCTAAAACCCAAATATTTTCTACCTTCTCATTCGAACAACTTGCTTACTTTAGCATCAGAGTGCCTTACAGGTACACCACCCCCTTTCTCCTCACCAACTTGCTCAGAAGATCATCAACAGGCCAATTGTCTCCAGTTCTGATTAACAGTTCATATATATATATATATATATATATATATGTAGTATTGCATGCAATTGTATGGTTACTTATAAAAATAAGGAGAAATTTTTATTTTTTTATAGAAATGAACCCGTTTAGGGCCGGATAGCCTGCAGCCCAGATAGGGTTGGGCCTGGGTAGTAAAAATATAGCCCATCTAAATATGGACTTTTTGGACCCGTTCCTGAAAAAGCCCAAGGTCTGCATGGGTCAGCCCGTTTAGGACTGGATAACCCATTTTTACAACTCTTATGTGCATTAATTGACTTAAAAAATGTATTTATTAAGTCAGGTGTGGCAGTCAAGTGTGGCTCATCTGATCTAAGAAGTTTTATTAACTTCTAACAAAACACCAGTTCGATTTTAAATTGTTACATTCTAGTAAAATAAAACAATAATTACAAAATTTTCAAAGTTCAGTGGAGTTTTTTTTTTCATTTAAAAAAAACAAATTGATTGATTCTCCTCTCTACGATAAGTTTATCAAGATAAGAGTTTCTATTTCATTCTAGATCGTCAACCTTCTTGCATCTTGATTTGAGTTCTCTCTCTCTCTCTCTCTCTCTCTGTTTTTGAGTGTTTCCTCCTTGCGATTCTCTCTTTTTTCCATCACCACTAAGGTTATTTTCATTCACTATTTCTATACAGTATGTTACTTCTTCATTCACATTCAATTCCAGTTGATTCTAATCGATCGATTCATATTAGGTTTTCTATTGATAGATAAATGTATAATGATAGTAGAAGAAAAATAAGAATTTTTTGTTATAGGATGAGACAATCATCATTGATACTTGCCACAGCTAGCTATTACCATACCATTCAATGAGGTCGAGCATGTTCATGCTGAATTGCGTATCCTAGGTGAAGTTGAAGAAGAAGCTGAAGATGTTGAGGAAGTTGAGGAAACTCTCAATGACTACCTATTGGAAACAGATAGGTCGAGAAGAGTCATCAAGGCACCTTAGAGACTTGGGTATGAAGATCTTAAGCTTATGCCTTAATCTCTGCAAGTGAGGTTCTAGACGAAGAACCTAAAGACTATAAGAAAGTTATGAGGATTCGAAATATGATTGAATGGTTGAAGGAAATTAATGATGAAATGAAATCTCCTCATGATAATAACACTAGGGAATTGATCAAGGAACTTACTGGAGCCAATCTAGTCAACTTTAAAAGGATTTTCAAAGTTAAGGAAGGAATCAAAGGAGTTATGTCGAAGATATACAAGGCAAGAATGGTTGCAAGGGTTTCACTTAGAAAGAAGGTGTTGACTTCAATGATGTGTTTTCTCTTGTTGTGAAGAACATGTCCATTGGAATGTTACTTACCATGGTGGCACCGTTCTACCTTGAACTGGAACAAATGGATGTGAAGACTACGTTCTTGTATGGTGATCTAGATGAAACAATCCTGATTGGGCAACTTGAAAGGTATGTCGAAAAGGGAAAGGAAGATTGTGTGCAAGCTAAATAGATCATTATATGGACTGAAACAATCTCCTCGGCAATGGAATAGGAGATTCGACAAGTTCATGGCACAAATAGGTTTTATTAGAAGTCAATTCGGCCACTGTGTTTACTCTAGATTTCGACCTGAAAAATTCATTTGTTATCTTGTGGCTTTATATGGATGATATTCTCATAGCAAGCAAAAATGTCAAAGATGTAATGGGGGTGAAGGCTAAACTCAATAAGGAATTCGACATGAAGGATCTGGGAGCTACATCAAGAGTTCTTGGGATTGATATTCAAAGAGATATAAAGCAGTCTAAATTATGTTTATCTCAAGAGACATGCCTACAGAAGATTCTCGACAAGTTTGGTATGTCGAATTCAAAGCCTATTGTGACTCCAACAAACCCTCAAGTAAAGTTGAGTATAGATCAATGTCACAGTTGAGGTTGAAAGTGCTTATATGAATAGCATCTCATATGCTAACATAGTAGGTTCTTTGACGTATGCTATGTTTGTACTAGACCCGGCAAATCGTATATGCAGTAAGTCGTAAACAGGTACATGGTAAATCCTAAAAAGGCTCGTTGACAAGCATTGAAGTGGATTCTCAGATACATAAGTGGGTCTTTGAACAAAGTTCTAATTTATAGTGGAGTCTGAAGATAGTAAATCAGTAATTGAAGGGTATGTCGACTCTGATTATGCATGTTGTATGGATTTCAGAAAATTTATTTTTGGATATGTTTTCACTATGTTTGAAACAACAATCAGTTGAAAAATAACACTTCAAAAAGTTGTTGCCTTATCAACCAATTGAAATATGTTTTCACATTTCGATTTGTATATCATTTTATCCAACCACTTTATTAATAGTCATCATGTTCATCGTTACATTTACCTCTTATTTTTATATCCTTATTATAGTAGTTATATGGCGCTATCTACAATGAGAGACCTCTCACGTGAAAACCTCTTTTTCTATTATTTTTTCAACGGATTTACGGAATTTTAAACCTCTAAAAAATAACTCATGCTATTTATTTTCACTATTCATTAAAAAATGTTATTGTTCATCATTATTTTGCAAGAGTTTTTATTTTTCTGAAATTACTAATTCCACTATATAATTTAAAAAAAAAAAACAAAATCACAATATTGTTCTAGTAAGAGACCTAAATAGATCTCATACAATAGTCTAAACTGTATTTATAGATGTGAATCTTTCTTCTTTTGTTGTCAAGTTCCTTAAAACCTAGTGTTATTTTTCTTTAATATACTTTATAAATTTGAATCTGAATCATTGTTACTTCTATTTGTCCCAAATAAAATATCTTTTATCAACTATCTAATTTTTCTTCTAAAAACATAGGCTAAACTAAACTTTCCTTGTTGTTTATAAGATGATATCGCATTCAAATATTTGGGGACAAGTTAGCGGTTGATATTTTGTTTTTACCTTTTTCAACAAACAGAGAGAAAGAAACAGTGAAGAAGTGGCACATATTTCAAAGCATGTCACCATTGTGCTGGTCACACCAAATGTACCGGCGGCCTCGACGCCGCCCCACTCCCTACTCTGTTCCTTTTCCCTTCACACCAGACACTTCAACTTCAATAATAACAACTCATTTCGTCTCTCCAATAATAATAATAATAATAATTCAACCTAGATACTACAGTAATTAATATGCATGACCCAAAGTTTTATTCTCTATTCAGTAAGATTATCTATAACGGCGATGGTAAATTACTATTCAATAATTGAATGTTGAATGTTTACCGTGGATTATTTAACGAAGAGTTAAGAGTTAAAAATAAGGTGGATTAATTGGTGTTGAGTGAGAGAGGGAATAATATTTTATAAAATTTTATTGATTGTTGTAATTATTTAAATTTTTAATGTGTTGTGAATTATGATGAAGTATAATGTTGAATTTTATTAAATAAAAGTAATAAATAAAAATTGAATCAGTGTTAAATTATTAGGTGAAAAATAAAATAAAATGACATGAATAATAAAAAATTAAAAAGTAAAATTTTGAATAATAAAACTATTGTACAGACTAATAAAACAAAAATTGATTTATAATTATTAAAATATAAATTGTAATAATAACATTTTCAAAATATTGGGTTATTTTATATATTTGTTTATATTTATGATATTAAAAAAGGAAATAAAATTAATTAGTTTAAATAGAGTATATTAGTTAAAAAATTATTAATGCATGCTAAAATTTATAAATAATATTATATTATAGGATGAAAAAAAATAGTGTAATAGGATTTTATAATTACAAATATTGACAGAGAAATTACTTTTTTAATCTATAATATTTACACATGTTAAAAATCGACCGTAAATGAAAGAGAATACAAAGAATATAAAAAAAAATTTACTTATCATTATTATCGTTTAATAAAAGTAAAATGTAGAATAATAATTGTATTAGTTAGATTGTACATTTTCAACAAAAAAAAAAATTAAATTATTTGGAAACATAAAAGACAAGTACTACTCATTCCATCACATTAAAAGTGCTATATTTTCACTTTTTATGTTTTAAATAATTGTATTTTTATAGAATATTTATTATTGTTTTATTAGTATAATTTTATTAATTCAATTTTTTGTAGTTCATCTAGTACGCTTTGTATTTCAAAAAAAAAAAAAAAATTTGGTGGTTAACATTCTATTTAATTTTGTTCAAAAAAATATATTATTTTATTAATTTACTTTATTCCACCTAACTATTTTCTTGGTCATACTCGATCGACCATTTTAATTCTATTTTATTGCCTACTATTATTAAAATGATTATATTTATATTGTTTGGTAAGTTCACAATTTTAATTTAGAGCCTGTAAATTTATATCTTTAAAAAAGAACGCATTCATTCACTCTCATCTTTTTACGGTCATAGGTATAACTTTTTTTATTTACTTATAGTTTTATTTGATAAATAAATTTAACTAACTTAAAGTTTATATTATTGTTTTTTATTTTTATTTTATCCTCTTATTTTATTTAAAATAAATAAATATTAATTAAACATATCTTTATTATATAAAATATATAAATTACTTTAATTATTAATTTTATTAAACTTTATAAATTTAACCAATTAATATTCAATCAATTAGTAATTTATTTGCTATAAATTATAATCAATTTATAAACTCACATACTATAAATTAACTTACTTGTGAATCATTCGTTATTTTTATCAAACAAAAACCTAATCATTTTTTTAAGAATTCATGCATCCCCGTTCAGATTCAACATTTTTTCTATGAACACAATTAAGTTTATTAAAAGAAAAATACTTCTACGACTTATAAAGTGTCTCATTTACATTATTTTTAAATTTTAAAATAATTGTTTCTATAGAATACTAATGCGATATTTTTTTAATAATATTATCCTTATTAAAACGTATATATAAATATTTATATTCTCTTTATAATTTTATGTTATATTATCACTCCTTTTAAAAATTGATTAAAAATATTTTATACATTCATATAATTTTATCATGAAACTCAACACATCTAATTTTTTTTTTAAGAACTCCTTGTTATTTAAATGGAACAATTTTATGAGATAGAACCCATCTAATTTTTTTTTAAGAACTCCTTGTTATTTAAATGGAACAATTTTATGAGATAGAAGGAATAGTAACAATTAATGAGAGTAATAAATACTGAAAATCAAAATGATGTTATTGACTGAGTGTGGTGTGGTCACTACAAAATACTCCAAGAAAGTAACAATAGAATTGATATATTCATGAGAAAACAACAGTAATAATGGCTGTATAAAATTTAATGCAAATTTTGGACGTTTTCATAACTCATCATTCCATTTGTGCAGGAATTTCCAGCATTCCCTATCTTTACCTTCTGCAAATTCCATCATTATCATTGCTGACACTTACACAGAAAAAAGATAAAGGAAAGAGAAAATTAGGGTTTCTTCTCTTCTTTTCTCTCCATAATTCTTTTTGCCTTTGCCTTATTGTGTACTATATACCCCCACAACTCTGAATTTTTCTGCCATCTTTTAGAACAATTCCTTATTACTAGCTGAGTTTACCACTTTGTTTCTTTCTCTTATTATTAATGCTCACCTAGCTGTGCCCTAAAATTAATATCACATTTATTGCTCAAAATTCGTACTACTATTCCTCATTCTTTTTCAACACTCTTTTTCGTTCTTCTAATTTATCCATATATAATGTATATACTGTTCTGGTTACTATTCGTACATATTGTATGTTTCAGTTCAAATTTGAGGCTTGGTTAGTATTTTGTCTATTAGTATTTATTAAAAGGATAATTTAGTATTTTTTATGTGTATCTTTTATTTTGGTTATTAAGTTTATTTTTGTTAGGGTCTATGTGATAACTTTCTCCTTGTATAAATAGACTAGTCATAGATGTCATTTATATCAACAATCTTATTTATTTCTCTTTAGTGCAGTCGTCATTATCTTATTATTCTCTCATTTTTCCTATCATCTTTGATTCTTGTGCATCAACAAATTGATATCTAAAGCTCCGATTAAAAACACAGGGAAACACAAGTGAAACGTGAGTTTGTGTTGTGTGATTGATTTTGTTTTTGGGTTTGTGTTGAATCTTTGAACAAAATTGTAACATAATCACATTTTTTGATTCTATGGGATTGAGAAACACTGTGTGAGTGAAGATCTGAGTGTACTGTACAAGGTTGAAGATGAACGGAAATGGCAATATGAGTACCAAACTTCCAGTTTTTGATGGCAAGAACTGGAACAGATGGATGATTCAGATGCACGTATTATTTGGAGCTCAAGATGTTCTTGAGCTTGTTACTGATGGGTATATTCTAGTTGCAGCAGATGCAATAGAAGAAGAGAGAGGCGCAGAGAAATAAGAGGAAGAAAGATCAGAAGGCGTTGTTCTTCATCCATCAGTGTGTGGGTGTGAACGTGTTTCAGAAGATTGCAGATTCGACGACGTCAAATGAGGTGTGGGACACACTGGTCAGATGTTACGGTGGTGACGCATCAGTGAAGAAGGTAAAGCTTCAATCCTTGAGAAAACAATATGATAATCTCAACATGAAGAACAATGAGAAGATTTCAATGTATATTTCTACAGTGATTCTAATCACTAATGAGATGAAGGCTTGTGGAGCAACCCTTTCTGAACAAGTAATCATAGAGAAGGTACTAAGGTCACTTACTCCTCAATTTGATTACATTGTTGTAGCAATTGAACATTCTAAAGATCTAGAAACCATGAGAATAGAAGAGCTACAAAGTAGTCTAGAAGCGCATGAGTTGCGTCTGACTGAAAGAACTTCTGAGAGTGAAGTTAAGTAGACTCTGAAAGCTTCTTTTGTCAAGAAGGACCAGAAGCATTCTTGGTTAGAGGCCAAGAATAGACGTGGTGATAGATTTCAGAAGTCAGAAACCTCAACTTCTGATGAGAAGAAACATCATAAGGGATAGGAGAAGAAGAAAGTTCAATGTTACTGTTGTAAGAAGTTTGGCCATTTAGCTAGAGATTATTGGTCAAACAAAGGAGGGAAATCAGAAGAAGCAAATATAGCCAAAGAAAATTCAAATGATGAACGTGTGTTATTGATGGCTTTTGAGTCTAATGGAAGATGTTTGGCATATTGGTGGTATATGGACACTGGCTATTCAAATCACTTGACTGGAAACAAACAATGGCTGATAGATTTTGACTCCAAAAGGAGAACAAAGATCAGATGCGCTGATGATAAGTACCTTAATGCAGAAGGAATGGGAAATGTCAAAGTTAAAGTGAAGAATAGGAAGATCGTTCTGATCAAGGATGTTTGGTATGTTACTGGAATCAAAAGCAATCTGATGAGTGTGGGTCAGCTCATTGAGAAAGGTTTCTCAGTTGTTATGAAGAGCAATCTATTAAAGTTGTATGATTCCAATCATAAGTTGATTATGCAATCTGAACAGGGAAGCAACAAAACATTCAAGGTGAATGTAGAAACAACTGAAACAGAGTGTCTTAGTACAGAAGGCTCTGAAGGAGATAGTAAATTGTGGCATAAGAGGTTGGGGCATCTAAACTACAAAAGCTTAGGGCATCTAAGTTCTAAGAAGTCAGTACGTGGCATTTTGAAGATTTTGAAGCTTGAGAAGTCATGTGAGGTATGCATGAAAGGCAAGCAACCCATATTGCAATTTGTATCAGAAGTAGCCCCAAGAGCAAAGCATGCTTTGGGAGTAGTATATTCTGACGTGTGTGGAGCATTTCCAAAATCTTCACTTGGAGGAAATAAGTATTTTGTGTCTTTTATGGATGAGTTCACAAGAATAACGTGGGTAACACTCATCAAGTTTAATAATGATGTGTTTATTGAATTCCAGAAGTTCAAGGTGAAGTCTGAGAATCAAAGTGGTCAGAAGTTAAAGATTCCCAGAACGGATGGTGGAAGTGAGTATAACTCTACAAAATTCCATAAGTTCTGTGATGATAATAGAATCGAGCATGGGGTTACTTTTCCTTATACTCCTCAACATAATGGTCTTGTTGAATGAAGAAATCGTATTTTGCTTGATATGACGATAAGTATGCTAAAAGAGAAGAAGCTTCCTCACAACTTATGGGGAGAAGTTGTTGCTACTGCATCATATGTGCTCAATAGGTGTCCAACGCAGAAGCTGAAGGGAATTGTTTCTTTAGAGAAGTGGACTGAAGAGAAGCAAAGTGTTAGTCATCTAAAGGTTTTTGGTTATGTGTGTTACAAACATGTTCTAGAAGCTAGAAGGAAGAAGTTGGATGTTAGAAGCAAAGTGATGTTACTGGTGGGGTACCACAGTATAGGTGCATACAAACTCTATTGTCCAGAAACTAACAAAGTTGAAGTCAGCATAGACGTTATTGTGAAAGAGTTAGAAACTTGGGATTGGAGTAAATCTCAACCCATTTCTGTTATTGAGATAACTTCTGAAGACGAGTCAGAAGTTGAAAGTTCTGAAGAAGAGTCAGAGTCAGAAGATGATTTTGAAGACTCTAAAGATGAAGATGATGAATTTGATTCTAATCCAGATTCTGATGATGATCTAGAATCTGGTGGTGGTCATGCTTCTAGAAGGAAAAACTCTGAAGACATAGGTTTTGGAGGACAAGCTTCTAAAGATGATCATGTTTTTGAAGGTGGTAATTCTGAATATAGAGTTTTTGTACAAGGTCCAGAAGCTAATGTTGTTCCAAGTTCTGGAGAATATTCAGAACAAGTTCAGAGGCCACAAAGAATCAAAACTATATCTAGAAGGTTTGTAGATTTTGACATGTTGCAAGATACTGAAGTTGACTCAGAGGGAGAAGTCATTTAGTGTGCCATATTAGTAGACTCTGACCATTGGGTATTGAAGAAGCACTCAAGAAGAAAGTATGGCTGAATGTCATGAAAGAAGAAATTGAGGCTATAAAAAGAAACAAAACTTGGGAGTTGACTAAGCTTTTGAAGAAGAAGAAATCCATCAATGTCAGGTGGGTTTTCAAGGTGAAGCTTAAGCCAGATGGATCAGTTGGTAAGCACAAAGCAAGGCTAGTGGCTAGAGGTTTTCTTCAGAATCCTGGGCTAGATTACTTTGAGGTGTTTGCGCCTGTAGCTAGACATGAAACAATCAGACTGGTGATTGCTTTAGCTGCAAATAGAAATTGGCCTCTGATGCATTTGAATGTGAAGTCTGCATTTCTAAACGGTCCATTACAATAAGAGGTATAAGTGTCACAACCTCCTGGCTTCGTGAAAAAGAATTAGGATGGGATGGTGTACAAGTTACATAAAGCTCTGTATGGATTAAAGCAAGCGCCCAGAGCTTGGAATTTGAAGATTGATTTATTTTTCAAGAAGCAAGGGTTTCAGAAGTGTGAGATGGAATATGGAGTTTACGTGCAACATTCTGGTGTGTCTTTATGTTGATGACATATTGCTTACGGGGAGTTGTCCAGAAGATATAAGCAAGTTCAAGAAGGTGCTGGTGAATGAATTTGAGATGACTGATATGGAAAATATGGTATTTTTCTAGGGATGGAGATTTTGTACTCAAAGGAGGGTATCATTTTGCATCAGCTGAAGTATAAACTCGAACTTCTGAAGAAATTTAAGCTGGAAAATTGTAAGGCTGATGTTACACTGTCATAAACCAATCATAAATTGGATTCTGACTTTGAGGGTGAAGATGTGGATGCTACGATCTTCAAACAGCTGGTTGGTTCTCTGAGGTATTTGTGTAATACCATACCTGATATTTGTTATGCATTTGGATTGGTTAGTAGGTTCATGAGTAAACCTAAGTGGTCCCATTATCAAGCTGTTGTCAGAATTCTGAGGTATATCAAGGGAACTCTGAAGTTTGAAATATTATTTCCTTCTAGAAGAAAGGCATAATTAGAGTTGATGAGCTACTCTGACTCTGATTGGTGTGGAGATAGAGTTGATAGAAGAAGTACTTTTGGATACTTGTTTAAGTTTTTGGGAGGTCCTATTTCTTGGAGTTCCAAGAAGTCAACTATTGTTGCTCTATCAACGTGTGAAGCTGAGTATATTGCAGGCGTTGTAACTGCATGTCAAGTTGTGTGGCTTCTGAACGTATTGCAAGATCTGGAGATTAAAGTAAAGAAGCATTTGAAGTTGATGATTGATAACAAGTCTGCAATCAATCTTGCATGAAACCATGTGTTGCACGGGAGAAGCAAACATGTTGAGACTATGTATCATTTCTTGAGAAGCCAAGTCCAAAACGAAACATTAGAAGTTGTGCACTGTAGCACCCAAAAGCAGTTGGCAGATGTTCTGACAAAGGCAATACAGACAAATTAATTTCTCCTCTTAAGGAATGAAAATGGTGTTGTTAATTTTGTTTAGAAATATAAATTAAGGGATGGTATTAAAGGGGTATTTTAATATTTTTTATGTTTGTACCTTTTATCTTGGTCGTTAAGTTTACCTTTGTTAGGGCCTAGTTGATAATTTTCTCCTTGTATAAATAGACTAGTCATAGATGTCATTTATATCAACAACCTTATTTATTTCTCTTTAGTGTAGCCGTCATTCTCTTATTATTCCTATCATCTTTGATTCTTGTGCATCAACAGTATTGAAAGTATTTACTATCTTCTTTTTTCTCTTTTGACTTTGTAGTAGACATACCTGTTTTCATAAAATGAAATAATGTCTTGTTAATGTTGGCTAGGATGATTTTCATTTAATGGACATTTTATGTAAAGAAAAATATATAGTCCAAAAATATATTATAAGCACTGTATAATTAAGTACTAATTGTTCTCTTTAGAAACTCCGCCAATTGATCTTTATATAGTATTTTATGCATAACGGGTGGCTAGAATCGACCGTGTATGATTTGGCATCTAAGACTATGTACAATGGTTTATAAATTCAACACCCTTTTTCTTCAATTTTTATAATCCACATCATCTTCTCTTTCTTCCATCTACAATAGTTTATAAAGATCAATTTTTACTCACTACAATAGTTTTGTTTAATTAAATTCAACACCTTACTCCACCACCATTCACAACACATTAAAAATTTAAATATTCACAACAACCAATGAGAATTTGCAAAATATTTTATGTGATCCCACTCCCTCCTCATTTAACATGTTGAATTTTTTCAACACCAATTAATTCACCTCACTTTCAACGCTCAATTCAACACCCCATTACAAGCATTCAACTATTGAAAAAATAATTCAACACCCCCATTGTACATAGCCTTAGGCGAATAATTGTTCAATTAGACATAGACAGTACGATATATGAGCGAGGGTGTGACTTCATCCTCTAAGCATGTGTTATTGTCACTACTACAAATAATATATTTCATGATAAAGTTTTCACGTCATCTAGAAAAACAATGATATATTAAGCTTATGCACGTCATCTTATAAATTTTTTAACTATAAAAATAACAATTAATCTCAGTTTCTAATATATACGACGGGTAAAACTGATTTGGACGCGCTCCGAGTCTAAATTTTTGCAGTTTATATTTTATATTGATTATGATTGTATACTAAAACAACTAACCCTTCCATTTTTCGATATAACCGAGGGATCAGCTAAACAAATTTCACTATAAAAGTAAAAAGATTTTACCGTAAAGCTTATTTATTTGTAAACGCCTCAAACTCACAAACATCATTCTTTGGGATGTATTGCAAAAAAAAAAATCCTCAATATTCTTATAGAACAAAAGATTTTTTTTGCCCTGCAATCTATCTCACTTAATGGTTCTGATGTTGTTGTTGGTATTGTTGTTGTTGTTGTATTTTTGCTCATTTGATAGATTGCAAGTGCAGAAAAAGTATTATTGATTCAAGGGGACAATGAAGGAAGTTTCATTCTCTTTTAAAATTTTACACAATGAAATGAAGGGAGCTTAACTAATCGGATTATGGATATCAACACAGATATTTATTCAAAAGAACAAAATTTGTTTTAAACCATTTAATTCAATATTTTGTGTAAACAATGTAAATTAAAAATAAAATCACCACGATTTTTAGAAAAACGAGGTGATAGTTATAACCAGAAGATTTTATACCTCGGTTTTATGATAAATCAGAGGGGTAAGTCATCAGATTTTACTATAAATACCATTGTTAAACATATTTTATCCTAACTTTAAATAATACGTACACCTGATATTTACCACTGTCCATTGTCATTAAAAAATTTGATCTATAATATCTGAGATGGATTGTAAGTGCATAAAATAAAATAATTTATCCGAAGTTGGATAAGTTATGGAGTGTTTTTTGAATATGCAACAACAACATTTAGATTCCACTAAAGATCTGTTGTTGAAAAATCTTTCACTTTTGCTTTTGTCTACCAAATTCAGGTATGCTACCAAATTCCTTCTCTAGAATATTCAGTGCTCATACTTTAAAAATAATGATGATTGTGTGATATTTACTATTAATTTACAGAATTGGGCTAAATAAAGGATATACTTTTGTTAATTTCACTAAGCCTAAATCAGAAATGGAATTATGAAGACCGAGGGAATACTTTTGTTAATAAAGGACATACTTTAATATTCTTTGTAAATAATATAACTTTAAAAAAATAAAATATCTTTCTCCTCGATGTTCCTAAAAAAGGAAGGGATATTTTAGCGTTAAAGTTGAGGGTATTATAAAGACAAGGTTCTGCTGAACAAGTTCTGATGATATGAAGAAAATCAACTTCTTATAACCAAGTGCTGAAGACTCTAAAGACAAGTTCTATGTGACAAGTTATGAAGACTCCAAGACTTAGGTTCTAAGGCTTAAGAAAGATTCTTCTACAACAAGCTTCAACGTTCAAATATTCAAATATCTGAAGCCTTTGAAGATATGAAGAAAGTTAAAACGGTTAACGTGTGATAGTGTATAAAAGGTACATAAAGTGTATGTGACCACTACTTTTCTAGACTGGCATAAGGACTATCCTTTTTGTATTTGACTGGGACTACTTTCATTATAACCGTTGAAAACCAACAACTAGATTTCCAATTTACCATTCCACCCTTTCAACCAATCTCTTTTACAAGCTATAAGAGGAAGACATACTAGCTAAATAAATGTAAGGAACTACACTACGAGGACAAATCTATTGGATCAAATCAAGCTCAACAAAACTACACAAAGGTGTTGTGCAAACTATGTAGAGAAATTATTTGTGTATAGTTTTGTAAATAAGCAAGGAGTTGTTGCTCGTATCTTGCAGTATAACACTTAGGTATTTTTCATTGTACTAAAAAATTCTATGTAATCTGCTTTCAAGAAGAAAATATATAATACACTAGAAGAACTAAATTGTTGTTGAAATACACCTTGAGAGATTAAGGAAAGGTCTTATCTCAAGAAGACTCTTGTTGCGGCTTAATTTGTTTCACAATAAGGAACAACGGATCTGTTGGGGGAGTCAATATGGTTGATCGGACTTATTGTGGGTTGTTTTGTAATCAGTTTGGTTATAGTTGATTAAGTCATTGTTGAAGGTGAAATCATCTTGAAGGGGTAGACTATAGTAGCTTAGTTAACACCGAACCAGAATAAAAATAATTATGTCATATTTTTATGCTCTGAATTTACTTGGTTAGTCACCAGCAAAAAGAATCCATTTTGTTGAAACCCAATTCAAACTCTCATTTCTTGTGTTTCTCACACCTTCACTATTTTCCATGGTTTTTAAAGGTTGGGTTTTGGAATATTAATCCATGAAATTAATGAATGATTATGTTTTGATGTCTCTCTTTGAAAATACATGCTAGATATAGGTTATAGTACCTTAAATCGTGATCAATTTTGTGTTAAAATGTGTTTGGTATGGGAGATATCGCAATGGGGTTGTGTTGTCATCATAGGAATTTTCTACATAATCGTAGAGCGCGCTTAGTGCGTCAGACCTCGCTTAGTGCGGTCTCTTGAATGTTGAAAAAATATCATTGGGTTGAAACAATGAGTTTGGCGCTTAGCTCCATGTAGCTCGCTTAGCACAATCTACTTGTACTTGAAAAATACTTATTTTGAAAATTTATTTTTGGATTATGCATTCCTATATTTTATGTTATTTTCTGGTTAATTATCTGGAATTTAAACTGCATGTTTGGATGATTTGGAAAGCTAGTTGTTAATGGCATGAAACTTGTTATTTGTAGTATGTGTGATGTGTGTTTTATGATTCGATGTTGAATGGTAATGATGCTTGTACATTGTTGCTAAGTGTTGTGATGGTATGAGAATGAATTGTATATGAAAACATGTATGTGTGTGAAATCATGTGAAAATTCAAATGTGTTGAATTGTTGAGATATGCATAGATGTTAAGATTAGATAACGGTCTTAATTGCATATAGGCAATGTTTTTTAGTTATGAGGGAGCTAGCGACTTGTCCGAAACTAGAGAGTGGTTTGAAATCTTAGAAAACAAGTTTTTATATGTTATCGGTTCAGATAATGGACCTGGTTTAAAGTAAAAATCGAAAAAAGATAACAAGAGATTGGTACCATATGCATGAGTTGTATTAGAGACTTGCATTGAGTCACATGGTATTATAGGACATAATATGATATTATGTGAAATTATGTGAAATTGTGAATGTTGGTTTATACTTTTGAATAGTGTGGGAATTGGGTGATGTTATGATTATAAAGAATTGAAGTGTGAGAATAATTACTTGTGTGCACGTATGCTTTATAATTATGTATTATTATTCGATTTTGATAATTATGTGAATTCTCAACCTGATGTTTGATAACGATATCACTCAGGTACCGAAGATTATAGTTGCTTTGGCAAGAGTGAAGTTGAAGAAGCTATCTTTATTTGATACTGCATTTTGGGTTTTGAGTCGTGCTCAGGTCATGTAACACTGGGGGAAATGTTTTGATTCATGTTTTGAGCGATACATTTGTATACTCTAGTTATTTTGTTATTTTATTTGAGTTATGTGGAGAATTGGCTTTGATTCCTAAGTTGATTTAATAAAGAAGTTTACTTGAGACTTGAATTATTTTGAGTTTAAATGAAAGTAGTTCCGCTATGACACGCGTATGTGATGAGATTTTAAAAGCAAGTGTTATTTGAGCATGACAGGTGTTTGTGAAATATGGAGCATGTGTGACACCCTTATGTAATATGCACGATAATTTACTTTGATTATTTCGATAATGTTCTGCGGGGTTTAAAAGGGTGAGACAATGGGGACCGTTGAAATATGCCTTAAAATCTTAAGTGATGAAGAGAAATAAAACATGTTTCAAGATTACCAAAAATCAGGAGCCAGAAAGCAGCAAGAATGTATGGTTTGAGAGGTTCATGGATTTTAGATTTGACTGGTTCGGTTTGTGGATCCATTTATTTAATGTTAGAATATTGGATTTAAATTAATTTAGAAATAGTCTAAATTAATATCAAATACATTATAAGATAGTTATAATGTTTTACTCTAATAATTAATGGATTGTGTTTTGGAATTTGTATGTTGTGCTTTTGTAATTGTAAATATGTATCTTTTCAATGTTTTACATAGTGATAATCTTAGAATTTACAGTAAAAGGGTAGAGAAAAGGGTGTATGGTCATATAAAGGGAAAAATTAGAAAGACAATGGTTTTTAGAAACCTTTGGAGTTATCTAAGGGGGTTGAGAAATATTTGTTTACACGTGAAATTTGTGTGCTTATATTACTCAGAGTTGTAGAGGTTGGGAAACACTTTGCTAGAAAATATGGTTTGTTCTTGAGCACCTTCGGTGTTGTTTTTGGGAACTCTAAAGGTGGTGGCTATTTTATCATTACTCGTCTGTAATCTTTTGTAACAACTTTTCTGACTATAGTAAACTGGAGACTTGCTCTCTCTCCCTCAAAGTAGATATTTTGATAAAACTTGGTAAAAGACAAGGTCCAATTTCTCTCTCTCATATATCAATGTGTAGATTCAAATTGAACCTTGTCATTATCATAAAGTGGCCCCCACAATGGGGAAAAGGGGTATTGTTTGCAAGTGAGCACCATGGGCAAATGGGAGATCGAGAAATCTTCTAGAAACAATGACTTTGGGTTGTGAAACGTTAAGATGCAATAAATTTTAATTCAATAGAAGTATATTAATGTATTGAAGGATGAAGCATTTATGCATGTAGGGCTTACACGGGTACAGAAGACCGAGGTGGTGGATAAGGACAAAAGTACCATTATCTTATACCTCTGGGATAAAGTTATAAGAGAAGTCGCCAGGGAGAAAACTCAGGTTTCTATATGAGAAAAACTTGAATCATTGTATATGACCAAGACTTTTGGCTCACAGGTTGTGTCTAGAACTACAACTATATTATTTTCGAATGGTGAACAAATCCTTAATGGAGCAACTTACAGAATTTCACAAGATTATTGTTGATCTTAAGAATATTAAAGTAGAGATTGATAATGAGGAGAAGGTTTTACTCTTGTTTAGTTTAGTACCCAAATCCTTTGAGAAATTTAAGGATGTTCTTCCTTACGGTAAGGGAGGTACTATCACTTTGGATGAAGTCCATACCACAATAAAATCCAAAGAATTTTCAAAAGGAGGATGGAGTCTTAAGTGTTTCAAGATGAGGATATGAGTGTTAATGGATGTCCAAATCAAAGAAGTTTGACCAATCAAAGGTAAAATGTTTTAATTGTCAGAAAATCGACCACTTCAAGAAGGATTATTCTGAGAGAAAGGTTAATGATGGTTCTGTTCATGTTATGGTTGGCTTAGATGAAGATGTTGATGCACAAGTGGTATCAAATTTGGAAATTGAAGATAGTTAGGTTATTGATTCAGGTTGCTCTTATCACACGTGTCCAACAATATAATTCTTTGACACTTTAAAGTTGGTGCAAGGTGCAGTAGTTTGCCTTGGTGACAATAAGGCCTTCAAAATTCATGGTACTGGTATGGTCAAACTTAAATCATTTGATGATCTTGAGTTTCTTATTCACGGTGTGAGGCTAGTTCTAGAAATCAAGCGGGATTTGTCATCTATGAGTATGTTTGTTAATATAGGCTATTGCACTAGAGTTGAACATGGAGTGTTGAATATTTCGATGGTTGAAGGGATTATTGATAAAGTTTCTAAAATATGTGGCCTATATATTTTAGAAGGTTCAAATATTGTTATTCATTCATCATTAAGCTGTGGAACCTTTCACGATAAGAAAGAGCTATGGGATTTAAGGTTAAAGCTTTATAAATGCCTTGACGTTGTTTTAGACGTGTGTAACACGGTGGGAAAATTGACTTGTTTGTTTTTTGTTTTATCGCAAATGTTGCGGATAGAAAGAGTCTCCACCGACTTTTCTTTTGTCCAATAAAGGGAATGTGAAAACAACAGGAAAAGACCTTCGTTAGATTCTGAGTACAGGAGGTAATTATGAAAAGGAAAGATATTAGCACCATTTCCATCTGTAGTTATCTACGGGCTCTTAATTGCTTAGCTCACTTTTGAAAACTTGTTTTCTATGTTTGTGTGGTTTGAAAAGTATTTTGAAAAAGTAATTGAAAAATATTTCGCTTTGACTTCGTAATGATACTCGTTGGAATGTATACGAAGTATTTGAAAATATTTGTTTGGGAAATGTTTAAATTTGTAATGATTCTATTGGAATGTATACAAAGTGTTTGAAAAGTATTTTGAAAATAAGTGTGAGGTGTGAAAAGTAATTTGTTTGATTGGATTGAGCAAGCAATTATAGTCTTATTTACCTACTTAGAATGGTCGTTTCTTGTTATTTTCCTTCTCCTTTAGGATAAGGCTATCCATACCATTAGTTGGTAGGTAACTTTATCCGTAGGATGTGAAGGGACAATCGTAGGGTCATCGTATGGTCATTGAAGGCAACATGTAGGGATGCCTTAGCAATTTCGAAGGGACGATCATCACTTGTTCGTAGGCAACAACCGAGGGAAGAGATCATATATTCTTAGGTAACTTCGAGGATCATCGAGGGAATATGATCTTTGTGATGATTTAACTGAGGGACTTTGCTAATGGTACCCCTATGTTCGAGGGACATGACCATTCTATTCGAAAGGCAACAAGAGAGGATACCCTAGAGGGTGTCAGTGAGTTCAAAGAGTGTATTCAATTCAGATATTTATCTTTGAATTATGGTTAGTCTAAGATTGATTTTAATCTTGCCATACAAACCCTAGTTAGCATACATCTAAGCAGTTTAATGTTTGCAGGAAAATAAAGTGCAGAAAGTAAATGTCTTACGCTAGTACATGACTTTGGGGAAAATACATAATATATGTGCGAAAAGTAAAGGCAGAAAATAAATCTACGCTATTACAAAAAAACTTTGCAACCTATACAGCAATTTCTAAAATTTAAAGTGCGGAATAGTAAATAAGTAATAGAAAAAAAATGTTAGTAATATGTTTTAATGTTAGTAGAAAATATTTTAGGGTTAGTGAACCTTATTACTAGAAAGAAAAAATACTTTTAAGATTTTTGGATTGATTTTAATTAGGAAAACAAATTAAAGGTTAATTTTAATGGTTAATTAACAATTAATTAAAATAAAAGAAAAATAAAATATTTTTTATGTCAAAAATAAAATAAAGATTTTTCTAACCTAATTCTGAAAATTAAATATTTTTTTGTTATTTTAGAAAATATTTTAAAGGAATTAAAAGGAAAATTGAAAACATGAGAAAATATGGAAAATAGGTTGGTTAGTTTTCCAAAGTGGTAAAAATAAGGTGGGGGTGCCAGGGTTTGAACCCCTAACCGTAGAGTTGTCAAGAAAAACGCGCTACCATCTGAGCTACCTGTCATTGGTGTTAATATAATGAAACAAATATAATATATATTTAAAATGAATTTTAAAATATATTAACAGAAAACGCGCGCGAATGGGGCTTTGTCCCCGATTTGAATTTTCTGGGAATTTTACCCACGGCTTTTCCGTGGGTAACCCAATACCGACGGTACTTGTTCGTAGCTACATCCATGCAAAAATCAGAACTTTAAAAATACGAATGATAAATGAGACGTGAGACCATAGATCGATTGGTATCGATCCTCTAAACACGATGGTGCCCATGGTTTGGTCCAATTTTGCCTAAAATAGAAAACCCCAAATCGGAGCTTCAAACCTATCCATGGTGAATCTCTATTCCTGCATTCAAACTCAAATCAAGCTATATATAAAGCATCGAAATCATGTCATGAATACAGATATATAGTCAATTCATGTTAAAAATGCTTGTATATATGAAATCGATTTTGAAAATATGTACGGAAACCGAAACTGTGTTTTTACGTTTTAGAAGCTTTGGATTGCTTGTGAATGTTTGGAATGGATCAGAAGAACACGATGAATCTATTAGAATGCTTGGAACGACTTGAAACGATGCAAAACCTAGTCTCCAAGTAACTTGAATAACACGGTTTTTTGAGACTTGGCTAGGGTTCTTGGCTGCAAAATTTCGTTGCCTTATGATCTAAACATGTTAAGTACTTATAGAGGATGGAAAATAGGTCAAGATATGTGAAGAAAATATATTGCATTGAATGGAAAATATTTGATTTTTCAATCTTTCAAATTTGCATCCAAAGCTTCCAGTTTTGTCTCAATCTCATGCCAATCAAATATCTTCGAAATTGACAGCTCTTATTGAGTATCTTGGACTTCAAGAATGCTGAATAATAGGCCTTGCACTTATTGATTTGATTTTTGCATTTTATTTTAATAAAAATTGGACTTAAATGAATAAATTCCAAAATAAATAAAATAAAATAAAGGGAGGCGTGCAAATGGACTTGGGAGTCATGGATGATCTTAGGAACACGTTTGAACCATAAAAACTTAGGCCCATTTGGAAAAAAAATGAATTTTCTTAGTATTTCTCTTCATGCACTTCTTCAAATTTCCCAAACTTGCACAAGTTGTATTTTGCTCAATTTTCAACACTTTGAAGTGTTCTTGGACTTTTTAGAAATATTAAGATGTCCTATAAACACTCTTTTTGGTTTCATATTCATTTAAGTTTCCATGTTCATGTTCACTTCTTTGGAAAAATATGACTTTTTTTTTTCTTTTAGAAGGATCTATAATGTCTTGATCCATAACTTTCAACTGAAGCATTTTTGGCCAAAGCTTGTGAGACACAAAGTTTTAGAGAATTGAATTCTCTTAAAATGAGCTTTAGTGGAAAATTTTCTAATAAAGTATGTGAAAGTTATGCCTGGTCAAAGTTCTGTTGACTTTTTTATCAAGAAACCCTAATTTAGAAACTTTGACTTTTGATTAAATCTTGAGTTTTCTTGATGAATCATGATCAACCCATGATCAAATGATGGATGTGACTTCAAAATCTTGATATTTACCAAAAATGGTGAATTTTACTGTATGTTGACCACAATTGACTTTTTATCCAATACAACTAATTTTCAACCATCTGAGCAATTGATTGAGCAAACTTGGGTTGTGAGGCTTGAAACTTGACATGGTGATCCCTTGAGACATATGAGGAGGTATGATGATAACTTGAGGAAATGGAACTTATCCTTGATTTGAGAGAATTAATACCCTAGTTGTGGGTTGATTGCTTATGAGATGGTTCATCTGGTCAACCCTTGAGAAATTTTGAGTATGGAGATGTGGATTGACTTGAAAAATAAGAGGGAAAATTTTGGGGTATAACAGTTGCCCTTGTTCAATCTTCTTTTACCTGGAGGGTTAGATTGGTATGCTTTCCTTTCGTTACCTGAAGGTAAAAGATGATTGAACACTCGAGTACACCTAAAAATTTGCACTCGTTGGTGTATGGAATGAGATCGTCAGTTGATGATGTAATAAAATGGGCTTATAGATACCATTTGGAGAAGCTGGTGTTAGGGAGCGAGTCTTACATTAGACTTCATGCTCGTCTTTGAATGAGGTTACTAGTATGTATTGATTTTGAACCAGATATGCAGCATTCTGCAGGTGGAGAGATAACCATGTGTAGTCGGAGATGGGATTAAAGATGTCATCTGGAGTAGGAGATAATCAGAAAAAATCTTCGTCTTGGCTTTATCTGAAATGAGTATTCATCAAGATGTAGGTAATTTTCCCGTCTTGTTTCGGGTATTAATCTATATCCCCCTGTCTGTTGATAAACTTGTCTGGTCGCTCAGATAGTTTTCCCGTCTTATTTCGGGCATTAATGTGTGACCTTTGGTTTGGAAAAATTATGAATAACTTTCACTTGTTTGAGAATTTAAACTGAGAGAACGAGATTAGTTCTATGTATGTTATGACGCATGCGAGTATATGATAATGCTCGTGAATGTTATATGCACATGTTATGATTTTTATGAATAATGTATGAATGCAGATGTCGTGGTATTTCAAAACATATCCATCTTGAAGAAGATGGGAATGTTCTGCCGGGGATCTTTGATTTCTGCTTGGGGATCTAGTTGTTGGAGACCCTGAATGGGGAACAAAAGAGATGATCACTGCTCGGGGACTAATGTGATGAGTTGATAGAATCACTGCTCAGGGACTAACGTGATGACTTTATAGGATCACTGCTCAGGGACTAACGTGATGAGTTGATAGGATCAATTCTCAAGGACTAACGTGATGAGTTGATAGGATCATTGCTCGGTGACTAACGTGATGAGTTGATAGGACCACTGCTCGGGGACTAATTTGATGATGTTGATGATCATTGCTCAGGGACTAAGGTGACGAATTTGAGACAATCACTGCTCGGGGACTAACGTGAAGAGTTGATACGAACACTGCACGGGGACTAACATGATAACTTGATAGGATCACTACTCGGGGACTAATGTGATGAGTGGTAATCTTGTTGGGAAATCTATCTCTGTCGAGGGAGAGATGGCTCTGTGGGGATTTATAGAGATTATTATGTGGGAATATTTATGTGAAAATGACTCTGTGTGGATGTGTTGATGACTTAGGCTATTATCCCAATTCCTAGAGATTGTAGTAATTGTTGTTTCTGTTCGCTTTTCGTGTATTTGTGAACAAATATTTATTGTCAAATGTATATAATCATTCAAAGCAACCATTGGACTTATGCAAACAAAACAGATAAAAGTAAAAAAGTTGAAATTGAAAAGGGAGGATTGTATTAATTTTGAAAAGGGGACTATAGACGGGCAGTTCGTATACAGAGAGATAAATATCCTAGTAAGAGGAAATTGTCAGAAATATTTGGAAAATAGTAAAAGCTATGTGAAAATAATCTCGTCGAGTTTCAACTCTGCTATTGCTCATATATTTTTGACTATCTCATCTCCTTGCTGCCAGAAGAAGGTGACTGAACTGATCTGCGCCATTTGAAGTTGATAGTAGTATAGTCTGTAAGTAGATGACCTTGACGAGACATAGTCGTACGCTTTAATCCCTAACTTTTGCCTAGACAGCCCTTTCAGGTTTTCAGTATACTGGGATACCCTTTTTTGCCCAAGCCGCCTTTGTAGGTTTTCGGCTTGCCGGGTGTACATATTTTATATATATATATCCCTAACTTTTTCCCGAACCCTTTTAGTTCGTCAGGACGCCCTTATTTTTTCCTAGGCCAGTAGACATAGCGGGTCCCGGTTATGCATAGTGTTTTTTGACTATGTCTGCATTCACAAGGTGCGGGGAGTCTTCTCCATCCATAGTGCTTAGTATCATGGATCCGCCAGAAAACATTGTCCTGACTACAAATGGTCCCTTATAGGTGGGAGTCCATTTGTCCCTGGGTTTACCTTGTGGTAGTATGATGCGCTTGACGATTGGATCGTCAACTTGATACACTCGGTGTTTGACTTTCTTATTGAAGGATTTGATCATGTGTTTATGATATATCTGTCCATGGCAGATGGCTGCAAGTAGTTTTTCATCGATCAAGTTTATCTAGTCAAGTCGAGTTTGGACCCATTCGTCTTCATCTAACTTTGCATCCTTCAATACTCTGAGGGAGGGTTTCTGAATCTCAATAGGTAGAACCTCTTCCATACCATACACGAGAGAGAATGGGGTTGCCCATGTAGATGTTCGTACTGTAGTGCGATAACCGTGGAGAGAAAATGACAACATTTCATGTCAATCCTTATACGTCACTGTGCTCTTCTATATAATCTTCTTAAGATTCTTGTTGGTGGCTTCCACTGCGCCATTCATCTTTGGCCGGTATGGAGAAGAGTTGTGATGCTTTATCTTGAACTGCGTGCAGACTTTGGTGATCATCTTGTTATTGAGATTGGTACCATTGTCTTTGATAATCCTTTCGGTGACGCCGTATCGCCAGATGAGATTATGTTTGATGAATCGTGCCACGACATTCTTGGTAACAGATGCAAACGAGGCTGTCTCTATCCACTTGGTAAAGTAGTCGATAGAAACAAGGATGAAACATTGTCCATTAGAAGCGGTAGGTTTGATTTCTTCAATCATATTGATGCCTCACATTGCGAAAGGCCTAAAAGTTGGCAGAACATTCAACGGAACCGGAGGCACATGCACTTTATCTGCGTATATGTGACTTTTGTGACAATCAGCTTCCATAGTGGACCAATAGTAACCTGCTCTCAGAATCTTCTTAGCCATTGTATGTCCACTAGAATGAGTACCAAAGGTGTCTTCATGTAACTCTTCCATAATTCGTTCTCCTGTCTGCTGATCTACACATCGGAGTAAGGCCAAGTCACGATTGCGTTTGTATAAGATACTATTACTGAGAAAGAACTTGGCGGTGAATCTTCTTAGGAACTTCTTATTGTTGACAGATGTCGCTTTAGGGTATTCTTGAGCCTCGAGGTACCTCTTCACTTTGTAGAACCAAGGTTTCTCTTTCACTCTTTCAGTATCAAGTTCACAATAATATGCAAGTTCATCGAGTCTTTCAATAATAATTTGAGGAGCTTCGTTGTCCCATATGACTTTGAACATAGATGACATGGTAGCCAATGCGTCTGCCAACTGATTATCTTCTTGCGGAATGTGTTCGAAAGTGATTTCTTCAAAGTAGGGGATCATATTCAACACATGTTTTCGATATGGAATGAGATTCGGATGCTTCGTGTCCCATTCGCCCCTAACCTGACTAATCACCAAAGTTGAGTCTCCATATACTTGCAAGAATTTGATCCTCAAGTCAATAGAAGCTTTGATACCCATAATGCATGCTTCCTATTCAACCATATTATTGGTGCAATCGAAACATAATTTGGCGGTGAAAGGTGTATGGCCCACCTTAGGAGATATAATCACAGCGCCAATAACATTTCCAAGTGCGTTAGAAGCTCCATCAAAGACCATGGTCCATCAGGATCCTGGCTCAGGTCCTTCATCCGGTCCAAGCTCTTCGTAATCGTTGACTAACATAATATCCTCGTCTGGGAACTCGAAATGCATAGACTGGTAGTCATCTATGGCTTGATGAGCCAAATGATCGGCTACCACACTTCCTTTAATAACTTTCTGAGTAGTATACTGAATTTCGTATTCGGTCAAGATCATTTTTCATCTTTCTATTCTTCCGGAGAGAGAAGGTTTCTCGAATATGTATTTTATTGGATCCATCTTAGAGATCAACAAGGTAGTGTGAGTCAACATATACTGTCTTAGTCAGCGAGCAGCCCAAGCCAAAGTGCTGCAAGTTTTCTCGAGCTGTGAGTATCTTTTTTCATAGTTGGTAAACTTTTTGCTAAGGTAGTATATCGCATACTCTTTTCGACCGGACTTGTCATGTTTCCTCAGCACACATACCATTGAATTCTCTAATACTGTTATGTACATGATGAGATGTCTTCCTTTGACTGGTGGCATCAAGATAATAGGTGCTTGTAGGTACTCCTTGATTTTTTCAAAAGATGTCTGGTAATCGTCGTTCCATTTTACTACTTGATCTTTCTTCAGTAACTTGAAGATTGGCTCACAAGTAGCACTTAGATGTGCAATGAATCCGACGATGTAATTCAGTCGTCCTAACCTCTTACTTCCTTCTTGAAAATTCAAACTAATTAAAATAAAAGATATAAAATCAAAACATTAAGTGCAAGGATTATTTTTCAACATTATTGAGGTCCAAGCAAGCCATGTAAGCTGATAATTTCGAAATTTATTGAGATTGACAAGAGACTTGATGGAAATTTGTTCAAAAAGGCAAGATTTGATGAAAATTCGAAATCAAATATTCTTGCATTTAAGACAATATATTTTCCAATTATGCTTGACCTAATGCACTCTCCTATAAATACATATCAAGATCATACCACAAGGGGATGATTGGTTGCACTAGAAAACCCTACACAAACATCTCTAACTTTTCAAGTTTTAGGGCAAACACGAACCACATTATTCAGCTGTCCCCAAGGCGTTTCAAGCATTCCATCATCTTCCTGAGGTTTCCAGGAGGCAATCTCAAGTCTTACACAAGCCAGATCGTGCCCAGAACGTGCCAACCAAGTTGCACCAGTTTGGTAAAATTCGTGAAATCCAAACTCTCAATTCATGTTATTTAAACTTATTTGATTTACATATTCATGCTTATATTGATGTTTGTGATTGTTTAGAACCACCGTGCATGAGTTTTTACGCAGGAATCATGATACACCATTGTTAGGGCACGAAGCTTCTGCTTCATTGTATCCTTATTTCCAGGACGATTTAGACCAAACTAAGGCCACCACTGAACTCGCAACCCTCGATTTAGGGGGGTAGGGTCCCTTTGTTTGCATTTATTTTCATTATTTCTACAGATTTGATCTTGGAAGCAACCGGAGAAGATGACCGGAGCTTCCCTCCGGCGTCTCTGACTGCAGGTCAACCGGCCAGGGCAAGCGTGGCGTGTTTCTATTGATTGATTTGAACATTCTGGGCCACGCACGTATGTAATGCATATGGCTTCCCATAAGTTCTGGAAGAAGCACCAACACAGGTAACCAGAAGTTCTGGAAAAAATAGAAGATCCAAAAGTTCTAAGAAAAAATGAGCCTACAGAAGTTTTGGAAATAATGGACTCACTTATATATTTATGAATATGTTGTAATTCATGGATGTATCACCGCCCCAGCCGTTCAACATGCGCGCACTAGGTCATTCTCTCAAGGGCACGGGTTCGAACCCTGCCTTTTGCCAATTTTTCTAACGTCTTTTGATTTTATACAGGTAAGACATCCAATTTCCAGAAGTTCTGGAAAGAGCAACATGCAGGTTTTCCAGAAGTTCTAGAAAGAGCATCATACAGATTTTCCAGAAGTTCTGGAAAGAGCATTATACAGGTTTCCCAGAAGTACTGGAAAAAGCAATTATACAGGTTTTCCAGAAATTCTGGAAAGAGCAATTATACAGATTATCAGGAAGTTCTAGAAAGAATAATAGCGCGGTCACTAGAAGTTCTGGTAAGGAACGATGACCCAACTTCTAGAAGTTCTGGAAGCGAGTGAGCTAGAAGTTCTAGGTCAAAACGCGTCAGAAGTTCTGACAAAAAAATTATTTTTTTTTAAATTAAAATTAATTAATTAGAATTAGGCTTTTTACTAAAATCAACCTTCAAAAAAACAAAAATAATTCTTTTGCATTTATAATTCTAGAAAAGATGTATAGGTCACAAGGTATTTTTCCATGTAATAGCGTAGATTTACATTTCTGCCTTTACTTTCCACACTCCTATATTATGTATCTGCCCCAAAGCCATGTAATACTCTAGGGTTTACTTTCCTTCACTTTTACTTTTTGCACCTCCATTATTCTGTACATATTTAACTGCTAGTAATTAGGCGTGTATGACAAGACTAAATCAAACAACATAGATCACTCTTAATCACAAGATAAATATCTGAATACAACACACTCTTTGAACTCACTCACACCTTAGGGTATCCTTTCTTGTTGTCTTTCGAAACAATGGTCATCTCCCTCGAACGTAGAGATATCTTAGCTAAGGCGCTCACGAATAATATCATCACAGTCCCTCCAATTCAAAGATCATAGTCCCTCGATGACCCTCGATTGTTGCCTACGAATACATGATCTAGACCCTCAGTTGTTGCCAACGAAAAGTGATGATCGTCTCTACGAAATGCTAAGGTATCCTTACATGTTGCCTTCTATGACCATACGATGACGCTTCGAATGTGCCTTTACATCCAACGAATAAGATTACCTACCAACTAATAGTATGGATATCCTTATTCTAAAGGAAAGAAAAATAACTTGGAAACGACCATTCTGAGTAGGTAATAAGACTCTATTGCTTGCTCCAATCAATTCAAAAATACTTTTCACACCTCACACTATTTTCCAAACTTTTTAAACACTTTGTATACATTCCAGCGTGAATCATTACAAAGTTAAACACTTTTCCAAAACAAAACATTTTCAAACACTTCGTATACATTCCAACGAGAATCATTACGAAGTCAAAGAGAAATGTCTTTTCAAAATATCTTTTCAAACACACACACAAAAAGCAATTTATAAAGTGAGCTAAGAAATTAAGAGCCCATAGATAACTACGAATGGAAATGGTGCTAATACCTTCCCTTTTCATAACTGTCTCCCGTAGTCAGAATCTAACGAAAAGTCGGTGGCGACTCTTGCTATCCGCAACACTTGCGATAAAACGCAAAACAAACAAGTCAGTTCTTCCACCGTGTTACAGTACCACCTATACCAACAAGATGCATCTTCTTTTCGGTAGCCTAACCATAAAAACTCCACAGTTAAGCGTGTTTGGCTTAAGTAATATTGGAATGTATGACCTTCTGAGAATTTTCCCAGAAAAACGTGTGAGTGAAGCCAATTTAGGGCAAGCCAGTCTAGGGCGTTATATATATATATATATATATATAATCTCATTACAAAAAACAAGAAAAGTTGGTCATATTAATTTTTCTATCAAAACATAACAACATTCAAGTATAATTTTCATGCATTTTAATTTTAACTAAAACAATTTTTTTTAATAAATTACTAATATATAAAATAAAAATTAGAGATTACAAAAAATTGAGGGGGTCAAACCTGACTCAGTGGAACCATATCAAAAGTAATAGATATTCTAAACAGAATAAAGTTATTACAACAATGGTAAAGAATAAAAAATACACACAACACAAATACTACCTAGAGAACCTGATTACAAGAACAAAACTAGATAGCAAAAGAAAAGATGTTGAGTGGATCTTCACAATTTTAAAGAAGTGGTGAGTGAATTGGCCGTTAACACGAACCGAATCACGTACCTACAGTTTCCTATGATAAATCACAAAAAATATAAAAGGATTTTCAAGCTAAACAAACCTATATCACCATCAAGACAACGACAAGGATGTGTATCATAACAAAATCGTTAATCTGGTAGCGTCAACCTAAACACTTTGATAACTGCAGATTTCAACAAATCTTGAAGCGAAACAGAAATCAAAAGCAAGACATACCACCACCAACATGAAACCAGAAAAAAAATCAAGAACGAAGGAAACCACAATCGATCTAGAAAACAAAATTCCAGATCCATGAGTTTTCGAACTCAACAGCAACAAACTTGCAAGCACTTAAACCTCCAAAAACCAGAACCCATAACTCTGGCGAAGAATTAGGCGGCATGCAGCAAACACGACGGAGACGAGCTAGAGACCACAGAGCAAACTAGAACATAGTAGTGCAAGATACAATCTCCGAAGAGGTTACAAACCACCCGCCCAGAGAGAAGGTCATCGGAACCAAGCTGGAGCCAAAAAAACAGACCGACCAACCCCAAAAGACCAACGGTCGCCATAAAATGTCGGAGATACCACAAGGGTGAAAAGATGGTGCATAGGAGAGACCTAATAACACCACCAAACAACATAGTTACATGATTGAAACAAGAAATTTGGATATTAGAGAGGAAGGATAAAAAAGGGTGAAAGGGTTTGTTGTAAGGAGAGATAAGAGAGCGCTAGGATTTTTAAAATGAAAAATATTAAAATTGTAAGTTATGGTGGAAGAGTGACACTAATACCAATTGATTAAACAATAAAAATGTTAAAATGACGATTAAATTATAAAAGATGATAAAATAAAATTTATATGAAATGTAAAAAAATTATAATAAAACTTAAAAAAACGAGAAGATTGGACCTGTTTGAATTAATTTTTCTTTTTAATTTTTAAAATATATTTTATAAAATTGTCGTAAAAAGAGTGTTTTGAAGAAGAAAATAAAGAAAATTTTGTTTGGAAACATCAATTTTAAAAGGGGAAAGTAAAAGAATTCATTTGATTAACTAGTTCTTAAAAACAATTTTAGAGAAAATAAATAAAAAAATTCGTAATTTGATCTTAAATTTTATATTATTTAATTGAAAGTATTTTTTTAAATTACAATCAATAATAAAAGTTGAATTACTTATACTTAAATATAAATATATAATTTATTTATTTCCTATTTAAATTAATAACTTGTTCACATAAAATATAATTTACATTTATAAAATTTATAACTTGTTCATATAAATTATTTTTAAATTTTAAAATATATGTATGATTTGGTAGAATATGCGTTGATTGATTGTGTCGGTGATTTTTAAAAGTCAAATTGGCTTGTCAATCGAGTCAATTAAATCGAGAGTTAGAGAGATCATTGATTTGTTATGATTGTTGAATTAAGTAAGCAACTTAACTAGTGAAAATCATCTAAAATATTTATAAAAACATAAAAATTAATGAACAACGATCTTAAAAAATTGACGGATTATATATATTTTTTATTAATATTATTGATTATATTATTATATTATAATTAAAATAGTTTTATTGAAAACAAATCATTCATATAAATATAGGAGACAAAAGACTCAATTATTAAAACGAAAAAACCAAATATAAACTTGTTTCACACGTCGTATAAGTAAATAATAATAAAATTTAAAAATATAATAATGCTTTTAATTGTATAGTGTATGCATAAATTCCAAAAAAAAAAAAAAACACTACATTTTATGCTGTACAATACCAAAGGAAATTGAAATTAGAACAAGAGTTTAGAAATATTACACAATATGAAAACTGCATTTTTTCCGTGTTTTTTCAATTTTTCAATTTTTCAAATTAAAATTTATAATTGAAAATGAAAACACCCAATTGTTTTGCTTTTTATATTTTTAAAACTAAAAAATAGAAAATAATTTTAAAAAATACTTTTATAAATTGTATTATCAAATAAGTTTTTTCTTTTTGAGTTTTTAAGAACTAAAAACAGTTTTCATAAAATTAAGTATAATAAATTAATAATATTTAAATAAGTTTCATAATTTATTAACTAATAGATCCGTGCGGGCACAAATATTATTAAAACTACATCTATATTTATTAAAAAATATTAATTAAATATTAATTTATTTTATTTTATTTGTGAGTATTCACTAAATTATCTATATTTAATAAAAAATAAAAGTTTAAATTTTATTTGTGAATATCCACTAATTAATTATCTGTATCTGTCATGTACATTTTATTTGCAGATATATGCATGCATGAGTTTTTTTTTTTTCATTCTCAACTCGTGTGATTCACATATTCCTAAATTTTTGTTTATGTATACAGATTTTTTAGTCAAACAATCTAGTGATTGTAGTTTTTTTTTCCTTTTTTCTTTTGGGATTGAACTCTCATCCTTACACAAATGTTATTGCACAACTACAATTGAATTGATTTAAGAGAAGTAAATATAATTTTTATAATAGTAAATCAATTTCATAATATTCAACATAAAGGGTAAGTTGTTTCACCTCTTTTAAAAAATAACTTAAAATATATATATTGTCTAAAAATATTATAAATAATTTTTAAATAAAAATTTGATTCGAATAGTTACTCTCAAAATATTATTTCAAATATTTTATAATTTTATTAAAATTTTATTTTAATATAAAATTTTCATAAATTGTTTTGGAGATATAAGTTTTTAAAATAATATAATTTTCGATTATATTTTTATTTACAATCTTATTTATTTCCGTTATAGGATATCAAAATTAAATTTTTTAATTTAAAATAAATAAATTTAAAAACTGACAATACTTTAAAAAACATTTTATAAAAAACATTTTAGAAAAAAAATAAAATTAATTACTCCCTCTGTCTCAAAATAAATGTCATTTTAGCCATAAAAATTTATCTCAAAATAATAGTCTATTTACTTTTTCAATGCTAAAAAGACACTTATTTTAGGACAAATTTTTTAGACTAAAGAGACACTTAATATTAATAATAATAATAATAATAATAATAATAATAATAATAATAATAATAATAATAATAATAATAATAATAATAATAATAATAATAATAATAATAATAATAATAATAATAATAATAATAATAATAATAATAATAATAATAAAATCATTAAACAGCTCGAATTCCAAAAGTTTACTGTACAAATATTACTATACTGTCAAGAATCAATAAAATAAAAGTATATACGAGTAATATTGAATAAATGAAGAAAGAAAGTTGATTGATTGATTTTGATGGCACGTCTCAGGTATTGAATGATAGTAGATAGATAGATTGACAATAGTTCAGAGTTGAAATTCCCACATACAGAATTTATCACGTTAACGTAAACATTCTTCCAACAATCTCAACCATTCATCTCATGGTAATTTTCGTACTATCAATGGTGCTATAAAATTTTCCAATTTGATTTTCTTGTTTGGTCATGTTAACAAAATATTGTATAGCAAATCCAAATAGTTGACCTGGTTTTTTCCTCTTATGATAAGAAAGGTTCCACTTGAACTTTAACAGAAATGTCTAGTCATGAACTCATGAGGTATTTTGAATATTTTTGCCTCTATTAGGACAAACCGATGTGATACAATATTCCTCTTATGTTCATCAATTCTACAGTATTCTACTATAATGTTAATGTCAATAGATTATGAGATTTTATCCCGTTTTCCCCATATGAATTAGTCTTGTTCTAGACTAGATTTGGATCATATGCCTAAAGTCTTAAGCATTTAAGCACACCAAAAGAATGAACTCATTTTATAGGGATATTGGATTGGGACCGTCCAACTTAGCATGTGCATGTGTTTTCCGGTGAATATAATTAATTTAAGCATAATTAAATTTGTTAGAATTGATTTTAATTTAATTAAATTTATAAGAATTAATTAATTTTTAATATATTTATGTAAAAATGAATTGAACAATATTGGAGAATCAATTTTGCACTATAAAAATGCTTTTACCCCTTCTAAAATTGAATTCAAACATACATTTAATAATAATAGTTCAACTTAGTATTATTTTTTTAATAGAAACTCTAGTCTCGTTTTCTTTTTTATTTAAAAAATATGATATTAAAAAAATTTGATTGACTTAAATAGGGAATTCGTAGCAATAAATTTGTCCTTCAATTTTGTTGCTACGAGTTATTTCCTTGCTTATTTAATTGTCTATTCTCATCAAGTTATGTGTTATAATTTGTTTATTTAAAACCTTTTTAACACTATTTTTTTGTCTCCTCTATATTGTTTGGACTTGTTTGTATTTTGAATTTTTAAAATAGTAGTTTTTTCTACTCGGTCTAAACTCTGAATCTCAGTTCATAGATGGAAGAGGCTCAAGAATGAGAAGTCCAATAAGACTAGATATTTATGATGATATTCCATAATGACGTCAAAGGACGAAACATCATTCTCATAGTTAACAAGAATGTTCTAGGGCCAAGCGAATAAGTAGGGACCAACCCTAAAAAAACACCTTATCTAAAAAAGGCATTAGGGTCATCGTTTTCATAGAGTTTCTCGTTTATCATCCTCTGTCAATTCTGAAGATATTGAAGTTTTTTTTTAAAACTCCTTCATCGGGAGAATCAGTTAATGCCTCAATCATGGGAGAACTCCAAAAACTATTAGGATTGGGTACCTTGACGAAACAACTTATTTTGATGAACATGTGTAAGTTGTTGACGTTCTTTTAAATATTCAAGAAGAAAAGGACCCTGAAAATGCAAGTTATTCGTCCTCATTTTAAAAGTGTCGGCTATGAATTGGTTTAGAGACTTGGGAAACAAGTCGATTAATTCATGTGGAAAACTCTATAGGTGTTTTCCACATATTTCATGACACCTCAAAGATAACCCAAGTCCCTAATGAGTTGGTGATCTATTAGACAAGGAAAATGTGAGTCATTACGATCCTACATTGAGAGTTTCCACAGAGAAAAATACTACTCAAATATGTTGACCATGAGATGAATAAATACCTTATAAGTCTCAAACTCCAACCAAGGTTCAAGTTTGCATAGAGTATTGGAATCAGTGCCTCTAAAACCTTCAACTATCTGATGGAAAGGACTGTGAAGTATATACAGTAAGGGGGAAAATTATTGATCAATAGGAAAATACATGGAACAGGGTTTAGGAAAGCACAAACAAGTAGAAGGGAAATGAAAAAACCAAGCAGGGAACCGATAATAAATGCAAAGTTGAAAAGGATTTTTGAACAAACAAAAAAGTTAAATGGGCATCCTTACACTACGCCAAAATTCATTTTTGGCAGCACCCAAAAGACAACGCTTTTATGAGAAAGTGCTACTATAAGTTATAAAAAAAATTCGCTACAAAAAATGATGTTAAAGGTCATCTTAAGAAAGCGCTTTGATCGCGACTTTATCGTCTAAATTAATCGGGAGACTGCAAGTGCACAGTCCTATCGCGTAGTTTTAAAAGATATCGAACCCACAGAGACTATAAATCGATCTATCGTTATCCTAAGTTACGATACTGACTAAAGCGAATAATTCTTTAAGATTTTGGTTAAGGAAAATATAATAAATAAATAGATATTAGTATGTAATTCGTCTAACCTAAGGGATCGAATTTCCACCGACGTGTTACTCAAGTTGAATAAAATCCTATTTCAAAGAAACAATATTCATCTAAAGATCCTATCTCAAACTGTCGCTCTGTTGAATCGGATCATGCAATTAAATCTAACGTATGCTCTCTATCCCCCGAATTTAAAAGCACTTTTTGAAAATAAATAAAGTTTAATCTCTTTTAAAAGCGCTGCATCCTTTAAAATTAATACCTAGTATCCACTATCCGGTTCTAAACCTCAAACTGCCTGTTGGTTTCTAACCTTAATCCAGTTTATTAACCTCAAACTTTCGCTCTCTGGTTTCTAAACCTTTTAATAAATTAAATTAGATATCTAAATCAGAAAGAATATTTTTAACAACGTAACATTATGCCAGTTTATTTTTGGATTCCTTTGGTTCGATTATTTTACATAACAAAATCAGAACGAATTAGCCAGACATATTAATTAATTCAGACATGCATAAATAATATGGTTTAATATATTTAAACATTTCCAAAATCAAATAAATAATATCAGGCAACAATAAAATAAAATAAAATAAAAATAAATAAATTAAACCTGAAATTAACAATGCTGGAAATAATCTTGTTCTTGACTTCTTGAATTGAAAGGGAAAATAAAATACGACAAGGAATAAAAAGCACTGGATCTAACGTAAGGTTAGATCGGAAACTGAAATAAAATAAATTCAAAGTACAAAACTGGAAATAAAATTGCGAAATATTAAAATAGCGGTTGTTCGGTAAAAATGCCGACCCTAATTCTGAAAGTTGAACTGGTATTTATAGACCATTTGGTAACTTCCCATTCCATAAATTTCGTATGCACCATGTGATCGTGGAGAGAAAATGGTGCCTTAAAAGTAGGAGGCGGACGTCTCCATGTGTTTCCCAAAACCTAACTGCCAAGTTGAGACGTGCGTCTCAAAACGTGGGAAAGTGGTGGGCCCCACTTTGCTAAGGAGGCGGGCGCCTCCAAGGGAAGTGGGAGGTTGAGGCGGCCGTCTCGGCCCACGTGGCAGGTGGTTGCTTTCTTGTCCTATTGGGCCACGCGTGTTTGGGCTTGCTTTGGGCTTGCTTGCTTGGTGTAATTGCTTTCTCCTTATATAACACCTCCCTTTTACTATATCACACCTTTTGCTTCATTTCTTTGCTTTTTAATCCGATTTTTCCTCGATTTTACTTCTTTGCTCGATTTATCTTTATTTAATACAAATACCTGAAACATAGAAAATACCAACGTAATACAGAAATAAAGTGAAATAATTGAATAAAAACATTAACATTATTTATGAAAAATACATCAAATATGTTATATAAAATCGTGTTATCAAACTCCCATATACTTAAACCTTTGCTTGTCCTCAAGCAAAAATTAAAAATGAAAAATCACTTGAGCATATGTCAAACGCAATTATATAACACAATTCAATTTGTACTAGGTTGCAATTCAATTCTTTGTTGGATAACTCGAGTTTAGACCTCGACACCAAAATCACCGTAATAACACTAGACAACCCCATTTTTGCAGACCAATTCGAGTCATATTATTATAGCTCGACCTAATACTTTTGTTTTGTTTCACCCGTTTTCATTCTTGCGTAATCACATTAAGCCCTTTACCTTACGCGCACATAGTGGAGTAACCGGTTAGTGACTTTGATCTTTATAATCCAGCTAGGAGTCCTGGTAATTATATTTGGTACTCCTTTATCCAATTACAAATTGCGGGGGATCGGATCGTCATCCGCCCTACCAAGTTCAGCACCAGGGACCACTGAACCAATTCATAATGGATGTTTGCATAAATATTTTATAGTTTCTGTGACTGTTGAATTAAATGATCTGGTAAGGACCATCTAACTTAATAAGTGCATCTTCTAATAAAAATTTTCTCTTTAAAAATCTTGATCAATCACTTATATTCATCGATTCTCCACGTAGTTTGTCGTTTAAGGCGGTGCCGACTGCTTTTATAAACTACTCGGGATTACTTTAAAACTAAGTCTTAAGGTGTTGGTATAATAAGTACTTAAATCAATCTAACACATCGGGGGTTTTAAAGTGTTAGGACGATAACAATTTTGCTAAGTCGCGCTCGAATTCTTATTTAAAAATAGGCAACCTTAGTATTATTTGAGTGTGTTAATATATGCATTTTAATTGTTGTTAAAATTTGTCGTTATGGCTCAGAAAATAGGAGAAATTCGAATAAGCATGAAATTTAAACATAAAAGACTAAAATTACATAAACATGTATTTTATTGAATGGAAATTTTGCAATACATATAAAAAGGAAACTAAAAGGGAAAAACTAAATAGAGGAAAGAAAATAAAAATGAACAAAGAAATGTTCTGACTCCCCCAAACTTAAAATAAGCATTGTCCTCAATGCGATAGAACCAGGAGAAATCAGAAGGGAGAGGGTGATCACTCGTTTTCTTGAGAATTTTAATTTGCTTGCCTTTTTAGTAATACATGTGACTTAGGCAAATAAGGAACAATTTTGTAGACCACATGCATACATATTATATATATATATATATATATATATATATATATATATATATATATATATATATATATATATATATATATATATATATATATATATATATATATATATATATATATATATATATATATATATATATATTAAATAATTCTAAATTTTAATTTTAATATATATAATACTAGTATATAATGCTTTTAATTAATATAATAAATATTGGGAAATATTTATTTGGTATATTAATAGGAAAAATACGATAATTAAAATAATACTCAATTATAATTATAAATATTAACGTGAAATTTTTATTGAGTTTAATTATCGATACGGAAAATAGTTCAAGCGCATCAGAAGAAAGGGTGCAATAGATAACCGACTAAAAATTTAAAATTTAACATAAAATAGAAAAATTGAAAATACAAAAAAGAAAATTTAAAATTAGAAATTAGAATGACTAATCGTTAATTTTCCATGGCCACTTATCAAGCCATCTCACATATCCCTCACCTTTTCTTCTCTTACGTTTGTAGGGCGGTTTATTCTTTCGAAATTTAGGTGGCGGTCCTGGATTTATCCTAAGTATAGGTTTTTCAATTTTTGGCTTAGTGATTTCGTCCATCGAGTTAACCTTACCCTCTTAACAGTAATTATATCCCTAATTTTATGGTCCTCTAATTTTCGCTTTTTAGGTAAGACTTCAAATGGTGAATTAGTATGAATATTTTTCAATACCGCAACGTACGTTTTAGATTGGGAGTCTACCGGAGTTTCCATAAAAAATTTCGGGAAGGGAATCAGTGGGATGTAGTGATTCGGGATTACAATAGATGCTTCTTTTCCTACCTCTTTTACAACCTCCTTTTTGAACAGTGTTGATGGATTTTCATCAACCTCCCCTATTTTCTCGTCAGAACTTTCCTCAGTCGCAATATCACTCTCTTCATACTCATCTCACTTTCTAGATTTCTAAGTAGTTTTTCCATAATGGTTGTTTCAACATCCACATCTTCCTCAGGTAGAGGTCCTAGAAGGTTTTGTTTGAGTTGGGAGATTTGAGGCTCTAACGCCATACTGTAAGACGCGAGGGATTCAACCATATTGGTTAGTTGGCTAAGGGCTTCATTATTTTGAAGATTTTGGATAGTTTATGTCTCTATAAAGTGCTCAATCATAGACTCTAACCTAGAGTTAGTTATCATCTCATCGGAATCCTCTATTGATGTTTCAAAATTAAAATTTTGCGATTCTTCAGAGTCTTGAGAGTAAGTTAAAGTTTCTTTTTGCGTTTCCCTATCATGTTCTATCAACCTACATGATTCGTTAAAATCTTCCATTAATATTTCGAGATCAGATTTATATGGTTTTGGTGATTCTTCAAAATATTGGGTGTGATAATTGTAGGAAGAATTGGGTTGAGGAAAAGTTTGGTTGAAATTATAAGTTTCTTGTGGTTCTTCAAAATATGGTGATTGGTAGTTCTGAAGGTAGTTGGGGTAGGAGTAGGTTTGTGAAGCATTAAAGTTTTCCATCAGTATTTCAAGGTCGGATCTATGGGATTCCTGTGGTTCCCATAATCGATAATGGGCGAGGAAAAATTTGGGTCATACATGGTAGTAAAGGTAAAAGGTGCCTTAGTCTATACGGTGTAACACCAGAGTTACAATATCGACTTAAATAGTCCCCGGCAACGGCGCCAAAACTTGATCGCGACTTTATCGTCTAAATTAATCGGGAGACTGCAAGTGCACAGTCCTATCGCGTAGTTTTAAAAGATATCGAACCCACAGAGACTATAAATCGATCTATCGTTATCCTAAGTTACTGTATATGACTAAAGCGAATAATTCTTTAAGATTTTGGTTAAGGAAAATATAATAAATAAATAGATATTAGTATGTAATTGTCTAACCTAAGGGATCTGAATTTCCACCGACGTGTTACTCAAGTTGAATAAAAATCCTATTTCAGCAAACAATATTCATCTAAAGATCCTATCTCAAATTGTCGCTCTGTTGAATCGGATCATGCAATTAAATCCTAACGTATGCTCTCGCTATCCCTTGAATTTAAAAGCACTTTTGAAAATAAATAAAGTTTAATCTCTTTTAAAAGCATCATCTTTAAAATTAATACCTAGTATCCACTATCCGGTTCTAAACCTCAAACTGTCGCTCTGTTGGTTTCTAACCTTAATCCAGTTTATTAACCTCAAACTTTCGCTCTGCTGGTTTCTAAACCTTTTAATAAATTAAATTAGATATCTAAATCAGAAAGAATATTTTTAACAACGTAACATTATGCCAGTTTATTTTTGGATTCCTTTGGTTCGATTATTTTACATACCAATATCAGAACGAATTAGCCAGACATATTAATTAATTCAGACATGCATAAATAATATGGTTTAATATATTTAAACATTTCCAAAATCAAATAAATAATATCAGGCAACAATAAAATAAAATAAAATAAAAATAAATAAATTAAACCTGAAATTAACAATGCTGGAAATAATCTTGTTCTTGACTTCTTGAATTGAAAGGGAAAATAAAATACGACAAGGAATAAAAAGCACTGGATCTAACGTAAGGTTAGATCAGTGAAAACTGAAATAAAATAAATTCAAAGTACAAAACTGGAAATAAAATTGCGAAATATTAAAATAGCGGTTGTTCGGTAAAAATGCCGACCCTAATTCTGAAAGTTGAACTGGTATTTATAGACCATTTGGTAACTTCCCATTCCATAAATTTCGTATGCACCATGTGATCGTGGAGAGAAAATGGTGCCTTAAAAGTAGGAGGCGGACGTCTCCATGTGTTTCCCAAAACCTAACTGCCAAGTTGAGACGTGCGTCTCAAAACGTGGGAAAGTGGTGGGCCCCACTTTGCTAAGGAGGCGGGCGCCTCCAAGGGAAGTGGGAGGTTGAGGTGGCCGTCTCGGCCCACGTGGCAGGTGGTTGCTTTCTTGTCCTATTGGGCCACGCGTGTTTGGGCTTGCTTTGGGCTTGCTTGCTTGGTGTAATTGCTTTCTCCTTATATAACACCTCCCTTTTACTATATCACACCTTTTGCTTCATTTCTTTGCTTTTTAATCTGATTTTTCCTCGATTTTACTTCTTTGCTCGATTTATCTTTATTTAATACAAATACCTGAAACATAGAAAATACCAACGTAATACAGAAATAAAGTGAAATAATTGAATAAAAACATTAACATTATTTATGAAAAATACATCAAATATGTTATATAAAATCGTGTTATCACGCTTTATAAAAGCGTTACTAAAGGTCGTCTTAAGAAAGCACCATAGAAAGCGCTTTTACAAAAGTGCTGCTATATGTTAACCTTAGAAAGCGCTTTTTAAAAGCGCTGCTAAATGTTAACCTTAAAAGCGCTTTTAAAAAGCGCTGCTAAAGGCATAGGAAAAGAAAGTGCTTTCCAAGGAAAAAACGCTACTATATCTAACACTAAGAAAGCGCTTTTCAAAAAGCGTTGTCTTTTCTAAATTTTATAATTAAAATTCTTAAATCCTAAAATAACAAAAACAATTTCTCAATTTTCGTTTCAATCCCACGCGACCTTTCTCAATTTCCTTAGCAACCCATTCTCAATTTCCCTCACAATCTCACGCGTCCAATCTTCGTCTGTGTTGTCATCGTCGTCGCAAAATAAAACTTAACCTCTAATTCTTCTCTCTAAAGGCCGTTGCACATTTTCCCTCTTCCTCCTGACCATTTTCTACACAATTTCCACCTTCGTCTTCCATCTTCTGACCGTCTTGCATCTTCTCTCCTTCGTAGCTAGGGTTTTGGCTCTCTCCAGTTTCTTTTACCATCTTTGCTTCAACCACGACATACTCCCTCTGTCAGCTAACATCATTTCCTACAGCCACAACGACATTTTCTTATTCGCTTCTTCGCTCCAGTTTCCATCGTTTTGCTGGTACATTTCACTTTCTCATTCTCGTTTCTTCTCTTTATCTTCTATTTGCTTTGATTTTGATTGTTTATTTGTTGATTGATTTTTGTTATGATTTTGTTTGTTGTGAATAATTGGTTTTGATTATTTTCTTTTTTAGAGAGATAAGTATATAATATATTGTACTGGTTTTTGATTAAGTCGGGTTTTGTAATTTTGATTTTGATTTCGCGGAATCCGAACATCAACAAGCGGTTTCCAGCAGCATCTCATCTTCACCGCATAGCTCCAGCCTGTCGCATCATCATCACCATCTGACGTTGACGCGTTTCGGTAACTCTATTTCTCTTGCTTTTGTAACTGATTTTGTTGCGAGATTTATTGAGGGTTGTTGTTGGATCTTGTTCTGTTATGCTAAATTTGTGCTAAAATTTGTTTAATTTTATAATAATGAAGATGTTTGTTTGTTCAATATGAGGTTCTAAGTGTTTTTCTGGTTATGTTGATTCGAATAAAGTATTTTTGAAGTCAATACTATAGGTTTGTTTGTTGATGAATTAACATAGATTTTGGTTGATACAATATTAGAGGTTTCGATTGAGTTAATTGAATGAAATTTGATTATTGATTGATTATGGTGTTTGTCTGTTTCATATTGGTGAAGTTCTAATGATTGTGAGATAAAGTTCGATGCGGTTAATATGACATGTTAGTTTTGATTGAAACTTTGATTGGGCATTATGTTGATTGAACTAGATTGAACTGCACTTTTCATTTCAAAATCGATGTCTCAGTTAGCCCAGGCCTATACATTTCATCAGATCATTCAAACATTTTTTTCATGAACCTGATTAATCTCATTTCACTCAGCCTACCTTCCTTGCAACTATTTGTCTTGTTCAGTTTTGTGTGTCACACATCTACGTTCCAACTGTAGCAATCACGTTCGGCTTCCCTGAGACTTGTCTGCCTCTATGATTGTTCTGCTTCTTTTTGATAAGTTGCTAAGTTTATTGATAATTGGGTTATATTTTGGATTGCTACCGCCTATTTTAAATTGCATAAAACATTCTAGTTTGTATTTGGGATTGCTTCTTCCTAATTAGTAATGGGATTACAGTTGTATATATTTTGGATTATACTTGGAGTGATTGGTTCCTTCGAACCAACTAGAAGTAATACACCATTGCTCAACATAGATTTCTAGGCAATCAAAACTCCTACACAATTGGTTTCAGATCATCTTTTACTCAATAGAGTCACTAGACGACATGCCCCATATTAAGATAATTCTTCAAAAAAACATTCAACGGAGTCTCGAAGTGATTTTCCCCTTAGGACAATCAAGTTGTTCATCTGATACTCATTATGAAAGCTTCCTTGATGTTTAAGCACCAATTCATATGCAAAAGAATGTTTTATCCTAAGAATGATAATTCTAATGCAAATCTTATACTTGTCTTGAAACAAAAACTTTTATTGAAAAGATATTGAAACATCGCATTTTTCTGTGCAAAATATGGAGTGATACCAACTCAAAAGTTATAGTAGATCTCCTAGGAGTCAGGTTACCGTGCTCTCGTTACGATTTTGTTTTCGAATTAACCCTAAGTTAGGACTTTTAAGGGTTGTAACGTGGCCTTGTTCACGTTTTTTAGAAAAAAGGATTTTTAGTCTCAAAATATTTGGTTCCCACCCCCTTCATGATGTTCTCCAACCCTAAGTTCAATTCACTCGATATGAGCAATCATTTATCACAAGAGTTTTTGATGGTTGAGGGACCACTCTAATTTCTTGGTCACAGAGCTTTGACTTTTGCAGAGAACGAGGTTTCTTGGACATGACAATCACTCACCCATTTTGCTTTGGTGTCTGATCACACAATTTTGTTCTTGAATGAGGATTTTATTTGATTATCCTCGCCTTTATGGCTTTCCAATTTTCTTTCACAATTTTTGCCCTTTTTTTTTATACTCACACTTTTTTTTGAACAAATCGTGTGATCTCAAGAGTTTGATTGATTAGAAGCAATTGTGACTGTCTGAGTCCCTTGTAGACGAGGAATACCCATTAGAGTATCATCTTCTTTTGATGCACACCGTTGATAGACGAAGCTTGACTGCTACAGTTTCTCAACCTTTCGGAGCATAACCATTGTTGTATCCTTTGATGCACACTCTTGACGAGTTTAGAACGCTCGATCAGACTAACTGAACACTATCCTACCCTGGGTTAAAAATGAGGGTTTTTGTAACACCCCAAATCTACCCAACGTATATTATTTAAATTAGAGTGCAGAAAAGATAATCATACAAGGGATGTCACAATTTCTTCGCAAAACAACATGCATTTAGTCACAACTATACAGATACATAACACTTAGATCAAGGATGAACTTATAACAATACTTTTCAATTAAGTCAACTAATCAACTAACCACAGAATCATAATTCTTCAATAGTAACAATAATACATCTTTTATTCAACCTCAAAACATTTCACAATATTTATTAACATTATTTAACTTCACTTAGCATAATTATTCAACTAAACCAACTTCATTAATCAACGTGATCAAGTATTCACATTATTTATAAACTTCAATAATTTAAGCAACTACAACAAATTAAGCAACGTTCATCTCCCTGAGTGTTACGTATAAGATCAATGACATCAATTCGAACTAACAGCAACTAACGACTTCGTAATGCTACTTCGAACTTCCACAGCTATCCTTGAGTACCTGCCTATTTCCCATGGTAGGGGAAATATCAGCAGAAGGGGTGAGATATCCAACAATATAAACAAGTGTATGATAAATAATATTCTAGGATTAAATCATACTAAGTTATCACATTACAATTAATACATCATAACAACTTCCCAATTTACAACAACACAAAACCACTTCACTGTTAATTAACAACATAATTCACTTCACAGTTAATCAACAACATAGTTCACTTCACGGTCAATCAACAACATAATCCACTTCACAGTTAATCAACAACATAGTTCACTTCACGGTTAATCAACAACATAATTCAAATGAGACACAACAATGCATATGCATGTGGTACCAACAGAGCCTCAGCTCCCTTCACTATTGCCAATTAATAGAGGCACAAGGCATAAGCCTTCTTCACAATTCCGCCAATACAGGCCTTCACAAAGATGCAAATGTAATGCAATGCTAACAACATACAACGACATCATAAATTCACTTCACGAGTCATACGCCTATATCACTGTTATTACCAATAAATAGAGGTAAATATCGTCACTGAACCATCCTGCAACTTCGCATAAAACAACAACAACATATGACAATATACACCTCGCTAATAATTCACACAGAAAAATCATAACACGACGTACTCAACATAATTTTACAAACCAAACCAATCACGATTACCTACTAACAAACACGAACTACCACGACAATTTTCGGTTAATTTCGAGCAACTAATTATCCCGCTTATATCTACTAGTCGGTATTGTTTCTGTCAATTTTTCATTATACTACTAAATTTTAGATATATATTACTCTGTTAAATATACTAACTTAATTCAATTAATTAATTCAACTAAATATATACTGCTATTTTAATTACCACTGACTCTGTAGTTTAATTACTTCTACTATAATCCATTCTGCAACATGTTAAATCTACAAGCAATATTAACTATATTACATACTAATAAGTCTTGCTATTGCATCTCTCCACTGTTTATCTACATCAAATTAATTGAATAACTAATTAGACTTAGCTATGTAAACATACATTCTATAGCTAATTTAATTCTTGTTTCTATAATCTACTGAATATACTATTTCACCAATATTACTACTAAACCAACAGTTTATTCTACGGGACCCTATTGTACTAAATATTCTACTTCTAAATCATCTAAGTATACTACTTGGTTAAAATGATTGGAATTGATTTATTACTACTTGGTTAGAATGATCGAAAATAACTCACAGGACAAAACAAGAAACGAAACAGAACAGAACATGCACACAAGGAGTGAGGCGCCCACTCCTAGCTCCCTAGGGAGCCTGCCCTTTCTCTCTCACCATTCAAGGCGCCCGCCCTCACCCTCTAGGGCCACAAGAGGCGACCGCCTCCTACACCAGGTGGGTCCCACCACCATATCTCATGGCCACCATGTGTGGCCTATACCTAGGTACCTGTAATTTTTCTTCTTTTCTGCAACCGATTCAGTTTCTCATCATAATTTACACAATTAAATCACCACTTTCATTATTCTAGGAGTCCAATAATTATATTGCAGCAACTGGTTCTATTGCATAATCAATTCAACAACAACAATATTCCAACTTATATAAAATTCATTGTTTTACAACATAAACCACACACAAATAAACCGAGATAATTCCATACAATTCCATCCCACATATCATTCATCATAAACCCGTTTAGAGAGTTTGAACCCCACCCTTATCTTGATTTGACGGTCTCTTTATAATTTTTGGTCGAATTCCGATTTGACTTTCCGGTTCGTAATTCTCCTCCGGCGGCTAGTTTCCCTACAAATTCACTTAGATATTAGGAACTAGCTGCTGACAAGCAAACTTATGAAAACAACATTGTGAAAGAGATCCACTAATTATCCCATGAAATGAAGGAGATCCCACAGGATGAGGAGAAGTAACAGCTTCAGTTGTATGTAACATATATCAGATTCTTTTCACTTGTTGGCCCTATCTTTGGAATCCTCATAATCAAACTCAACTAAGTCTTCAACCGATGATTTTCCAAGATTTCGTAACCACGGATCAAGATTTGCAGCTTGCATGTCCATCACAAACAGTCCCCAAATAATGGTCCAGTTCCCCACGAAGTAGCTGCATCTGATCAAGGAGTGGTGAGAAGTCAAGACTTACAGTTCTGAACAGAAAATACCAGGTCTGAATAAGAGAAATCCCCAAGTTTCAAGTACTTGTTATGAATGCATGAAATGAATGAATATTCATGTTAGATATATGCACATGTATTTTTCTGACATTTCTTTTGAAAAGTAAACATGTTATGGTGCAAGTGCATTGTGCATGGATCATGGGTTTACGACTTCCATGACATTGCTCATCTGTTGTAGTGTTCCTAAACTGGTCAAAGAAAACCAAAACCACAGACAAAGTAACGGCTAGAAAATACCACATAATAGAATCACGGTCACCAATAGAAAATACCAAGTCACCATCAGTATCAAGTCACAAACATTATCCATCAGTACCTATAATAATGATGATCCCGCCCCACTCACGAGTGAAACTAAGGCTTGGGTAAGGTCAAGATAACTCCAGGATCAGGTTCTCTCAGGAATACTACCATCGTAACACCTATGTGATGACAATAGCATCCTGTTTGAAACCTCCCCTTAGCGTGGACGACATGACCGCGCTACTAGATCTACATCCGTAGCCGCCATGTTCCACTCTAGTCTTATGTGTTCATATGGGTCGCTCATAGCCTGGGTACGAGACCTTTTACCTCATGTAACACCCACCCAATCTAGAAATAAATCTAGCACAACAACAAATACAATATACAGAAGCGAAAAATGTCACATAGGATGTAATGACAAGCATACAAAGGATGATGCGATAAAGCATGTAAGTAAATAAACACCCAATAGACAAGAAAGAGGTCTAGACGTTCCCTAATCGGACCAGCAAGAGGTCTAAACGTTCTCCAGTGAAGTTGCCTACTGAAACTACCTGGATGAACATCATCGGATAAAATATCAATGAAGTCGCCATCGAACATTTTTTATCCTGCGAGAGGAAAGGAAAACATCGAGTAAACCCGAGGGGGGGAAATCATGGTCTTACAACCAAGAGATCAGGTAAGGGAGTCAATTACGCGAGGGAAAGGTATTAGCACCCCCACACACCCGTAGTACTCTATGGTATCCACTTATATTTTCTATCTAATGGGTGTGTTATATCTATCTATCGCTTAATCGCTACAATGCATATGAAAGATAGAAAATAAAGAAAACACGGGGAAAAGAAGGAAGTATTTACAAATTTTTCTCGATCGAGCCCTGTGACAAGTTGCATACGTATTCCCTCGTACAATGGGAAAGTCAGAGCGCCGTAGTTCGGCTCACATGTTTTGGTGGGTTGTAATGTTTTTTATGGGAAGTTCAATTCCGCATACTCACAATTGCAACTCGTGCTTGGCGTTGCAGCTATAAGAAGTCTTATGCTCGGCCGCTCGCACACTTAGCAATTTGTTTGGATTTGAAAGGGAGCACTCCTTTTTGAAAAGGTTTTAAACATAAAAAGAGCCTGTAGGCGAAAAAGGTTTGCAGTGAGGTTGGTTGATTTTTCCTTAGAAAAGGAGTTTTGAACCATCATTAAGCGTTTTGATTTTCAAGAGAAAAGAAAACAAGTTTTAGTTTTATTACAATGCAAGGATGCAAAAGAAATAAGAAAACATGCAAGGGAGACTAACTAGTTCTACCCTAATGTTATCATGCAAAGTTGGACCTAAAGTTGAGGATGAGGGGAATCTCTACCTATGTTGACATGAAAAGGATGAAGATCCTAATATCCAGGCTCAAGATCTATCCAGCGGTCCTAAGGGAAACTATCCTAAGGTTCGTCTTGGTTAAACAACCAAGGGATGCAATCGGAGAAGGCAAACAATGCAATGCATAATCAAATGATACACACATGCGCGGGGAAGAAGAAAGAAGTCTCATAGCCTCAACGGTAACGAGCATACCAGAGTCAAATCGGAGCCAACTTTCGGATGAAAACCATAGCCATGAATGGAATTTAACATGTCAAACAGAAGTTGGTGTCACAACATGATATGAATTATCAAGTGTGAGGAGCATATGAGTGCGGGTGTCAAAGCAATTAATGCGAACCCCATGACAAAGCGTGGAGAGTCAGAATAGGAAACTCTTGCCACTTTTATTGTTGACTCGATAAAAGAAGCTTCACGATTCGCGTGAGATTAGTTGACACAGACTGAACTGTGCGGGGGTTGATTGCGAACCCTTTCCGCATTATCATCATATCATCATATATTAATATCATCAGTATCAAAGTGAGACTTTGCTTGGTGGTTCCATATTAGGTTGCCTAGCCACTCATGACCTATGCAAGCACAAATGTAAACACTTACTGAAAGCTACCTCCGTTTGCACGAAAGAGGATTTTAAACAAACCACACACAGTTAGAACATAGAATGCAGAATCTCCCTAAACGGGTCTTTAAATAAACCATAGAGGTTCCTGAACATGCTCCAACTACGAAATCCCCATAATGCATCTCTATTCCTACTTCTCATGGCAAAAGAAAGCGGTAAAACCCTACTTCTCATGCTCTCTAGAAAAGCGGTAAAAGAATGCGGTAAAAGGTATAGAAAATACCAAACGGATAATAATCCGTAAAGAAAAAGCAAGCAAGAAATACTCCAGAAAACTTCAAGTACTGTTGACAAGCAATAAAGAAATTCAGTGGGTAATGCGCGGAGACATCAAATCATGATCGAAATGTGTGTTCGTACACATCCGAAGCAAAATAAACCTGCAAGAGATTGCAATCCAGATAATACAGACAATGAATGCGCATATATACACATAATCAGAATGTGGGCTCTTACACATCTTAGCTAAACCAATAAACCTGTAATAAATCACAATCCAGACAATGCAGACAAGAGAATGTGCGTTTATATGCAAATAGGTATTAGAATGTGCATTCATACACATCTGACACAAATAAACCTGCAAAAAAGGTGAAAACTAAACAAGCAGACAAAGAGTGTGCGTTCATATGCAAATAGGTATCAGAATGTACGTTCGTACACATCTGACGCAAATAAACTTGTAAGAAAGGTGAAACCCAATCAAGCAGACAATGAGTGCGCGTTCGTATGCAAATAAGTATCAGAATGTGCGTTCGTACACATCTGACACAAATAAACCTGCAAGAAAGGTGAGAACCAAACAAGCAGACAAAGAGTGCGCATTCGTACGCAAATATGTATCAGAATACGCGTTTGTACACATCTGACGCAAATAAACCTGCAAGAAAGGTGAAAACCAAACAAGCAGACAGAGAGTGTGTGGTCGTACGCAAATAGGTATCATAATGTGCGTTAGTACACATGTGACGCAAATAAACCTGCAAGAAAGGTGACACCCAAACAAGAAGACAAAGAGTGCGCGTTCGTACGCAAATAAGTATCAGAATATGCGTTCGTACACATCTGACACAAATAAACCTGCAAGAAAGATGAAAACCAAACAAGAAGACAAAGAGTGCGCGTTCGTACGGAAATAAGTATCAGAATGTGCTTTCGTACACATCTGACGCAAATAAACCTGCAATAAAGGTGAAAACCAAACAAGCAGACAAAGAGTGAGCGTTTGTACGCAAATATGTATCAGAATATGCGTTTGTACACATTCGACGCAAATAAACCTTCAAGAAAGGTGAAAACCAAACAAGTAGACAAATAATGCACGTTCGTACGCAAATAGGTATCAGAATATGCGTTCGTACACATCTAACACAAATAAACCTGCAGGAAAGGTGAAAATCAAACAAGCAGACAAAGAATGCACGTATGCAAATAAGTATTAGAATGTGCTTTCGTACCCATATGACACAAATAAACCTGCAAGAAAGATGAAAGCCAAACAAGAAGACAAAGGAATGCATACACATGTGTGCAAAATCAAGATATGTGACATACAAATCCAAATCTCAAGTATAATGCTCAAAGTACCTCACACATGAAATAAAGTGTCAACAATAACAAAGCAAGTGCTTTAACAGGAGAACCAAACACAAAAATGATTATTCACATGATAATACACTAGTGTAAGCGTACATGAAGTGAAATAAAATCACAAAAATCGGCTTGGGAAAGCACTTATTCGAAATCGGAGCGAAAAAGTCAATTTTTCGAAATTGATTGAAAATCGCATGGTTGCTTGCAAATGCGTCAACGGATTCAAAAATATGACTGATTTTAATTAATTCCGAGTGGAAGCAACGTTTTTCGGACCTTAAAGGAACAGGGCAGCAAGTGTGTTTAGGCACGTTGCACTTGAAATTCGGTTTCAAAACCATCAAAAATGAGGTTCGATGCACAAAACATTGGGGACAAGTGTTACTACCTTGGACCTTTGAGAAAAAATGAGGTTCGATGCACAAAAATGCATGAAAAGGCTTATGAAAAGTTAAATTCATGTGTAGATTTAATTTTCAATTCTCATTTGTTTTGGTTTTGAAATGAGAAATAATTGGATATTAAATCCATACATGAAGATACAATTCAAAGCAAATTAAATATGCGATGATATGCAAGAAAGTCACAAGTTCGAATTAACAATAATGCATGAAAATGCACATTTATTCATGTATTTAAGGCATTTTTCATGAATGAAATGTTACATGAATATGAATGAAAGACAAATGTATGACATACAAATGCAAGTAAACGATCAATCAACCTATGCAACATCTAATCATGATGCAAGGTATGACTTAAGATCAAGAGAATCAAGAATTCACATGTTATAATGCAACAAGTAGAACAATCAAGAATGCATCAAACAACACATGAAAATGTGCATGAAACTAGGCCTTGACACACCTTAACGTTCATGAAATCAAGCTTAAACACATGGATTTAACTCAATTAATCAAAACAAATGCATTCTAATGCACGCACATGTGAATTACAATGCAAATGCAAGCCTAAGATGCCTTATGCACAATAAAAATGCTTCATGAGAGCTTAATGCATAAAAACTTTATCTCGACACCATTATGTTTTCAAATCAAGCCTTAATTAACATGAATTCAACTCAAAATTCGATACAAATGCAATCTAATGCATGAACATACAATATATGATGCAAATGATCAATTCAAATAGTTAATGTACAAAGAAAAAGCTACATGCAAGTGTATGTATGCTCTATGTACAAAATTCCTTCATATCGACACAATAACGCTCACAAATCAAGCTCAATTCAAAGAAATTCCAATCAATTATTCAAGAATTGAATTCAACAAAACAATTATGATCAATTCCTAAAATTAAGTCAAGAATTAATCACTTTTGAAAAATCACTTACAATAAGTGATTATGTGAAAAATCACTTACTTGTTGAAGCTTAAAATCGGAGAATCGATGAATAATCGAAGAATAAAGCTTGAATTGATGAGATAATAATAGAGGAAGGCTTGATTTGATGAGAGGAAGAGCTTCCTTGTGCAAACCGAGCCAACTTGAAGGAAGAGAGATGAAGAAGAGCTACCAGAGGCGTAAGGAAGGTCTTGTTCGGGCAGTAGGAGAGAAGAGTAAGGTCCGGTCGGTGGAGCCTTGGACGATTGAGGAAGATGACCTGTGAGAAAAGGAGAGTACCGCGCGGAAGGGCGGTCTGGACAGGGAAGGCTTGCGCGCGTGAAGGCGAGGGCGGTCGAAGAAGGGAACCGACCAAAAATTGGAGACCGGTCCGACTGGGTGGTAGTTCGGCGAGGAGGTGGACGGATGAGGAGCTGAGCGCAGCCGGTAAAGGTGGTAGATGGAGGAGTTTGGCTTGGAAGCTTGGAGGAAAGAGCAAAAAGTCAATTTTTTCTTGAGTTTTTGGCTTTGGTTTGAGAGAGAAAAAGAGAGTTTGGAAGATGAAATTTAGCAAATGATTTTCCTCCTATAATTTGTGAGAGGCAAATTTTATTTATAGGTGAAAATATTGGGCTTTTGAGTGCCTTGGATCCATGATTAGGCCTAAATCGCGATTATCCAAATTATTTTCGTCAACAGCTCAAAACATCAAAATCCGTGCGAAATTTGAACTCGGACTCTAAACAAAAAATGTCCAGAACAAAAAATTGCTTGTTTAAGTTAAGATTTCAACGCAATCGGATGAACAATTGATGAGATACGAATTTTTGAAGTTTCAGCCATAAAATTCAGTTTATCCCACTTGAAAGATTGGATTCTTTGGAGACTTTCTTCACGCAATTAACTTCCTACCTGTGAACAAAAATTGTAGATAATATTGAGAGGTACTTTCCAGTCGAAAGTCTTCATAAAATACCCGATGAGCTGAGAGATACGCATTCCCGAGTGCCCGAAACGCACTAAAAACCCAAAATTCTCTTTACTAAGAAATGAACTGTTAAAGTCTTTTTCTTGACGACATGGCCTCCGATCTAAACAGATGAACTGGAGAACATATTAAAATGGATCCAATGCTTACAGAACCAACCCGAGAAGGCCTTCTGATCAGAAAATCTTGTGCCAAGCATACGAACCGAAAAATATTAATTTTGGTTCGAAACAGTCTGAGATGGCTGAAACGCATACTTGAGATGCTCGTAACCCCATGACCATGATATTAATGATATGCATGTATGTTTATGAAAATGGAAATATAAGTCAGAACTATTAAAATGAATAGGGTAAATTTTGAGGTACAACAGTTACAATAAACACCTTAAACAAGTTAACTAGTGGTCTCATAATAGTCTAGAACCACAAGTTATATATTTTTTACGTCATCTTTGGTTATGTATGATTAATATAATTCTTAATGTATAGCTAAATTATATAGATCACAAATAATATATTCTAATTTACAACCAAATATAAGCTTATAGATAAATTCTCCTTATATCCAGGTTATACAAGTAAAATGAAACCGACTTTCTCTTTCGGCCCCTCAAGTCGTTGTTTACAGAGTGTCTATTTAAAATTTCATTCTCAGGCCGAGGGGAATAAACCTTTCTTTATGAATCCAAACGTTATGCATCCACTACATTTTTCTCTTCAACACATATGGTCATGTAAATAAATCACATGACTAGTGTAAATTGATTGCCAAAAGGCCTAGTGTTAGTGACTCATCAAGGGATTACCTTTAGAACCAAGGCATGTACCACAGATGGATTTGGAAGAAGAAATCGGGAAAATGAAGCGAGAAATTGATATGACCCCAACCACTAGGAATTAAATGGTTAAAGCTAAAAATATGCTCAAAGATTTTGATTTGAGGTTGAATCTAGTGCTCACATTCTTTCACATTTCACAAATGTAAGTTTCTCTACTTGGAATAACATGGTCAAAGATGAAAATATGCTCAAATATTTCTTATTAGAGGATAAATCTAGTTCATTATCTTTCTGGTTTAGTCATTGGACCTCCCCTAGTCCCCTTGTTTATATTAACACTTATGTTCACGTCCATAAATATTGCCCTAATAATGATTTTTTTTCTCAACCAAGATGCCTTACATCAATCATTCATACTTTCAAATTCTTATAAAATTATTGTAAAGATCACAAATAATTTAAGTTTTAGCACTAACATCGAAGATAGTTGGGTCATTGACTCGGGTTGCTCTTAACACATTAGTACAAGAATAGAATACTTTGAAACTTTGAAGATGGTGTCAGGTGGAGTAGTTCTCTTTGGTAATAATAAGGCATGCAAGATTCATGGTATTGATATAATCATACTTAAAATATCTGATGATCGTGAACTTGTTATTCATAATGTAAGGTATGTTCCAGAACTCAAGCAAAATTTGTTACTTATAAGTATGTTTGATGATCTAGGGTATTATACTAGATTTGAACATGGAGTGTTGAAGATTTCGCATGATGAATTGGTTATTGTTAAAGGGTCTAAAACATGTGGTCTATATGTTTTAGAAGGTTCAAATGTTGTTATTCATTCGTCGTTAACTAATGGAGCCTTTTATAACAAAGAAGAGCTATGGGATTTGAGGTCAAGGAGTTATGAATGTCTTGAGGCTGTTTAAAAAATGTATACTAAATTTTGAAGAAATAAATGGATAAAAATAGATGTTACCATTGAGTTGTTATTGAGTTTTTGAGAAATTTGAGGTTAAAATAACTTACTTGGGTGCTAGAGAATTTATTCATAGGGAGAATAGTGAAAAACTAGGGAGAAATCTATCATAAACTATAACAGAGAAGACTCAATTTGAGGTGGAGTTTCCTACTATGGATGCTAGCAATAATGAGGGAATAGCTACAGAGATCTCTGATTATGAGTTGATTCAAGATAAGGTAAGAAGGATTATTATGGCATCTCAAAGGGATGGCTATGCTCGCTAGCCTTGGATATTATTTTTTTAATGTGGCTAAAGGATTGCAAAATCATAAAAGAAGAGCCTTTAGGGAAGCATTTGAAAAAAGGTGGAGTCAAGGTTGGTTGTGTAACATCCCAAATTTTAATAGTTATTTTGTAATTATTATCTATTATATTATATGATAATTAAGTAAATTGAGTGGTTTGAATTAATATTTGAATTATTTGAATATGTGTGTTATTTGAATAATTGGATTTTATGAGTAGAAATGAGATTATTTAGTGTTGGGCCTAATTATAAGAATAGAAGTAATAAGGAAGTGTTAATTGTTAAGCCCAATTTGAGTTTACTAGTTAGTAGGGGTTGAGAAGAAATAGAGATTAGAATTTTCATTTGGAGAAAAGAAGAGGAAAGAAGAGAAGAGAAGAGGAAGAGAGAAGAGAAGAGGAGAAACCCTAAGAAGATAATATCCAAGAGGTAAGGGGGGATCTTCATTATTATTTGATTGCATGTTCTTGGGTGGTGATTAGTAACATGCTATAGGATTGCGTATATCAATTTCTAGGTTTTTGTTCACTCAAATTAAATTGGGAAATTGGGATTTTTTTTAGGAAGAAAACTAGATTTGATGTTATGATTAGGTTACCCATGAAGTATACATGTTAGATGATGTTTAATTGTTGATAAATAAGCATTAGAACTGATTTTGAGAGGGAAATTCGTTGCTGGAACTGAACTGTCTGTAGCAGAATTTTTCTGCATAATCGTAAGGTCGCTGTGTGCGCGGGGGGGCGCTGAGCGCGCCTCACAGTATGCAGAAAAATAAATTCCTTAATTATGCATGAATGGTTTAGGAGATTGTTTGCTTATGATTTATCATTAATTTATATGAATCCTAATAATTGTTTTGATGAGTTTTGGATTGTTTTTGGATGCGATTGCGATGAATACATGCTACTTGAATTAGTGTATGTATGTTATGTTTTGGATGAATTGTTGGGAAGAACATGTGTTGGCTTGTATTCTATGTGTTATTTGTGATGTTTGATGATATTAAATACTATGTCTATTGTTTGTTGACGATGAACTATGACGTTTGTGCAAAACGGTGAATAACTCAAATGTGTTGAATTATTGTGATATGCTTGATAATTAAGGTTGATGGATAATCTTAATTGCATATGTTGTTGGTTAAATTGCACATGCATTCATGGAGAGTTGGAACTCCGGTATTGGTGGCTTGATCCTTGAATGGAAATAGTAGCGGTGAAACTTTGGGTTCACAATATGTTTGATCCTATATGGAAAAAGAAGCGGTAAACTATATGTTCATATTGGTGGCTTTGGTCTTGTCCAGATCGGAAGCGTGACTTTGGTTCTAAGTTATTGAATTAGAAGCGAGGTGAGCTTGATGTTCACGATGGTACCACATGCATGAGTCACATTGCATTAATATCTCATGTGTCATTAAAGAGTGTATGTTTTATGTTGGAGATGTGGAAATTGAATATATGGATTATTTGATTGATTGTGTTGGTGACTTTTGTGTTATAAGTGATAAATGTGAATATGTTATATATGGAATGTTTGTGTAAGGACATTTATTACTAATTGGATTGTGAAATCTTACTTTATGGAATATCACTTGGAGTATGGAGAATTTTGTTATATATGTTGTTTCTATATTACTTCCAATTTATATACATTCTGATAATGATGTGAATTTTCACCCTTCTGTTGTGAGGTTGCCTCTATGTGGGTAACGTGTAATTTTTCAAGGATAGCGGTACTTCGCACGAGACTAGTTGAGGATATTAGTTCGCTTATCCTTATACTAGATAGTGAGTCATTGCTCTGGTCATGTAACACGGGGGTTATTTGAAGTTATGCTTTCTATGAGATATTTGTTATGTATTGTCATTTGTTTTGGATTTGTATGTTGAGATAGTATGTGATAAGGCCATGATGCCGATATTTGGATTCATGTGACGTGATGATGTTATTAATTCATTTTGATGTTGTTGAATGATTATAGTATGGGATGTAATCATTAATATTATCTCAGAAATAAATTATTTCGTCGTGATATGCATACTTTAATGAAGCATGAGATATAAACATGTGATATGATTTATGACAAGGTGCATGTTATATTTGTTTTGTTGGTTTTCTGCTGTGTGAAAAGTAACATGTGACACTCTTTTGTATGTGTGCATTCTATTTTACTCTTATTTATGCCATATTTATTTGCAGTTAGAAAAGGGGTGACATAGGTTGAATAATCATAATTGTGGGATTGTTTAATTACCTAGACATAAAAGGATAATTGGAAACAACTGGATGCAAGTAGCGAAATCAAGATTCAAGGATGAATTGATCAAGGTTATTAATTATAGTTTCAACATGGTAGAGAACAACAAGGTTGTTGATGGTTAAATTGACATCAAAATGGTTTCAACTTAAGGTTGAGATTGTTGAAGTGTGTCTTAAAACCTTTGTTGTTGAAGAAAAAGAAAACATGCTTCCAGATTTCTGAAAATCAAGAAGCTGAAAAGTAACAAAAATGTCCAATTTGGACGGTTCGCAGGTTTCGGGTTTGACTGATTCAGTTTGCGGAACCGTTATTTAATGTTAGAATATTGGATATATATTAATTTAAAAATAGTATAAATTAATATATAATATATTATAATATATTTATAATGTTTAATTCTAATAATTAATGAGTTATGTTTTTGGGCTTGAGTTTTTGCTATTATAAATATGTATCTCTTTATTGTAATTAAAGGTGATAATCTTAGAGTTTACTGCAATAAGGGAGACGAAGGTGACAATCTTAGAGACAATATTATATTATAAGGCAAATATTTAGAAACCATTGAAGTTATTTAAGGTCATTGTGAAATACTGGTTACACATTGGGTTTGAGTTATCCATATATTGAAAGTTGGAGAAGTTTGAAAACATTTGGGTAGAAAATAGGGTTATTCTTGGACTCCTTCAGGATTGTTCTTACGAACATGAAGCAGAAGGCTATTTTCTTGTAACTTAACGGTAATATCTTGTAACAACTTTTTGAGTATAGTGAATTGGAGAGTTGTTATCTCCCCTACAGTAGATCGTTTGATCGAACTGGGTAAGCAAACATTCCTTTTTTTTCTTGCCTTATTCTGTTATATTATTCATGTACCGATTATTATTATTGTAGGTTATTTATTTTGGTTTCTACTATTCTTTTCCTCACAAATTGATATTGAACCTTGTTGTAATTCACAACAAAAAGGTACCATCCATAATGATTCCAATCACAAATGAGATGAAATCATGTGGAAAAACTCTTTTTGAACAAGTAATCATTGAGAAGGTTTTGAGATCTCTTACTCATAAATTTGATTACGTTGTTAAAGCAATTGAACATTCTAAAAATTTGAGCACCATGAGAATTGAAGAGTTATAAAGTAGTCTAGATGTGCAAGAGTTGCATCTGACTGAGAGATCCTCTGAAACACAACTAGAGCAACTCTGAAAGCTTATTTTGTCAATAAATATTAGAAGTAGTCTTGGTCATAATACAAGAAGATACATGGTGGTTCTCAAGAGTCATAGGCCTCATACTATGGTAAGAAGAAAAATCAGAAGGAAAATGAGAAGCTTGACAAAAGAATAGTTCAGTGTTACAATTGTAATAGGTTTGGCCACTTTCCTAAAAATTATTGGTTAAACAAAGAAAGGAATTATGAAGAAACAAATATAGCCAAAAGAAATTTTAATGAAGAACTTGTGATATTAATGGTTTATGAAACTGATGAGGAACCTGTGTTATTGATGATTTATGAATCTAAAGGATATTCTAATTCTGAATATGATTAAGAGCTAGAAGATAACTCTAAAGCTGAAGTCGAGTCGAATTCTAAAGATGATTTAGATTCGGGAGATGAATTGAAGCTGAAGTCAAGTCTGATTCTGAAGATGAGTCAGAGCCTGAAGGTGACTCTAAAGCTGAAGAAGACTCTCAAAATGAGTTTTAGTCTAAAGGTGAATTTAATTTTGATCTAAATTCTGATGATGATCTAGAATCTGGTGGTAATATAATTTATGAAGGTGGGGCTTCTGAAAGTGTTCATGCTTATAAATATGGTAATCATGCTTCTGAAGGTGGAACTTCTGAAGGCAGGATTTCTGAAGGTGTTCATGCTTCTGAAGGTACAACTTATGAAGGTGGTCTAGCATCTGATACTGTTCTAGAAGTTGAAGAAGATTCTTAACAACGTTAGAGGCCACAATCAAACAAATACCAAGAGGATTTGTAGAGTTTGACATGCTGAAATATGTTGGAATAATATAGCAAGTGTGAGTAAGTGAGGAAATAGTCTCACATTGGGTAGGAATATGGAGACTTAAGCATATATAAGTTGGAGTTCACTCACCTATCACCTTAAGGTTTTATGTGGACAAGTGGCATGTCTCTTGCAAGGTGCTTGTTCCTCAACTTTATATCGATGCTCCTACTATTAACTCCCCCCAACATGGTATCAGAGTCTTTGGTTCGATAAAGGGACCGACTTAGTATCGACCATTGCAAGGTGTCAACGACGGTACAAGTGAGGGAGCATTGTGGACTCACACTTGAGGGAGAGTTTTGGAATAATATAGAAAGTGCGAGTAAGTGAGGAAATAGTCCCATATTGGGTAGGAATGTGGAGACTTAAGCATATATAAGTTAGAGAACCCACTCACTTATCACCTTAAGATTTTAGGTGGACAAGTGGTGTGTCTCTCACAAGGTGCTTATTCCTCAACTTTATATCGACGCTCCTACTATTAACTCCCTCCAACAAAATATACTAAGATAGACTCTGAAGGAGAAGTCATTCAGTGTGCCATGTTAGTATACTCTAAACAAGTCATTACAACATAAGCTTTCAAGAAGGAACTGTGACTGAAGACCATGAAGGAAGAACTTGAGGCTATATAAAGAAACAATACTTGGAAGTTGACTGAGCTTCCAAATGAGAAGAAAAACATCAGCGTCAGATGGTGTAGCGATAAAAACTGCGAGTATAAGCCATTGAATTGACTTAACTCAAAAAAAGTAACAAAAGAGTCGCCACCGCGCTTTTATTTTTTCTAAAGGACTAGAAAAAAGAGAGAATAAAATTCTAGAAAAAAATCAAAGATCTAGGACCGGTGGTTAGTTATGCAAAGGAAAGGTGTTAGGCACCCAAAGCATCTACGGTACTCTGCAGGAACCTTTTTAAAAATTTGTATATGTGTGCTAAAAAAGAGTATATGTACAAAATGGATGGTGGGGGAGAAAAAGTATTTTTTTATAAGTTTTGGTTTGGTAGAACTTCCAATGAGTTTCATGCCAACATACCAACAATGTGCAATGTTGAATGAGAAAGAAGTTCGGCCACATAAAATACTTTGCAAAATTTTATTGGTTGTTGTGAATGTTTAAATTTTTTATCTCATCTTAATTTTTTGGGTTTAATTATTTTATAGTAAATAATTTTGTATTTATTTTTATTTTCACAAAAATTCATCATTTTAATCCATAAATAGAGATTTGTTTCATTTGATTTGGACACAAAAAAAAAAATCACTTTATTAAACAAAAATCATAAAAAGAAAATAAGAATATGAAATAAAAGTGGCGGGATAGGGTGTTGAATTTAAGAAAACAAAATCATTCTAATGAGTAAAAATTGAATGAATGTTGAATTATTAGAGGGAAGTGAGAGAAGATGATGTAGAGTGTAAAAAGTGAAAAATGAGAGTGTTGAATATGTAAATCATTGCACTACATAGTTTAATCTGTGTGTAACAACTTTAAAAGACTTTTATTTTAAGACGAGAGAGTAGTTGTTTATAACGTGAATTTACAAGAGTTTCATAATAGAGTTTCTATCTTAAAGTTTGTTACAACAATTTTTTCTTTGTTCTTTCATCTTCATCTTCAACTTGTGCTCCAATGCTTTTTATCTCTCTCATTCTTATTCACATTGTTTTTATACACACTTTATTTGAGATTGTAGAATTTTTTCCTATTAGTATTGTAACAACAAAAACTCTAAAAAATATAATAAAAATTATATATTTGATCTAATAGTCTAATAATCAATATAAAAATTATATAGTAACCTTACCACCTTCACTTTGTCGGCACCTTCAAAAGCTTTCTTCAAAATCTCTCAAGCTTGTTTTACCAACTTTCTCAAAGTTGTCGTTGTCGATGCAAGAGTGTATCAAGAAGAGAGCCTTGTAGTCTTTCTTCTTTTCTTCCTTGAATGTAGCTTGTTGTGCAGCTGTATCCTCTGCAAAAAGTGGTGTAACTCCATCATTCTCCACTTCAAGGACTTCTTGATACCCAAACAAAACAATCATTTGTTTGCACCATTTGTCATAATTCTTGGAATCAAGAATTGGGAGGTTGGTAGGGATTCGATTGGTGGTTGTCATGTTTCCAGCGGATTAACAGATCAACAACATGCTCTTGATTCCAGATGTTGGAATATACACTAAATGTTAAGGTGAATTAATGGTGAAAAAGGTGTATTGGGGAAGATGAAATTTGGAGAGAAATTTGGGAATTAAGAGAGAGAGAGAGAGAGAGAGAGAGAAAGTAATTGAGGAGAAAATGTTGTTTTTATTCCCAATTGCATTAACCACAATATTACGTGAGGAGTCCTTTTATAGTGTGTCAACATAACACAAAACAAAACTATAACAGAAAACTGCCACACATGCAGTTTTGGAAAATAGAAAATCGATCTAGAAACCGATTTCTCCAAATGAGGAAACCAATTTCCTCTTCGAAACTCAGTTTTTCTGCTTCAATAGCATAACAACTTTTCAAATAAGTTGTTCTCAAAAACAGCTTCCAAACTGCACTTGACTTATACATTGCATCCAATAATTCAGACTCAGTGGCTGAACAAGATTGAGTGTGTGGGATAACTATTATATGTAATATATATATATATATATATATATATATATATATATATATAGAGAGAGAGAGAGAGAGAGAGAAACAAAAAATGTGTTTGTTTTGTATTTTGTTGAGTCAGTCGTGAAAAGTCTTGTGTGTGAAATTTTACCCTTTACTTGTTTCTATTTGGGTATAAGTTTTTTAAAGTGTTACTTACTGAAACACTTTAGGGAAAGCATGATTGTCCATCGTGCTAGTCTAGAGTCTATTTTTGCAGTTGGTTTGCATGAATGTTTCAAAGGATGTTCTAATATCCTGTGTGTTTAAGTCTTGTGTCTTGTGTTAAGAGTTACGCGGAAGAATTGTGTCTTGTGCTTTAAGTTACGTATCCCCTAGAGTAGATACTTTGATCGAACTAGATAAACAAACATTTTTTCTCGCCTTATTCTGTTATATTATCTGTGTATCAATTATTATTGTTGTAGGTTATTTATTTTGGTTGCTACTATTCTTTTCCTCACAAATTGATATTGACCCTTGTCTTAATTCACAACAAGAAGGTACCATATTATATAACCATAACGATACTGATCACAAATGAGATGAAATCATGTGGAATTACTCTTTCTGAACAAGTAATTATTGAGAAGGTTTTGAGATCTCTTACTCCTAAATTTGATTACATTGTTAAAGCAATTGAACATTCTAAAAATTTGAGTACCATGAGAATTGAAGAGTTGTAAAGTAGTCTAGAGGTCCAAGAGTTGCATCTAAAGTCGAGTTAGAAGATGACTCTAAAGATGAAGTCGAGTAGAATTCTAAAGTTGAGTCAGAGTCGAAAGGTGAATTGAAGATGAAGTCAAGTTTGTTTCTGAAGATGAGTCAGAGTCTAAAGATTATTCTAAAGCTGAAGAGGACTCTTAAAATGAGTTTTAGTCTAAAAGGTGAATTTAATTTTGGTCCAGAATCTGGTGATAATCTAATTTATGAAGGTCGAACTTCTGAAAGTAGTCATGCTTATGAAGGTGGTAATCATGCTTTTGAAGGTGAAACTTACAAGAGTTTTTTAATAGAGTTTCTCTCTTCAAAAATTTGTTACAACAATCTTTTCTTTTTTTCTTTCAACTTCATCTTCAACTTTGTGCTCTAATCCTTTTTATCTCTCTCATTCTTATTCACATTGTTTTTACACACACTTTATTTGAAATTGTAGATTTTTTTTTATTAATATTGTAACAACAAAAATTCTAAAAAATATAATGAAAAATATATATTTGATCTAATAGTCTAATAATCAATATATTTACTTTTAAAAATAAATAAATTAAGTCTTACGTATTCAAATTTGCAATCTTGCAGTCAATGTATCAATTTAAAAGAATCAATTACTATCATAAATACAAAATTACCCTTTTAAAATTTCTTTCTTTTAGCTAACTATGTACTTATGCAAACACAAGAACTTATGCATTCGAATATTATTTATCTCTGCTATTTTTCTAAATATATTGAGTTAACATTTTTCTATGCTATTTTTACCTTACTTCTTTTTGTTAAAGAAATTTATAACATTTTAATTTATTTTATATCACTTTACTGTTAGAATGTGTGTGCATAATTCATGATCGAATAAAGAGGGGAATCAAATAAAGAGGGGAATCGAACTAGCTTGGTTATTTCGATTCGCTATCCTTTTGAATACTAGAATTCGAAATGTAGTAGACTTTAGATATTTGGGCTTTAGTTTAGGTTACACCATTGGGCCCAGGAAATGTGTATATATAAGGAGCATTTCCTTGTAAGCAAAATAGTTAGTTAGTTCACAATATACAATATCACATTTACTTCTCTCAATTTTCTCTAAACTTCTTCTTCTTCATCACAAAATATATTTCTTTCATCCTCTGTTCCAACAATTGGTATCAAGGAGCTCGGTTGCGATTCAAGGAGAATCAAATGGCAAATCGAACAACAACGTCGACACAGATTCCAGCAAACCTACCAGTTTTAAAAGGAGAAAACTATCAGCGATGGGTTGCACAAATGAAGTTCATCTTCAGATTTCAAGATGTTGTTGAAATCTTGAATGATGGTGTATCGGAGCTGGAAGCAAATGCGACGGAAGCCCAGAAAGATGCACACAAAGATCAGAGGAAGAAAGATTGTAAAGCTTTCTTGATTCATCGGTGTGTGAGCGATGTTTTGAAAGATAATCGAAGAATCGACAAAAAGCATGGGACAAGTTAAAGAACTTGTATGGCGGAGGAGAAAAATTGAAGAAGGTGAAGTTGCGAGAGAAAGCAATACAATTGATGCACATGAAGGATGATGAATCGATTTCGCATACTTCTCAAAGATTGTGACATTGAACCAAATGAAAGCATGCGGTGAAACCATCACGGACACAGAAAATAGAAAAGGTATTGAGATCTTTAACAGCAGATTTTGATTATATTGTTGTGACAATTGAAGAAGCAAAGACTCTCTCTGAGATGAAGTTAGAAGAACTTCAAGCTTCATTAGAGGCTCATGAGATGAGATTGAAGCAAAGAAACTCAGAAAGAGAGAAGGTAGTTGAACAAGCATTACAATCAAGATTCACAGAAAGTGAAAATCGAAGTTTCGAAAGCATCTTGCAGATGATGAGAAGTCAAGCAAGAATGCTAATTCGAGAAAAGGTATGGGCAACAAGTATTCTGGGAAGAAAGTTGACAAGAAAGATAAGCAATGCTACATTTGTCAAGGTTTTGGTCACTTCGCTCGAGACTGTCGAAGGAGGAAAGTAGAAAGAGCGAAAGAAAGTGATGAAGCTCAATATGCACTTTGGAGCAGTGATTCGATGATGTCGATGATGGTTAATTCTCAATCGAATCGAGAAAACCAACATGTGGTATCGGATTCGGATGTAGCAATCATATGGGCAACAAAATTGGTTCACTGAACTAGATGAATCAGTAAAAAGAGTGATAAAGTTTGCTGATGGAAGACACATCGATTCTGCTGGCAAAGGAGATATTTCGATTGCCAGAAAGGATGGTGGAAAAGCTACTATCACTGAGGTATTGTATGTACCTTCTATGACAAGTAACTTGATAAGTGTAGGTCAATTACTTGCAAAAGGATTCAAGATGAAACTTGAAAGGAATGAGATGAAAGTCTATAGGGCTGATGGGAGGCTGATCATGAAAGCGCCATTAGCAGAAAACAAAACGTTCAAAGTTGAACTCAACACATCAGATCACAAATGTCTTGCTTCGATGACAGAAGAAGACAAGAATTGGCTATGGCACCACAGGTATGGACATCTAAACTTCAGAAGTTTATGCATGCTCAATCAGAAGAAGATGGTGGTTGGTTTGCCTTATGTGAAGGAACCAAAGCAAGTATGTGAGGAATGCTGTAAAGCTAAGCAGGCAAGGAAGGCATTCAAACATGACTTGCCCATGAAATCCAAACGCAAGTTGGAGCTAGTTCACTCTGATGTGTGTGGACCATTTGAAGTAAAATCGAATGGAGGCAACAGGTATTTTCTTACGTTCATTGATGAATTCACCAGACATATATGGATTTACATCATTGAAAAGAAAAGTGAAGTATTCACACAGTTCAAAGTTCAAATTGCATTGAAAAGCAAAGTGGCGCAAATTGAAGAAGCCGAGCCGCGGTGGTGGTGAATACACCTCTCGAATTTGCCAAATTTTGTATTAGGAAGGTATAGAGCATGAGTTCTGCTCCCTATACACCTCAACACAATGGCATAGCGAGAGGAAAACAGTATCTTGAACATGACACAAGTGTTGAAAGCTAAAGATATGCCTAAAAGATTTTGGGTGAAGCGGCTTTGACATACATTACGAGCAGTGTCCAACAAAGAGGATAGTTGGAAAAACACCTCATGAGGCTTGGAGTGGATCGAAGCCAAGTGTGAGTCACTTCAGAGTTTTTGGATCAATGTGTTTCAGGCATGTACCTGAACAATTGAGAAGAAAACTGGATGATCGAAGTGAAGTTGTGGTTCTTATAGGTTATCATTCGATGCGTACAGTGTATTCACCAATCGAAGATAAACTAATAATCGATGAGATGTTCGAATCGACGAAAGCAAAGGTTGGGATTGGAGTCGAAGCTCAACACAGGAATCAGACACTATTATAACTGTGTTCGAAGAAGATCCACAAGATGAGCCCTCGAATAGTCGAAGTGAACAAGGCAACACTTCAACTAGTCGAAATGAAGAACCACCTGAGCAAAGTGAAAGAAGGTCGACAAGAACAAGAACTGAATCAACTAGGCTAGCTGGGTATGAAAGATTATCAGATCAAGTGATTGATGAAGATGGTGATCTAGTTGAAGAAGCCATGATGATGGCTGAAGCAGAACCAATCGATTTGAATGAAGCAATGGGTAATTCGAATTGGTGTGAAGCCATGAAAGAAGAACTCAGAGCCATTGAGAAGAACAAGACTTGGGAGCTTGTCGAAAGAACGAATAAGAAGCCAATTGATGTAAAGTGGATATACAAGGTGAAACGAAGGCCAAATGGAGAAATTGCTAAGTACAAAGCAAGGCTGGTGGCTAGAGGCTTTTACGAAGCCGTGAATGACTTGATGAGGTATACGCGGTTGCTAAGTGGAAACAATTGAATAGTTGTTTCGGACATCTGAGGATGGAAGATGCATCACCGGATGTAAAGTCGGCATTCCTGAATGGACCATTAGAGGAAGAAGTCTATGTCACTCAACCACCGGATTCGACGTCAAAGGGCGAAGTCGAAGTGTCGATTCGAAGCTCTCTATGGTTTGAAACAAGCTCCTCGTGCTTGGAATAAGAGAATAGATAGCTTCCTAATCGAAGCAGGGTTCACAAAGTGTGTCTCTGAACATGGAGTGTATGTGAAAGATGTCGACGGTGTCAGTCGAATCATTTTATGCCTCTATGTAGATGACTTACTGATTACTGGAGATGAAGAAGCTGAGATAGTAAAAGTTAAGTCAAAACTAATGCAAGAATTCGAGATGTCAGATCTTGGGAGTCTCTCATATTTTCTAGGAATGGAATTCAAAAATACTGAAGAAGGAGTATTCTTGCATCAAACCAAGTATGCTCAAGACATTCTGGAAAGATTCAACATGAGCAACTGTAAAGAAGCTGTCACTCCGTTAGAGACAGGAGCAAAGCTGAAGAAAGAATCAAATGATAAGTTTGTAAATTCGACATTGTACAAACAGATCATTGGATCCTTGAGATATCTTTGCAATACAAGGCCTGATATTTGCCAAAGTGTGGGATTGTTGAGCAGATTTATGGAGAAACCTCAAGAGTGTCATCTCAAATGCAGTTAAGAGGGTGTTGAGATACATAAAGGGAACTGTCAACCATGGGGTGTTGTTACCAAAGAAATCAAATAGCAACACAAGTATTGAAGTTCATGGATATACTGATTCAGACTTCAGTGGAGATCAAGATGAAAAGAAAAGCACTGCAGGCTACATCTTCATGATCGAAGGTGCTCCAATCTCCTGGAGCTCGAAGAAACAAAGCATTGTGGCTTTGTCATTGTGTGAAGCAGAGTATGTAGCTGCATCATATGCAGCATGTCAAGCGGCATGGACCGAAATGTTACTTGAAGAACTCAAGATAATGGAGCCAAAGAATATAAAGTTATTTGTTGACAACAAATCAGCAATTAACTTGGCTAATCATCCAGTGTGTCATGGTCGAAGCAAACACATTGAAAGAAGGTATCATTTTCTGAGAGATCAAGTGAACAAAGGGAAGATCGAAATAAAGTACTGCAAGACTGAAGTTCAACTAGCTGACATATTCACTAAACCTCTGAAGAAAATCAGATTCGAAGAGCTGAAAGGGAGCATCGGGATGAGAAGTCTCGATAACATGAATTAAGGGGGTGTGTTAGAATGTGTGTGCATAATTCATGATCGAATAAAGAGGGGAATCGAATAAAGAAGGGAATCGAACTAGCTTGGTTATTTCGATTCGCTATCCTTTTGAATACTAGAATTCGAAATGTAGTAGACTTTAGATATTTGGGCTTTAGTTTAGGTTAGACCATTGGGCCCAGGAAATGTGTATATATAAGGAGCATTTCCTTGTAAGCAAAATAGTTAGTTAGTTCACAATATACAATATCACATTTACTTCTCTCAATTTTCTCTAAACTTCTTCTTTTTCATCACAAAATATATTTCTTTCATCCACTGTTCCAACATTTACTTCTTTAATATTTTTCTAAAAAATATTTTTCACCAAAAAGTTAATGACTTTTTTTTGTAATAACGTCGAAATAAAAATGAAAATCATTAATTATCTTCTTATCATAGTTCAATTTTGTTACGTTAACTTTTAGAAAATGATTTATTAAAAGAAACTATTGAAACATATATTACATATTGGACAAAAGAATTCTCACGCGTAAGTATAAACGAACAATTGTGACAAAGATTTGTCATATATAATTATGGAGATATATTAGGCCCAGTAAAGAGGCATATAATATGATATGTTTAAATCAAGGATGGACTTAGGCTTTTGAACATGTTTGAGAGCATGACTTAGTAGACAACTTTTTCACATTCTATTAGAAATCACTTTGACTGATAGTGATTTTATGGTAGCAATTAGGGAAAGATGGAGAGCATTCTCATTGAGGATAAAATTTGTTTTAATCTTCACCTCAATCAGCGTATAGCACCCTTATTAATGATAAAATCTACCTTAATTTCCCTATAAATAAGAGGACGAACTAGACATTACCTTCTACATTACCTTCTCATTTAGACAAAATTTGGAAAGTGTGTGGGATATGTTATATATTGTAGGGTTGTTTTGTGGTTTTTGCATGGGTACCCATTGCTGCGTTCTTAATTATTTTTCAATTGTTATTAATAAGGACAATTATGTTCATGTACTCTGTATTTTTTGATGTTTGACTATATCTATGATATTCTTTAAGAGTGTAATTCTTTGTGTATATGTTTGTCGATTGATGTAATTTTGTAGGGTGTTGTTGATCAAGAGGATTTTTTTGTCGGTTGATATAATTTTTTTATAGTTTTTGTTTGCCTTTTACCAAATATCTTTTGTGCCAAAATTATATGTTTATGTGGTTTAATCCGCATTATTAGCTGTAATACTTTTTTTCTTTAGTTTTTATATTCAAAATCAAACAATCATCCTCACATCGAAAGTGTTTAACTAAATCCACGACTTTCCTACTGAGTTAAGTCCTAATCAATTAAGTTAATATTCATTGACCTCAATTTAAATATTTCAATCTCAATTTACTCTAACAAGCATCACTTGACTTTATTTAATCCACTAAATAAAATGTAAAAATATATCTATCATTGATTAATATAAAAAAATACGGAACATATATTTCTTAACCATAATTTAAAAAAATTACAGATACATATTTTTCCAATAAAACATAATGATTAGTTAAAATAACTTCAGCATGAAATGAAAATATATATTTTAAAAGAATTATAATTTATGATAAGCTATACATGAAAAATAAATGTTTGTCATTAAATAATTAGTTAAAATTATTGTTTCTTTAATATCATCAAAATGAAAATAAGATATTTTGTAGGATTCTAACTGTAAAAAAATTAAATATATTTTAAGCTATTTTCTAAAAAATAACCACAAAAAAAGTCATGGATTGCACAATTCATACACTTAACAAATTCTCCTTCTTCAATCAATTGTTAAATTTTTTTGAATATCTTCTAAATAAAAATGAAAATAATTATAATAAATTAATTATCTACACATATTTTTTTAGCAGCAAACATGAGATATAAGTGTATTTTTAAAACTAAAAAGGGTATTGATATATTTAAGAAATATTTGATACTAATTAATGTAAAAATAGGAGACAAATATTTGTCATCAATAATTATAAATACTATTCCCATATTTCAGATCAATACATTTAAAAATATGGGGAAGATATTTGTCATTACAAAATATATATTTATATATAATATATAAAAATATTTATATTGATAGTACATAACAATTAATTTCTACATAAAAACATATGCTAAATAATTGATTAATAAAAAAAGAGACAAAAATACAATCCAATTATTTGTTATTAATACTTTAATAGCAAAGACACAATTTATCTTTAATAAACATAAAAATAAAACTAACACATATTTGTCATTAATGCATAAAATTTAAATAATGTGTGAAATCACAAAATTAATTATGATTCTAAAATTTATAATAAGGCTATATGAGCTAACCTCGACAATTTAATATAAGTAAATAAAATAAATATTGATAAGTATAATCATTCCTTTTAATTACTTGAAAATATTTAAGAAATACATTAAAAAACAAATCTCTTATTATTATGTTTTTTAAATAGATTAAATTATCATTTATTTATAATTTATCAACACTTTAATATTATAATACAAACCCGTGAATATGGTTGTAAACTACCAAATAAATTTTTAACTAAGTCAATTACACAAACATCAAAAATTGTTTCTTACTCAATAAAAAATTCTACTAGTAGTATATGGATTGGTGGGGTTTGGATTGGATTAAGAATAAAGTTTAAAAAAATGAAAAAGTGATAAGGTGAGAAGAAGTTCCCATGCACGTCCAAAATAGCACCAAGAAAAGTGCATTACTTGGCACACAGGCAAAAGTGCGGGCCTCAAGAGAAAGGGCAAAACGGTCTGATAGTAATAGTGAGATGAGAATAGAAGAAAATGAGAAAAGTAAATTGGTTTGAAGATGGGGTGGTGGTCTTCTTACACAGTGATGATGACGAAGTTGGCGTATGTATCAGAAGTCATACTATACTACTCTGTCTCTACAATGTACCCCTCTCCATCCTAGAGAGAGAAAGTGAAAAAGAAGAGAGAGAAAGAAAGGTCAAAGTGAGGCAGTTGAGTATGTTATTGTTGGCATGGCATTAGTTTACAGCATTAGCTAGCAGCTGTAATCATTTCCTCCAACCTCTCTGTACCAATAATATCATATCACAGCTCGTGATTTTTTATTTTAAAACTCCTTCCTTCCTTTTTGCTTTTTCTTTTTGGGATTATCAATTCTCACTTCCATTCCATTCCATTCACTACAAACAAATTCTATATATTTACAAAGAATATTATTATGAATAATTTTTATTTTTTAAGTTTACTTAATTATATATATTAATAATTAAATATATCTAAAAAAGTAAAAGTTACTTGTAATATATCTAAAAAAAAATAAAAGTTATTTGTAATAGTATTTGAAGGGTGGACCTTTTTGTTAATACAACTTTTATCTATTGTAAAATTTTGTTAAGGATGTGTTTGAATTCAAACTTAAAAAGAAAAATTCACCATAGAAAATTATATTTCAATGAAATAAAATAATTATTCGAAACTTTTAATTAATGTTATTTTTTTAGACAATAATTAATGTTATTGATTAACGTGTTTTTTATCAATTCATGGATATTCAATTCAAACACATGTTAAATAAAATCAAGTTTTAATGTATATTCTTTTTTCCCTTTTGTATAAATTTAATTATAATTGTGGGTTTTAGTTGAAAAAAATATTTAAGTTTTAACCTTTCTTATTTAAGAAAAATTCATTTTAAAGTTTCAATTTTTTAAATTTTATAATATTTCAAGGTCAATTTTCCTTGTGAGATAATGTTTAAATAATTGATTAAAAAGATTAAAATGTAAATCTTTATAAAATAGAGAGCCAAAAATATATTTTATTTTTTATAGATATTTTAATAAATATATTTTATTAATTAATTTACCCTTTTGATATTAATTTGTTCAACTTTAAGGCTTTGAATTAGAATGAATCATAACATAATGAATATAATAAAATGAAGTGGAGAAGAAAAAAATAAAAAATAAAAAAAAATTATTATATAAATCTTAAATTGATTTGCATTAAGTTGAATTCTACTTTTTTTATCTTTTTATTTTAATTTTTAATTTTTATGTATTAACGGAACACATTTAAGAGGTAGTATTAAGAATCATATTTTTTAGATGATATTTTTTTTTAGACTCGAAAGAGAGATTTAAATGAGAGACTTAAAACTTTGAAATGAGCTGTATAAATATATGATTTTTGCCAGAGCGTAAGTCAGAGAGAGAATATGGAATATAAGTTGAACAAGAAAGTTGGAGAACATATTATCTCACAAGACACACCGTTTAAATATTTTGGACCCGTAATACATAATGAAGAAAAAATAGAAGGGGATGTAAACCATCAATTTAAGTTAGTGGTTGGAATGAAAAAATGCATCAGGTGTTTTATGTCATGCAAATGTACACTCAGAAGGGACAATTTTATCGGACGATAGTAAGACCTCTGATTATGTACAAAATAAAATGTTAAATGATTTAGAGTTAATGCGAAAATAAAATAAATGTAGCAAAGATGAGGATGTTGCGGTAGATATATAGTAAAACTCGATAAGATAAAACTAAAAATGAAAATATTAGATAGAAAATCAGATATCACCTACAGATCACATGGAGAGAAGACAACAATTCGAGAAAATAAAAGACTCAAAAAAATTATTAGACAAGTTATTAAGAAAGATCTCAAGATTAATAATTTGGATAGAAACATGATACTTGATATAATATTATGACAAAAGTTGATCCATACAACATATTTCATCTAGTGGGATAAAAGTTAGTTGTTGTTGTACATACATCTCAAATTATTGAAAATAAAAATAAAAGAATTTGATAGAATACGATGAAGTGGAGTATTGCATTCATCTATTATTTACAAATTCACACAATAAATTTATTACATACTATTTTATTTTGTTTTATTGTATCGCATTCCTCCAATTCAAGCATATATTAAAATTAGACTATTTACAATTATTTACATATTCAATATTTTTTCTACTTTTTATATTTCACATAATCTTTTCTTTCTTCCACATAATAATTAACACACATTCAATTTTTATTCACTACAATGGTTTTATTTAATAAAATTCAACACGTTATCCCGCCACTTTTATTTTATATTTTTATTTTCTTTAATGTTTTTTAATAAAATCAATTTCTGTGTGTGTCCAAATCAAATAAACCAAATCGCTATTCATAAATTAAAAATTGATGAGTTTTGGTGAAAATAAAAATAAATAAAAAATTAATTTACTATAAAATAATTGAATCCAGATAATTAACATAAGATAAAAATCTAAATATTCACAACAACTAATAAGATTTTGCAAAATATTTTATGTGATCCCACTTCATTTCCAATCAACATGTTAAATATTTTCAACGTCAATTAATTCATCTCATTTTCAACACTTCCATTATAAATATTCTAACTATTAAAAAATTCAACAGTCCCATTATATAGTCTTACAAAAAAAAATTATTTGAATAACTGAAAACTTGCCTCAGAACATATATTAATATGGTTGAGAACACGTATTAATACGGTTGTCATTTTAATTAAAAAAAAATTCTCTCTCCAATAATTATACTGTTGTGAGAATGATTTTGACATGCATACTGATATTATACGGTGTCTTAAATTCGGTGATATTATTAATTTTTAGATTTGTCAATGACATATTTATTCTGTCTTAAAATTATAAGATATTTTATAAATTTCACATGAATTAAAAAATATAATTAATTTTATTTGAGAAAAAATATTACTTTATAATATTATTATTTTTTATTATATAAAAAAGGTTAAAAAATAAAAATTAAAAGAAAAAATAATAATAACAAATGATCAACGATATACTTGAAAAAGTAATCATTAGATTGATAATATAGAGTAATTTATAATTTGTGACTAATGATTATTTAAAAATAACTTAAAATTTATGATGGCGGAGTAAATTAAATTAGCCTATAAATATATAGTAATGTATAAAATGTATAAAAGATAATTTTAAAATATTTAGTGATTGTAGTGTGAGTAGGTCACACATACCCACTAAAATGAATTGTTTAAGTTTTTGTTTGTACTTATTCACGCTAGTATTGTGATAAATAAGTTAAACATTTTTGTGTTTATTATTGTCGATTGGCAATACAAAGAAAAGAAAAGAAAGGCAGTACAGCAACCACCATGAGATGGTTCAGGTATTATCAGTTGACACCAATGTCCTAAAGGAATTTGCAGACCTCTCTTCCATATTCCTCTCGTCTTTTCATTTTCTCTCCTGATCAATATTCCCCTCTCTCTCCTACCTGGATTCCCTTTTCACTCTCTCTCTCTACATATAAATATACAAACAAACCCACAAACATTTTCTATAGAAGAATATATTTTGTTACAGAGAAAAAAAATGAGTTCCACCTGTGGAAGAGAAGGTGTAGGAGGAGCAGTGAGACAGTATATAAGATCAAAAGTCCCTCGTTTGAGATGGACTCCTGAACTTCATCGTTGCTTTGTTAACGCCATTCATACCCTTGGAGGCCATCATAGTCAGTTTCTTCATTTCTTTCTTCTTAATATCTGTTAGTATTTTTTATGGATCCATTTTTCTTACTGTTATTTTCTCTCCAGAGGCTACTCCAAAACTTGTTCTTCAGTTAATGGATGTCAAAGGCCTCACCATTTCACATGTCAAAAGCCATCTTCAGATGTACAGAAGCATGAGAGGTGAAATGGGAAAACAAGGTCAATATTCTTCTCTCTTTCATGCATGCTTTGTTTCTTCTGCATTCAATGCAACTCTCTTGTTCTTTCTTCTCTTAGTAACTATTTCAACTTCTAAAACAAACCTTTCTTTATTCAAAACCGGGAAATCCAAGACTACAAACCTCATTTATTACTCTCTTTTTGCATTTACTTGATGCCAAATCAGTGTAACAAGAATATAAAAAATAAAAACTTCATGTCCTTGTAAATTTTCTTCTATTGGTATATACATAATAGTACATGAACTTGTTTCAACAAAGTAATACTTTATAGGTTTTTTATTTCTCTTCTTCATCAGGTAGGACTAGTTCACAACCTAGAAACCAATGTTTTGAAGAGAATGATGATGGATGTGTGGATGAAGTGAATGAGCATTCATGTTCAAAGCTCATGAGAGAAGAATCTGATTCCTTCCTTGGCAACAGTAATATCTACTCTAAAAGGTAACTTTACTTTACTTAGTTTTACTTTACCCTTGAAATAATAATTTCAAACTTTTCACACACAAAGTTAATGTATAAAAGTGGGAGAGAAACAAAAAGGATTATAGGTATTTGCTTGATCTTTTACTTTTTCTGAGCTGCAATACAATTACTTTAACTTTATTATTATTTCTTGAAAAAAATTCCTTTTGATTTGGATTATATTGTGCTACTGTTTGTGATCAGAGCTAGAATCGAGACAAGTTCTACAACAATGCAATGCAGAGAAAGAAGAAGAATATGTGATGGTGATGATGATGGTGCAGTAACGATAACAAATCCGTACAGCTTTTATGACCATGAACTGTTGCACAAGAAAAAAGGAATAAAAGATGAAGAAAAGTTGTATGGATGGCAGAGAAAGATTCAACCATATTCTGAGTTTGGCATCACTTCTTTCAAATCTCCAAACCAACAACAATCTCATTTCTCTCAGGTGAGTCAATTCTTTTTTATTTTTCATAGGTGAAGACAAGTTTGAGTGTTGTGTTGGTTTTAGCTTTTGTTTAACTGCTTGCTATAGCTATAGCTATATCTATAGATTCTATATCTATACATCTATTCATTTCATAACACTTTCACTTTTGTTCAGTAAGATCTTAATCTTACGTTTTGCCTCTCCAATATTTATTACTATACCCTTTAAACTTTGGGATCCACGTAAATGCCAAACTGTTGGTTTTTCAGATGCTCTTGCATTCTCTTATCCTTTAGAATGTTTTCTATACGTATTTATGTCACACTTTTTTCTACTGTTTTGAAAAGATATGTTTACATTATACTAGTTGGCAAAATGGGTCCGACCCGCATGACTTTTTTGGTTTTGCCCTCAATTTTTGCAAATGGGTCCGTCCGCCTGACTTTTTTTTCGATTTGTCCTCGTTTTTTGCAGTACAAACCAAAGTTTTAGATTTTTACCTTATACAATCCGTTTCGTTTTTTAGGCATGGATATTAACATAAATTTTGTAACCTTTTACACTTTAAAAGTGGGTGTCTGCTAATCTGTTTCGTCGTTATCTTTTGTAAAATGATTGACGTTTATATTTTAGGTCTGCACTCTCTATTGTGTCAGTTCTACGGAACAATGCGGTTTGGTCTTCCCTAAAATTGTAGGTTCCATTATTCTGAAGGGAGTTGGTTTTTTGAAAACCACGTTTGAAATTAAGTGACAAATTGTCAACAAAAATATTAATATTCTACCCCATGTAAACAATTAATCAGCCTAAAAAAGTGGTTAGATTTTTTTGGTCCCTAGGTACGATCAAATAGTGTGTACATATTTTAGAAAGCTAATGTATGTTGTTTTTTACAGGTTGGTAATGGAAATGGAAATGAGAAAAAGAGGGATTCATGGTCAATGAAAGGAGTTATGAAAACTGACAAAGCACATGTAGAAGTTGAAAGTATAGGAGGAGATGAGTTGTCATTGTCACTAACATTGCAAAATGGTTCATCAGCTCAGACAAGTAATGGTTGTTATTCGGCAAGTGAAATCAGTGAGGCAATTTCATGCTGGACAACCCCTCCTAAAGACTGCTATAGAACATCTAGTATTAAAGAAAAGATTAATTTAGACCTATCTTTAGCCATTTGTGGCAATTGATTTGATGCTACTTTACTGTAGGATTTTTCTCTTTATTCTCTTTGTTTACACTTTTGCTGTACTTTTCTTGTTCCCCCTACTCACTGCTTGGTTGGTTTGTTGGGTCTTTAATTAGAATTCTAGTTTATTTTTAATGTGGTTTTTGGTTTTAAATAGACTTTGTAGGAATTATTAATACCTATATATATATGTAGTAGTATCTATTGGAATAGTTATAAAGCAATGTTATCCAAAAATTATGTGTTACCTGATTGATTCCTAAAGGAGTTTATTCTTTGCCTCAAATTATAATGCAACAAATTTAGGAATTGGATTAGCATACTCTTATCTAAGGAAAATGCAATTTTGACTTGTAATTATTAAATATTTTGAAAGAAGAGTATTTAAACATACATTTCATCAAAATTGTAGTGATTCACTGCAACTATGTCCAAATATACACCAAATGATCCAAGCAGGTTCATAACTTTTGTCCCAATCTAAAAGTAGCAAGGGGATTATTCTTTCTATTCTTAAGGGTGTACTCCACCATTATGAAAAATTAGGATTATCAATTGGACACATTTTTTATACACATATTTTAATATTTTGTAAATGAGTCAATTCTATTTTGCTCAAAAATGTTATTTAAAAATATATTTTTGATTTTCGAAGATACACATTTTTAAATATGTTATTTTGCTTTGATATAATTTTTTTTGTTATATTTTTAATACTTCTTAACTAAGTCAATCATATTTTACTCAAAATTTATTTAAAAATACATCTCTAAATTTCAAAGATATACATCTTTACTTTGATATAATATTTTGTTATATTTAACACTTCAATAGTAAATCTATTTTATCCAAAAAAAAGAAATTGTTTGAAAATACATCGTATTCATAAGTTACACATTTGTTATTTTGCTTTAATATAATTTTTTGTTATTCGTAAGAGAGTTACCTCTATTTTACTTTAAAAAATTATTTGAAAATACAATTCCAAAAACACACATTCGTAAATAGGAGTGGAGTCAGGATTAAAATCTAGGGGATTTCCATAATGAATAAAATATACAACAACAAAAAATGTATGAAAAAATTAATGAAAAGAAATATAATAATATTATTTAATAAAAATGTACTAGTATTTCAATTACAACTCAAAAATAAAAAATATTACAGTCTAATCGTAACTCAAAAATAAAAAATATTACAGTCTAATCGTAAATACAAGTTTCTCTTTGTTTTTTTGCATAATTAAATGCATTCTTCTCTTGTTTATTCTTTATAAACACCTAATGATATTCATATCATCGATTGTATTAAATATCTTTTCTCCAAAAAAAATGCTAGATGATATCCATATCTAACGCTTTAGCAACATTCTATACTCGGGGTCAAAATTCAATTAATTTTACCATTCAAAATCACAACAAAAATCTCAATCATTTACAATTTCAAATCACAATAAGAATGAAAAGCAAATAATAATAAAAGAACAATTTTGTATTAGATAGATTTTTCTAGAAAAACAAATGAAAATTTTAGGTTAACAATAACCAAAACGTTGATAGATGTATTATTATTATTATTATTATTATTATTATTATTATTATTATTATTATTATTATTATTATTATTATTATTATTATTATTATTATTATTATTATTATTATTATTATTATTATTATTATTATTATTATTATTATTATTATTATTATTATTATTATTATTATTATTATTATTATTATTATTATTATTATTATTATTATTATTATTATTATTATTATTATTATTATTATTATTATTATTATTATTATTATTATTATTATTATTATTATTATTATTATTATTATTATTATTATTATTATTATTATTATTATTATTATTATTATTATTATTATTATTATTATTATTATTATTATTATTATTATTATTATTATTATTATTATTATTATTATTATTATTATTATTATTATTATTATTATTATTATTATTATTATTATTATTATTATTATTATTATTATTATTATTATTATTATTATTATTATTATTATTATTATTATTATTATTATTATTATTATTATTATTATTATTATTATTATTATTATTATTATTATTATTATTATTATTATTATTATTATTATTATTATTATTATTATTATTATTATTATTATTATTATTATTATTATTATTATTATTATTATTATTATTATTATTATTATTATTATTATTATTATTATTATTATTATTATTATTATTATTATTATTATTATTATTATTATTATTATTATTATTATTATTATTATTATTATTATTATTATTATTATTATTATTATTATTATTATTATTATTATTATTATTATTATTATTATTATTATTATTATTATTATTATTATTATTATTATTATTATTATTATTATTATTATTATTATTATTATTATTATTATTATTATTATTATTATTATTATTATTAATTAATTAAATTATTATTAATATTGATTGAATATTACCTTTTTATTGCAAATATTTGTCATTTACAAATCTCATTATGTTTCTAAAATAAAAAACAAGCATTTGGATATTGTATTATAAGTAGTGTTATTTAAACACTCAATATTTGATACCGTATGTGACACAGTATATCAGTTCTATATCAATGTCTCTATCTCTCTCTTACTTTTTTATTTTATACACTTACACAAATTTCAATAATACACTACAACATCTAAAATATTTACACTAAATATCTTTTTAACACCTAAATTGGGTGTCAAAATGTCATTTCTCTTGTATTATATATGGTAGTATGCTATTATTAGATAGAATTGATATTTATAAGTGTGTGTAGAGATCAAATTATTGAATCCATTATTGTGAGATATTTTACCTGAAAGGAAAAACACATTGTATTTGACAGTGTTGTTGTTTGAGCGGCTGCTTCTTTGAAATGAACCATATTTTTATTTTGTTAAACTAAAAAAATTGGACCGCAGTAACAGAAAGGATTTAAATAGGAAATAATAAATTAGTAAGAACTTAATTATTAAGGGCATTCCAGGAAATATACTGGACCCCTTTGTATCCGCCCCTATTTGTAAAAGATATTAATTTGCTTTCATATAATTTTCGTTATACTACTGAATGACAGAACTATATAATTGTTGTTATATTGTTTTTTTCCACATCCGTAGCGAATAAGAAATCGTTTCTATCAAATGAGATATCACAATTTTAAATTATATTATATTTGAGAAGACAATTTTTCAGCTTATAATTTGTCTTATAGTTTATAAATTCATATGACAATAAATAACTTATTTAATAAAATAGTCGTTTCATTACGATCTTATAGCTTATTTTATTAGTTTATAATTTATTTTTCAAACGCTATTTTAAATACTGTTTTAACTTATATCTCATAACTTAATATTTTTTCTTCTTTTACTGCCCATATCCTTTTAAATAAAACTCACTATAATTCTTTATAATTTATTTTAATATAAAATAAAATAACTATATTATTTTTTAGGTCATTTTAATTTATCGATTAATTGAACCGCTAATTTTATGAAATTATTCAATTAGCTTATCAGCTACAAGTCATCAATCATTAACTATAAATTATCTGTCATCAGATATAAGTCATCAATTATCAACTATAAATATTTGTTATCAGCTATCCGCTAACACTATTTTTATCAAATCTACTATCTAGCCATTAAAGAAAGATATCATCATTACACCAAAAATACTCTTTTCTATTTTGAAAATTACATGTCCAAAAGGGTTAATTTGTCTATTCATAAAGTCATGGATTATTTTCACTGCTTAGCAACTCAAAACAACACACGTGTCTCTCACTTTTCATTATCATGCTCTCTATACAAACACGCACTTCACATTTTTTTCTCTGTACCCATTTTTTCTTCTCCGCACCCATTTTTTCTTCTCTTCCCATTTTTTCTGACTCCTCTTCAGAAGTCTCAACTTCTGACTCCTCTTCAGAAGTCGCAACTTCTGACTCCTCTTCAAAAGTTGTGTATTTTATATACTTCTTATAAATACAAATCAAACATGATTGAGTCATAAACAATATATACTATTGCACTATATATCTTCTCTACTTCATTTTTATTCCTCACTCTAAATATCAAAATTATTCATAATTATTAAAAAAAAATATTTTCACATGTTAAAATTTTTACTTTTCTCACGGATCACTATGAACAAAATATTTATTTTATTTAATTAACATTATACTTATTTGAGACACAAAATTCAAATTTTTTTATTTTTCTCACGGGGCACTATCAATAAAATAACCATTTTATTTTAATTAATATTTTTTTTTTATTTGAGACACAAAATCTACTTTTTTAAAATATTTAAATTAAACTTAAATTATTATTATTCATTTTATAATTAAATAACTCATTTCAAATATACATGTATATTTAGATAAAATCTATATCGTATTAAATAAATTTATAACGGGACACGACCAGTTAAATTCACGCAAAATTATTTTTGATAAATATTACTTTCAATATGCACTTGAACAAAAATTTGCTATACAAAATTATTTTAATCTATACAAATTCATGAATATCATTAATTTTTTATATAATGAATATCATTAATTTTTTATATAATTATATTTCTCATTCAATATTATAAATATCAAAACAAATTTATCTATCTACTTTGCAATCAAGCATTCACCCTATTTTTCATTATTTTCAATTCATTACGATTCGTTCAACAACTTAACAGGTATACCCGTGCGGGAGCACGAGTCTGTTACTAGTAGTGTCTTAATAGCCCCACTAATTTATAGATTTCACATAAATAGTCAACAAAAAATTTCAATATAACATTCTTTACCGATGAGAAAAAAATCAATATTTCAATATAACATTTTTTACGGATGTACATTTTTGGATTTCGGGATTCCATTCTCTAACAATTTTTTTTGGAGTAAAATAAGGGTGTCTCACTTGTAACGCCTTTATTATTGTAATTTTAGATAAGTCCGGAGATGCATCTCTGAACTTAGAAAATATATTTTTTGGATTTTCAGAGGTGTATGACGCAATATTCCCCAATTAGGAATATTGTCATTTAGAGATAACATACTTGGACTTGAGAGCGTTTCCTCTATTATATGTGAGCCAAATGATGAGAATGGTGATTGATTTTCCTTCTATTTTATGTTATTTTTTAATTGAATGTGAGACTTCTTGTTCAGACTCCCCATCAAATTTAGGTCATTTTTCGCTATACTTCTGAGATACTGTTGGCTTATTTTTATTTGCTTTTGTATATGTGATAACAAATAAGTGAATCTAAATTTCAATCTCTGGATATATTCCTTGAATAGTATATTTAATACATTTCTTCATATATTTGATAATAAAGAAGTGAATCTGAATTTCAATCTCCAGATACATCGTAGGATAATATGTTTGACATATTTCCTTTTATATTTGATAACAAATGGGTGAATCTAAATTTCAATCTCTAAATGCACCCCTGAGACATTGTCTTTTACACACTTCCAGATACATTTGGTAATGTAACTGAACTCTAATCTACAAATGCACCAGTGGAACAATATTATGGACATAAGTTACATTGACAACTTTAAATAACATAAATTATAAGTCATTCATAAATCAAATGACACTTTTAGCAAGAAGTGAATTTGCATAAGGCATTCCCACATCACTCATTTGCATAAATCAAAAATAATTTATAACATAGACATTCAAAATATTTGCATTAAAATACAACTATTGGATTTATCTAATGTCCATGTTCCTCATTTTCCTCCTATAATGTACTGCAAATCATGTCAATAATAATATCGCATCCAAATTGACCCTCTCAAGAGTGTCTTCCTAAAACTCTCATTTACCTATGGCAACTTTTTTGAGCGTAATCATACGATGACATGTAGGTAATACATCCATGACACGATTCACCCTTATTTGTTCTTATTTTAGTAATTATGTGTGAGTTAGCCTAAAGGAGTCTCCTTTTGGCACTAATATTATATAAGGACGAGACACTCTATAACATCAATGGATATACACATATAATGTACTCCATAGACGATAGCTGACACACTACGTTCATGCTCTAGCACCAAAAGCTCATGGTAGTCGACAATTATCAAATCAACATCTCTGCATAGGATAGTGCCAAAAGTATCAACTATGGATTTCCCAAGTACACCATGTAGATACTCGAACCGTCGTAGTACTTGCTCAGATAAATGTTGGTTCATATGTTGATACTTATCTAAAGTATTAAGACATCACCTCCATAGATTGTGTTTGATGGTGTGTTCCGTAATGTGAGAAACAAATATTATCCGACATAATATGATCAATAAAAAATCTATATGGCTCAATCGCCAGATTCTGCCGGAGTCAGTTAATTGGGTATGTATTTGAGAACTCTTTAGTATAGTCAACAACATTCCCAATCACAATACTTGAAAAATGCTGGAGGATCCAAGGATGTAACTTGATGTAACTTAAGTAATTTCCCCTGAATGTAACTTCGATCATTTAAGGAACTACTTAAGCATCAAAAGTTGAAAAAGCATGAATGAATGAGAAATTACAAAATGTGAGAAATGAAAATAAATTTTAAATAGAATCATTTATGTAACTATTTTAGCATCAAAAGCTATAAATAAATAAATAAAAACAAGAATGAATGAGAAACTTACAAAATGCGAGAGATGAAGATGTTTGGTTTTAATGCACAAGAGTGGATATTGAAAGAAAAGGTTGAAAGTGTTGGGTTCAATTTATGAGAGCTTTAGTGTTTATGAGAGTTTTTTATTTGAACTGTAAGAGAAAAGAGAGGGAAAAACCTTCATATTCTTTACTTGTCTTTGACATGGTTATGATAGTGGATTTGTAGCATTGAGGTGCGTCCGAATTTCAAATTTCAAAATTCGAACGGCAAAAAGTGCAAAATGAGTATTTGTGAATGTGGTGAACAATCCCTCACGTTTAATTGACTTACATGCATATTTTCATGGGTGGTTGGATTAAAAATCACGGTGAATTGCATTGATTTTGTTAACCTCTCATCTAATGTTTGACATAGACAAGGGTGATTAAACAGTTTAAAGTAGACGTTACGAAGACTTTCCAAATTACAGCTTCTAGATGATCTAAGGCTTTTTTTTTATCAAACAAGATATTCTAAGATGAAAATGGAATCTAAATCTCCTATATGAATATAAAGAGAATGTCCTAATATTTAAGACCCATACTTGTCAAACGGTTGTTATTCATCATCGGAACCCTCAACATCAACACGTAATTGATAAAAAAAGACAGGTACTATTTTCATTCTTTAAGCAACGTGACATAACAAAAACCACTGAATAAACCAAACAGCTTGAGTTCACAAATCACAATTAATAACAAGTTAGCCGCATCATAAATAGATGGAGTAAAGCAAAAGTACCACAGCTTTATCTTGTAAGCAAGTATGAGAAAAATAGTACATTAGGAGGTATTTCATTCACTGTTGGTTCTTTCAATTTCCATTTGCAGGGTAATAAGAAACCCACCAGATATTTCCAGGATAACAACCAGACATAGACAATGCAACCGTGCCCCCTAATACCTATTGCATGCTGAGGTGAAATGTATTACAGAATCATTCATTCTCATTGAGCCACAAACCCTTCCTTAGTATTAGAATTAAGGGCCTTGACACAGAGTTTAGGCTTAGTACTAACAAGGTTGCTAGGAAGAACAGAAACAGCAGCCACTAGGGACCCATTAGGTACTCCAGAGAGGGGCAGAACCTCAACAAGAACAGATAGCTGCAAAACAAATGTTATGTTAGGTGAAATGTGGATACCAAGAGTTATAATTTGTTTTATGCAGTACAATACAACATTTTTTACCTCTGGAGACCTGAGATCCACTACTGAATCTTTCACAACATGATTGACAGCGGTAGCCACTATTTCGAAGCATTTATTGCGGTCCAGCAAACTGTTCGAACCATTTAAATTTTCTTTCACAGACTTCGTCTCTTCAATTCCTCTTCGGTTAAATCCAACAGCAAACTACAGAGTCAATGAACATGCACGTCAAACATAATATATTTTCTAATATAATATTCTACCCTATAGCAGAAACATATATGCATGAATTAGTTTGTCAGAAACTTATTTGGAACTACCTGTTTAAGAAATATTTATTTCATAATCTCTAAGTATATGTTTGGAAAACCATTGTGCTAGTTAAAAAAACCATGTTACTTTAGAAGCTAAGTTTTCTAGCTTCAATATTTACATGTCAACCAAGTCTTGATACGCGTGTATAATGCCAAACCAAAGAGACTATAAATCACTTAATTTTAAAACAATATTTTCAATCACAAAGTTGAGAAAGTTCTAAACAATTCCCGGAACAAAGTTGAAAGTTGTAACTATTAAGATGTTAATGAATCCTTAAATACTAAGCCAGCATTCAGATATCAGTTTCATTAATATTGAAACTTCAATAAGAAATGTTAGTTCTTCTTTGTATATCAAGTGATGAGAGTTGTCAATGAGTCCAAAGATGCTCTCATTAGCTTATGAAAAACACGACTCATTAACGACTAAAAGATAGTAGTGAATTGAACCTTTAATGGTCGTCCTAGTTTGTCCTGTTTAGCATCCACAAATTTTTTAACAAGCACTGATACAGCTTCATGCAGTTCTTTTCCGTTCAAACTACATGTAGCTTGGATAGGCAAAATGCGATGGCACCAACTGCAGTAGAGAAAATTACACACTATTAATAACAAAAAAAGAGAGGGGAATTTGTAGTATTAGTATATGTTCGTCCACCTACATATATGACACAACTCCGCCAAATACAAACAACCCAAATAGAATTCGCAGATCCATATTTTTATCAATCTAAAAGCTTATGCTGTGATGTGAGTGAGGTGCTCACGAATTGTCGTTGTGACTTTAAGGTAGGTAAAACAGAAATAAACTTGGATTTTATTAGAGTAGCAGTAACAAGTACGGAAAAAAGTGAAAGTATTTTGTATGATTTAATTGTGGCAATCTTTAAATTGATGTTATAACTCTAATCTAACCAGAGTTTGTATTATTTTCTAATTTTTTCTACAAAAATCACACCATCTCCAAATTCGGGTTCTAACTCTGCGACCTACAACAGAGGAAATGTGAAAGAAAAGAACCATAGTATACAAAATGGACAATGACACCGAAGGTATATGAATGAAACGGGCAATACAAGAATATTGAAACTCAGCGTAGGAGCTTGCCTAAGGGTTACAGGTGAAAGGCATTCCACCCAGTATACAATGAGGCATCAAGCATTTATCAAGTATCAACTATAACTAACCTAAGTAGATGACTTAGCAGCATGCACAAGCACAAGAAGCATTAATCACAGCAATAGTTAGATGTCTGTAAAATAAAAGCTATTTACTTTTCACAAACCAATCGAAAACAAGTAAATACAAACGAAGAAAAGAACAGACAATCAAAGAATGCAGGAAAAACAGAAATAGTCTAGGCAAAGTTTCAAGAATACCACAAGCTAAACTCCCACCAAGAAATCCTTAAAGCAAGAATGTTCTGCAAGAAGATTGAAATGAAGCTTGATATATCAATTATTTTTCTGTCAATTTTATTTTACTTAATGTACATTGTACATACAAAAATGGAGGAATGAGAAGTAGTAAACCAGTTCACATAATTTTTAACCACTTAGAGTCTGTTTGAGTTGCCTTATTTGAGTTTATCTACTAACATAAGTTTTGAACGACTGCTTGAGAGAACTAATAAAAACAGCTTAGAACATGTGCATAAGCCGTTTTCAACTTATATCCACAAGTTCTCCATCATAGTTTACAAAAATAGCTTGTAGCTTATAGGAAAACAATTTGACTTTATTTATATTTTGCTACAGAGATTTCTGACACTAATTTTATAAGCTACAAATTAAGATGTTTATCCAAGCAGGGCCTTACAATTTATCAATCCCCCTTTTTAGCCACCTATTGACTCGGCTAAACTCTTCAAACAATTCTCTCTTATTCACATGGTTGCTACCATTTTCTTGCTCGCAAGTTTTCTTTACTCTTTAATATATAGGAAATAAAAGTAGAAAACTCAATAGAAGGAAATTCTAAGTGGGAGAGTCCACAAAATGGAAAATGAAACAGAGGCAAAATGTATGATCATGACCAGAAGTGAATCTGTTGACCTAATTGTTGACTACTTACTATTAATCAATTCTCGCTTGTACCCTAGGTTGTCAATATCGCGCTATAGTGGCATAGCGTAGCAGTACAGGACCTTGGTGCCACACTTTTGTGCTGCTAACAGCTATCTGCGGTAGAGGAATTATCGGCCGCTATTGTGAAGTCGTGGCGGTGCAATAGCGGCACAATAGCGGTTATGTAGCGGTTTACAAACCGCTATTGTGAAGATGAAATCAACAAGCGGTGGATCTAATTTGTCGTTTTCTCTCTCTTCACAATTTTTTTTCTTCCACATTCTTCTCAACCTAAAAATCAGGAAGCAGTGGATCTTTCTCATTCATTCTTCCACATTCCTCTTCACCTATTCATCTTTTTCTTCACTTTCTCATCCATTCACATCTATTTCTCCCATGTTTTGCTAATTTCTCATCTATTTAATTTTGGAAGAGGGTTTGACTTGGGAAGTTGTTGGTAATGCTGTTGGGCTAATGAACCAGCATGAGTTACTAGCCATAACTCTAGACTTGCTACATTAGTGTATAATGGATATGAGGAGTTTGAGGTGGAAGAAAAAGAGTTTGAAACTGAATCAAGTGATGAGCAAGATGATATTAATGTGGTGGAACTTAGAAGTGAAGATGAAGCGGATGCGATTTAGTCATTTTGTTTCAGTTTGTTTACATTTAGAATTTGGTTTATTCATTTTGAGCACATTTATAATTTGATTTTGACGGGAACTTATATTGTCGTGCTGTTGGAATTCATGTATATTGTTGCAACGTCTCTTCTTAAGACATTATGTAAGTTGTCGGAATTTATTTTAAGTATTTATGTATTCATGTTAAGTATTTATCTTGATTTTTAAAGCTCACAACAGCAGTCATCCCACTATCCACTATGCCGCTATAGCATTTTGGGAGTCCAGCACGTAGCACTGCAATCCGAGATTAACAACCTATCTTGTACCAACAACATATCGGTCGGACTTGGCTATTCTTTTTAATAATTGTCTATTTAGCACCGACACTTTAGATTAAAAGTGTGTCCAGTGTCCAACACATGACACCGAGACACATGATTATAATAATCAATCACTTCTAAAATTATTGTTGTGGTGTCTACGTGTCTGTGTCGTGTCCAATGTACCATTTCTTAGTTCCTAGGGTAGCAAAGGGTTGAATGAAACACAAGAAACATCATAATTTGCATACTAAACAACAATGAACTAACAATAACTCGAGCCAGAGATAATTTACTTACGCCGGCGAAGCTATCTTCCCAGACTCCAAAGCCTGAATAACATTAGATACAATTCCAACAGTATCTGGAAATGTATTTTTAGGAAAAATAAAAAGCACCAATCCATTTCTTATGAGTTTAACCAGAGAAAGATCAGTAACTCCTTCATCTTTGTCTTTGACAGAAGTTTCCGGTGAGGATATTTTCCTTCTCTTGGAAGTAGCATCAGTGTTATCAGAAGATTGTTGATCACCATTGATGAAGCTATGAAGAATTGTAATAGCTTCTTTAGTAGCGCTTTTTTCTCGTTCTGAAAATTGAAATTGAAGAATAGGGTAAAACTAGGTCAATGGTTAACTATGAATGAATGAGAGTAATAGATTAGAAGATGAAGAAGAACATACTGATTGTACAGGTGATGAGAAAGGCGGAGTGAGAGTGAGTGAGAAGAGAAGACGGAGCATTGTAGTCGAAACGTGGGAGTCTGATTACGCCGGAATGCTGCTCCCAAGGCTTCATGTCTTCTTCGTCTTCGGTTTTTCTAGTCGGCGTTGCGGTGGCGGCGACTGCGGCGTCCATCGATTCTCTTAAAAAAAAAAACCGTTTTACTGGGGTTAACTTCAATTCTCTTCCACTCTTGCTTGTGTTATTTTATTTTCTTTTTAAACTAATGTATGCTTGATTATTTATTTTGTTTAAGGTTATCTAAAATTCAATATTACATAAAAAGATATTTAAAGTATAAAAATTTAGTCTAAAATAAAAAAATATATAGAATGTATGAAGCAAAAGCAAAAGCAAATAGTACATAAAATTTGATAAACATACAAAAATATATTTTAATAAAATATATAATATAATAATTAAAAAAACATTTTCAGTGCATATTGTATTAATAAAATATCAGAGAATACAAGATTAATAATATAAGACATGATTATTATTATTCGGTCCAATAAACCACTAATATATTATATAATGTGTTGTTGTTGTATAGGGGGAAGGCGCATAATTGAAGTTGTCCAATAGTAAAACTTAAACGATTTACTTTGTCCGGGCAAAATATGTTTAATGTATTTGAGTTGTGTGATTGAGTTGGAATGACAAGGTTTGTTCAATATTTATATTATTGGAGAGGTAAATATGTTTTCGTTAATATTCAATATTTTAATCAATAATTTCATACTCTCGTTAATATTTAATAGTTTGATAAATAATTTCATATTCGAGTTAATATTCAATATTTTGATAAGTAACTTTATATTTTCGTAAATATATAATATTTTGATCAATAATTTTATGTTTCCGTTAATATTCAATATTTTGATTAGTAACTTCATGTTATCATAATATTCAATAGTTTGATCATTAACATCATGTTCCCGTTAATATTCAATAGTTTAATTAATAATTTCATGTTGCAGTTAATATTATTGGGATACCCGTGCGTTTGCACGGGTACCCGTTCTAGCCTCTTATTTTTCTCGATATTGATATTATTGCAAATACAAATTGTATATAATTAAAAAAATGATTTTAAATAAAATGAAAAAATGGTTTGATTTATAGTAATTTATTTATATATTAAAAAAAAGTTAGGTAAAATAAATTTTTTTTTTTAAATTAGTTGTATAAAAATAAAACTGAGGTGTATACAACAAACTTAACAAAAAATTTATAACTTTATGTTCCCGTTAATATTTAATATTTTTATTAGTAATTTTATGTTCTTTTTAATATTTTAAAAAATTATCAGTAACTTAATGTTAACGTTAATATTCAAGTAGCTTCGTGTTCTCGTTAATATCAATATTTTGATCAGTAATTTCGTGTTCTCATTAATATTCAAAATTTGAATCAATAACTTCGTGTTCCTGTTGATATTCAATATTTTGATTAGTGATTTTATGTCTTCGTTAATATTCAATATTTTGTTCAATAATTTCATGTTCCTGTTATAATTATTGCACGGGTACCGATATGGTACGTACATTTGTTCCCAAAATATTATAAAAAAAATAAAATAGATAATAAATCAGTGCGTATAATTGTTTCAATATATAAAATATTCAATATTTTGATCAGTAACTTCATGTTCCCGTTAATATTCAATATTTTGATCAGTAACTTCATGTTCCCGTTAATATTCAATATTTTGATCAACAATTTAATATTCTCGTTAATATTTAGTATATTGATCATATTTAATTGTCGCATAGGCCCCCTAATAAAACTAATTTGATGACCTATATAAAAGGTACTAACAGTACAAACTAACAAATACTAATACCCTTAAAACTAAACTTAATAGCTAAGTTAAGGAACCAGAAGTTAAACACACTTCTGGACACAACCTAAGAAGTTCTATAACTTCTGAGCAACAAAACTTTTGTTGTCCCTCAGAAGTTCTGAATATGAATTATTCTCAACATCATCCTTTATGAACTAATTCATAGAGTAATGTTATTCCTACACCAAAATCATACACAAATACTTACATCAAACACTATTCATCGTACTTATACGGTGAATAGTGTTCTTTAATAAAAATATATATTTATGAACAGTAATATATTATTATAATAATTTTTTTTTATAAAAAATTTATATTTTTTTAATAGTAAAATAAAATTGCTTAATGAAATATAAAAAATTGGTTAATGAAATGATGAAGTTGGTTAATAAATGACTAAATATTAAAAATAATTTAGTACCACTTCTATCAGAGGTTGCTTTAGTGCTTCTATCAGAGGTTGCTTTAGTGCTTCTATCAGAGGTTGCGTTAGCATGCTTCCTTCAGAAGTTGCTTTCACGTGCTTGACCAGAAGTTCTATTCTTCATTAGAAGTTCTAATACTTCATGATCTTCTGTAAGCCTCGTTGAACACATCTTCTATCAGGGATTTACATAAGGTGCTTCTTTCGAAGTTTGTATTTCAATCTTCACTCAAAAGTTTTTTTTGCAGCGTGCGTGTTCCAGAAGTTCTTCTTAGAACTTCTAAATTCATCTTCTGCTCAACATAGTATAATGTTCTATTTTAAGCGCTTGATTCAAAACAATTTTTTATTAACCAACTTCAACATTTCATTACCCGTTTTTTATATTTCATTAACCAATTTTATTTTACTTTTTATAAAAAAAATATTATTATAATAGTATATTACTGTTCATAAATAAAAGTTTTTATTAAAAAACACTATTCACCGTATAAATACGATGAATAGTGTTTGATGTAAGTATTGGTGTAGTATTTTGGTGTATGAATAGCATTACTCTAATTCATATACATCAGAAACTAACAACACCAATTTCATCCCTCAAACAGATAAGGTGTTCAGTCTTGACATCCTTCATCAGAACTTCTGCAAGTTTCTTCTGGTTGCTATACTGTGCAACTTCCAATACTCCATTTAGAAATGCAGATTTCTCCTTGAAAACCCATCCAACACTGATGGTTTTCTTCTCCTTTGGAAGCTCGGTTAACTTCCAAGTCTTGTTTCTTTCTAAAGCCTCAAGTTCTTCTTTCATGGCCTTCAACCACACTTTTTCTTGAGAACTTCTCAAATACCTATTTGTTCAGAATCTCCTTCTGATTATGAAATCGTATCTCCTTCTGGATTTTCTTCAGAAGTTTTACTACATCCAGAAGTTTCACCTTTGTTAACTTCTGGACCTTGCCCAAAACCATCGCCTTCAAAAGTTCCTCCTTCAGAATCATGACAACCACCAAAGGCTGGCCTACCTTTAGAAGCTTCTCCTTCAGAAGGTCCACCTTTATAGTATCCAGATTCAATGTCATTTTCCAACTCTTCAGAAGTTTCAACTTCTGACTCTTCTTCAGAAGTTTCAACTTCTAACCCTTTTTCAGAAGTTTCAACTTCTGACTCTTCTTCAGAAGTTTCAACTTCTAAGTCGTCTTCAAAAGTTGAAACTTCTGAGTCGTCTTCAGAAGTTTCAACTTTTGACTCTTCTTCAGAAATTTCAACTTCTGAGTCGTCTTCAGAAGTTTCAACTTCTGAGTCGTCTTAAGAAGTTTCAACTTCTGACTCTTCTTCAGAAGTTATCTCTACATCAGAAGTTGGTTGGGACTTACTCCAATCCCAAACTTCTGACTCTTTCACAAATATTTAAAAAAATTATTTTCACTTTTTTTTTAAGAATATAATTTTTTTTCCAAAAAAAAAATGTTTCAGTACATTTATTTATAAGAAACATTTAATTACAATAACAAACATTAATTTAAATAAACTTAATTTCTTAAACATTCTTAATAAACATACCCTCCCCATAATAGTACAATATGTTCCTTCACTTTATTATATTCTAATTTAACATGTTATTTCCAATATCACTTTATATAAGTTCCTCCTTCAGAATCATGACCACCACCAGAGGCTCGACTACCTTTAGAAGCTCCTCCTTCAGAAGGTTCACCGTTAGAGTCATTATTACCACCAAAAATTTGATCACCTCCAAAAGCTTGTCCTCCAGAACCTACGTCTTCAGAATTTTCCCTTTCAGAAGCATGATCACCACCAGATTCTTGATCACTACCTTTAGAAGCTCCTCCTTCAGAAGGTCCACCTTTATAGTATCCAAATTCAATGTCATTTTCTAACTCTTCAGAAGTTTCAACTTCTGACTCTTCTTCAGAAGTTTCAACTTCTGACTCTCTTTAGAAGTTATCTCAACATCAGAAGTTGGTTGGAACTTACTCCAATCCCAAACTTCTTACTCTTTTACAAATATTTTAAAAAAATTATTTTTACTTTTTTTTCGAGAATATAATTTTTTTTCAAAAAAAAAATGTTTCAGTACATTTATTTACAATAACAAACATTAATTTACAGAAACTTAATTTCTTAAACATTCTTAATAGACATACCCTCCCCATAATAATATAATATGTTCCTTCACTTTATTATATTCTGATTTAACATGTTATTTTCAATGTCACTTTATACCAGTTCCTCCTTCAGAATCATGACCACCACCAGAGGCTGGACTACCTTTAGAAGCTCTTCCTTCAGAAGGTCCACCTTTAAAGTCAAGATTACCACCAAAATTTGATCACCTCCAGAAGCTTGTCCTCCAGAGCCTACATCTTCAGAGTTTTCCCTTCCAGAAGCATGATCACCACCAGATTCTTGATCACTATCTTTAGAAGCTCCTCCTTCAGAAGGTCCACCTTTATAGTATCCAGATTCAATGTCTTTTTCCGACTCTTCAGAAGTTTCAACTTCTGACTCTTCTTCAGAAGTTTCAACTTCCGGCTCGTCTTCAGAAGTTATCTCTACATCGGAAGTTGATTGGGACTTCAGAAGTTATCTCGTCAACTGTTCTAACAGCCGATAATGCAGGAATTGCTAACAAGAATTGGTCCACTCCAGAAGAATCTTGAGTCATATTATCATATTGATCCTGTTCCTCCGTTGGATCGAAACAACTGTAGTCAAATTTTTCTTTTTTAGCTATGCAATTGCTAACCTCCCAAGTAGTAACAATTCCTACTACTTCACCATTATCGGAGTCATCAATCTCAAACTCCACTGCACCAAAAAAAACTGCTATAAGATATTCATTGCAAGATGATACTCTACAGAGCAGTCCCTATATAACTATTGAAATACTCCATCGGCAAATATAAGAATTATGAAAAAACCAGAGGAAAAAACATATATAGTCTTAATTCCAAAATTCTTCCTTTTCATTATTGTTTTCAGAAGAAAGCTTAGCACATAAAAGAGATCTAAAACACATTAATTTCAATAAATGAGATTTAAAAGGAAAAGTCATTACCTTTGTGACAAATGAATGTTCAAGTTAGTGTCAGGTGTAAACTTCCTGCCTAAAAGATGTGCTTAATATGGCAAGAGCTTCTCCAATCACTTCTGACTCTAGGAGACTGGCCAACACGCTGCAAGTATCTTCACTTAAGTTTGTCACACCATTTCTGCATAAAAACTCAAAGAAGTCATTCCAATAATGAAGGCAACAGAAACTGTAACTCAAGTATCTTAACTTAAATTAGATATATGTAAATCAAGCAAACTAATTACCTAGAAATCTACAAGTACCGAAATAGCGAAGGAAAAAGAAATTGAACAAATTGTTTACCACCTCTCTAAGCTTTTGTGGCATGCTTATCATATGCAGTTCTCAGAAATCTCACAAGGAGGTCAATAAAATTGTCAGTTGACGACGTAGAGCAAAACGCTTGGTAATTGTATTTGAAATCTATGGAACTTTTTGCGAAATTTCAGTAGTCCTAATAGTCAAACCCATGAAAATAAACTAATTAGATTAGCATTAGTCATAAAATGTCATAGCCACAAAGAAACATAAAAATTGATTTTCACACCTATCCTTGGACTTGTAATTTGAGGACCACTAGTATTATAGTTATGAAAGTGAGATTCATCACCAGACAAGTGAACTCGTCGAAATGCAACTTTTCCATTACAATCCAAAATAAGGAAACCACAAAAGAAAGAAAGAAGATGTATGCATCATCATTTGTGTGTGTGTGTGTGTCATCCTACATCAAGCATACATACCATCATCCCTTATCCTCTTGTTGATTCAATCATATCCCTTCGTTATGTATGCAAATTCAATAACAAATGGCCGTGATAAAGAAGCATCAGAAGTTGTAAAAATAAATATATTATAATAACATACAATGGATAGAGAAAATATGGAAGATCGTGATGTTCATGGATGAGGTTGGGTGGATGGAGAAAAAGAGATGAACGTGGTGAAGTGGGCAAAACCAATTCTAGGTTTTTGCTTAGAAGTTGGAATAACAGAAGAAAGATTAAGCAATTCTAGGTTTATTAAAATTAATTATAATTATTGGAATTTATTTAAAATTGGGATTTTCACTAAAACATAATGCTTAAACATTAGCAAGCCACGTGGATGAATTTGGGATTAATAAGAGCAATTAAGTATTTTACTCAACTGTTTCTTTTCTTATATGATAGATTTAAATTTAATTGACATATATTATGGTGTACAGAAATTCTACACTCTCAATTAATCAAAAAATTTACTTTTGTACAGTAGGTATTAATGGTTATGCATGTCTATGTAAAAAACTTCTACTGGATTTTTTAACTCATCTCATAACCTTCTCACGCATCACGTGAATTTCCAAAAATGCTTCTGGAAATCAGAAATATACTTTCGATTAGCATCCTATATCATAAAAATCACATTGAAAAGGGTTGGGTATAAATCGGAAGTATATTTCCGGTTTCGACTCATGTGTAATTTTCAAGACTGTAAATATTGATCATGATTTTGCCTGATTTTTAGACCAAAACATACGGTAAATTTTGTATCTGTCCAAATTAAATTTGTTTGATTTTATTTTGTTAAATCAAATTATTTTATTTTACCAATAGAATAAAGCGTGTATTCGAAACTGAATTGGGAATAATTTTCCAATATTTTTAAGACCGTAATTATTGACTATGATTTTGCCTGATTTTGAGATCCAAACATACGCTAAATTTTTTAGCTGTCTAAATTAAATCTTAATGTTTGATTTTATTTTATTAAATCAAATTGTTTTATTTTACCAATAGAATAAAGCGTGTATGTGAGACTGAATTGAGAATAATTTTTCAATATTTTTAAGACTGTAATTATTAATCATGATTTTGTCTGATTTTTAGATCCAAACATAAGCTACATTGTTTTATTTTACCGATAGAATAAAACGTGTATGTGAGATTGAATTGAGAATAATTTTCCAATATTTTGTTATTTAGTTTGAAACCGAAAATATATTTTCGATTTTAATCCAAATATTTTAAAATGGTACGTACTATATATATATACTTTCAGTTTTGTGAAGGGAAATTTTGAATTTTCATAGGTTTAAAAATTTATAAGTTTTATCTATCACAACCATTTATAATAATTATTTTATATTATCGATATAAAAATATTTTATACTATGGATGTATTTTTATTAATTTTTTTTAATCATATTTAAATATCAGATAAGAATATTAATAATGCACTAATATCAAAATATTTTATACTATAGATATATCACATATGGCTATTTATAATGCACTAATATAATTTTTTTTAATTAATCTCACAAATTTACTTGTTTTACTCAAGTTATTTTATCAATATATATATATATATATATATATATATATATATATATATATATATATATATATATATATATATATATATATATATATATATATATATATATATATATACTAACCAGTACAATATTAGTTAAGGATCATTAATTCCATTATGAGTTTATTAATATTATTTTATTTTAAAAATTATTAAAATATTATTTAAGCCAAAACAAAAATTTCAATTTTTCTAAATCATAAATTTTTATTTTTAATGAGAAATTACACATTATTACTTTCAATTTTTATTTATGATTGCTTATTAACTAAATATCTTGTTGGTATTGTATTGTCAATACATGTTACATTTTAATTTCAAAGAACACTTAATTGATTTTTTTTTCGTTATTTTATTTTTCTTTTGCAATATTTTTTATTTTGGTAAACTATTTTTACAATACCTTATTGTTAATTTATAATGATTTTTTAAATTTTACTTAATTTATTTTGTTTTTAGTAAATTAAATTATCAATATTAAAATGATAATAATATTGAGTTGAAGTTACAATATTTAAACTCCAATTATCATATATATATGCTCAACTTAACTTTTATATACATTACTCTAAAATTTATAATCTTTATATAATAAAAAAACATTATAATTAATATAAGTTTTTTTCATTGTTTAAAACATAAAAGTTGTTCATGATATGTCAACTTTGTTAAAGCAGTTGAGTTGGTAGTTATGTAGTGACATTATATATAAGGACATCGGTTCAAACCTTACATCTGATGTCTCTGCACAGCTATCAATTAAGTTGATTTAACAAAGCACTTTAATTTATTATTTTATTAATCTAATCTATAATAAATTTAATTTATTTAAGTGTATTCACATACATAAAAAGTTGAAAGAAAAATTTAATATTATTAATTTTGAAATAATTAATGAAAGTGTAGTTTGATTTAGATTTGTAGTTGTGTACATATAAGAACCTTTATTTTTTATAAAATCTTTTAAATGGAATTTCAAAATTATAATAAGTTGTTCAATTTTAATTTTAAAGTAGTGCTAGATTGTGAAAGAATAATGTATATTTGTGTTTCTTTTTCAATGTGGTTCTTTTAGTGACATTATGTCTCTTTCTATTATAGTTAGAACATCTCCACTAATTAAAAGATCTCTTTAAATTATATTTTGTCTTCATTTTTATTTTTATTATTGATATATGTTATATACTTTTGGCTATTTTGATTACGGCTATTCATTATATTGTATTCATCATATGCTTTCAGCTATTCATTATATCATAGTGAGTTATTTATTATACGTGTAATGTTATATGATTAATTTTTATTATTTATTTGAAAAAAATTATAATATAGATCAGTTATATTGCAGTGAAACAATTTAAACATATAAACTCTAGTTGACATGTATTTTTTGTATCATTGAAATTAAACTCTAGTTGACATGTATTTTTTGTATCATTGAAATTATTGTTAATGAATGAATATACAATTTCACAAATTTAAACATACATACTCTACATGTCAATATTATTGTTAAATAAATTTCGAAAAATCGCGAGAATATTGTATTTGATGTGGGTCTCAACAAAAATTGTCGATATTTGTAAAGATATTTTTACATATAACACTTTATCTAATTTAGGTCTAAATACATACTCATATTTTGTGTTGAAATTTTAAATATTTCTTAACACTTGTTTTATCTCTCTTGAATATGTATACGTTAAGTTTATCTAAAATATATTTTTTATTATTTTAATAATGAAAATTTCCATATCTATTTATTTCTTATATAATTAATTAAAATATTTGATTGAAATTCTATTTTAATTCTTCTATATTTGAATTGAAAATTTATTATTTCTATTAATTCTATTTTATTGAAAATTATTTGAGACGACTAAAATTGTCATTCTTTTAGTTTATTATTTATGTAAATCCTATTGATTTATTATGATACATTTTGATACAACGATTTAGTTTTTACACATATTATATTAATTTATTTTAAGAATAAATTATATCTTAATATCACATTTTCATAATTGTGTCTAATATTTGTAGAGATTTCTTACTCTTATTGATATTATGTGTGATTATAGATATTGATTTTTTTTAATTCTATAATAAATTTATTCAGTATTTGATTTTATTTATGGAATGAAATTATGTTTTCATTTATGAGTAGAATATTTTTTTCTATAATCAATATAAGAATATTTGATTGTTTTAATATTATATTTTTTGATTTTTGGGTTGAAGATTTCTTTGTGAAATATATGTAAATATTTTATGTTAATTAAATTGAGAATTGTGCATTATTTTATATAATATATTTTTAATATTTTAGTCTAAAATATTTGGTGTAAAATTTCTTTGATAGTAACAATATTTTGGATTTTTGAAATAAAGTGTTAAATTTTGAATTTATTTTAGACTCAATTTTATTGATTTAGACATAAAATACTTTATATTATTGAATTTAAAATTATTATTAAATTCTACATTGCCTTGTCATTTTGAGTAATTCTTAAAGAAATTAAAAAGTATATCATCTTTGCAATTTTTTATCTATAAATATAAGAATATTTTATTTTTTATAATGGTGTGCTATTGACTTATTGAATCATTTGAGATGATATTATGATATCCTAAAGTCACCAAAATTAAGTGGTTTAAGAGCAAGGATGCCCGTCATATCATAGGAGGTTAGTATAATTTAATTACTTTTAAAACCTTGTGACTTATGTTATATAATTGCATATAAGAAGATATTTGTTTAAATATTATATACTCCTTTTATGAAAATTTAAATTGTACAATTGCATATAAAATAAAAATATTGAATAATTTTTTTTTGAAATTTAGAACTCGTTTATTATAAATTTCTTGTTTATAATTTTTGGTTTAAAATAAAATTATTTTGGGAGTATTTCAAATAAAATAATTTGAGAGATCTATTATGTATATTTATTTATTCAATTTTAATTTGTACGGTTGTAATATTGTATGTTACATGTATAATTGTATAAATTTTGTTTATAAAGTAATTATATTTATTTTAATTATATTTAATATTATATTGATAATATCCATACCTTATCAATATGTTATTGTTGATATAATTTTGTCATTAATTATACAAATTTTACTTAGTAAAATAGTTATATTATTATATATGTAATAAATATTATATTGATAATAGTTATATCCTATCTGTATGTTATTATTAATATAATTTGTTTTGGTTCAATGTACTTTTGATTTATAATTATGTAAATTATGATTCGAGTACCCTATCGGTATTAGAATTTTTTGGTGTCGTAATATTTGTACATTATTACATTTATTATTTAATATTGTTGAACATATTATTTGATTAATAAGAAATTATTTTAAAGACATGTAATACTTTATGAAAGCTACTCATTTATTTTAATTTTTTAATTAAAATAAATTTCAATTCTCTGAGGATTATGTAAGTGATGGACATACCCTATCGTTGTGACGTTAGTTGACATGATAATTGTGTGATAAATAAAATAGTTGAATATATATATATATATATATATATATATATATATATATATATATATATATATATATATATATATATACTCTTGAGTTAATAATTCAACTATTATTATCTATCAAGTGGAATAATTTAACATGTCAATTATATTAGAAGTGAAACAAATATTATTTATTTAATATAATATTATTTTATGGAAAATTATATTGAGGATATTATAGTCTTATGATAGTAATAAAAAAAATTATGACTATTTGTGTTATATCCTCAATAATAGTTAAATTAAGTCTCATGTTTTTCTTCTGCGTATATGAGTTATTAAGATGTTGTATATAATTTTATATTTAAAATTATTGGGATTTTATCTCACTCAAATGATAATAAATATTTTATATGACCATCATACTCTTTCATGTGAAACTATATCGATAATGATATGCTTACGTGCAAAATATGTGGTTGAGTTGCTAAACTCTAATGATGATATATTATACAATTATTTCTCTGTGTATAGTTTTGCACTGAAAATAAAAATAAAATTATTATCTCATTGTTTAATTAGAGTATTTAATATTAGTGGGCTCCAGTAAATCTTATTGGATAATGGGAGTGGATGTATACAAAATAATATAATCTAAAAAAAATTAGATTTGTTATGAATAATTGAGTGATTTGTCTCCCAATTACTTTATTCCTTATTTAAATCAATATGTATTTATTATATTCTTTATATGATGAAATAATATAAAATTATTATATCTTTCTCTCTTCTCTTTATTCCTTATTTTTATGTACTTCATAACAGGTTATCAATACGAAGTTCCGACACTTAGAAGGTACTATTTTTTTTATTCTCTATGTTTTATTTATAAATTTTAATAATTTTCATGCATCTCAGAATAATTTCATGAATAATATTAAAGGCATCCATGAAGGATTACAAAACAAAATTTTAAATCAGTGATAATTTTGATAATTTTCATGCATCCCAGAAGGATTGCATGAATAATGTTAAAACATCATGAAGGATTGCAAAATAACAAATTTTTCATATAATTCCTGAAGAACTTATCAAGCTATCCCTAAAAGATAGCAAAATAAGTTATTTACATAGTTTCTGAAGAACCTATCAAGCTATCCTTAAAGGATAGAAAAATAAATTATTTATACAGTTTCTGAAAAATCTATCCTTACTAGAAGGTTGCATCTATAATATTAACCAACCCCAATTAGCAAAAAGATTGCATCGATAATATTATCCAATTCGAGAATGATTCAAAGATTAATATTGAATATCCCAGAAGGATTCCATAAATAGTTTTTTAAAAAATAATTGTTATTCCAGAAGAATGCACGAGTTGGATCTATAGTATTAACGAATTCGAGGAGGATTGAAAGAATAATATTGAATATCCCAGAAAGATTTCATAAACATTTTTTTGTTATATCGATCTAAAAATTTGTAATATTCTCATTAAATAGTTTTTATTTCAGAAGAATGACACAAATAATTTTAACACATATAATCATTCTAGAAGGATGATTATAATTTTTAGATCATCATTTATTAGCTAATAATTTTAGCGCATCCCAGAAGGATGATTATATTTATTTTAGATTATTTATAAATGTTTATATTATTTAAAAAAAAATTCTCTAAAATTTGACATGACTAACAATTAGTATTTATTTAAAAATTTATTATTTTGTTGAATGTAAATATGAAGCATGTTTCTGTTAGTAATTTGATGAATGAAGAGTTTAAAATGTAGATTTATCAATTAATATTTTAAAATTAAAATTTTGTTATATTAGAAAGTTTTGTGAGTATAAAATTTATTAATATCTATTTTTAACGTCAATAGAATATATATTATTACGGGCTATGCATATAATATTTATATTGTGAAAAACTTTATATACATATCTAGTATTTGAAATTTATATTAATATCTATTTTGAATTAAGTTTTTGAAATATATTTATATATATAATACGATTGAGGTAAACAATTGAAAATGAAATAGAAATTTGGTTATAAATTTAGTATTGAAATATACATTTTTGGGCAATTTATAAAATCATAAAATATTTATGAGATGTCATAAATTATTATATATGGTAATTTTGGATTAAGCATTATATTAGAATGATATGATAATATTAACGAAATTGATCTTATTAGAATATGTATTTATGTGCAATGAATGAGTATACTTGTGATTTAACTGATGTTAATTGGAAGGTTGATGTTTAATTTATTTAATAAGTTTTGTAAAATATTTTATGATGATAAAATTAATACAATAGTGATAATTAAATATACATTCAATAAAAATAAATAAATATATAAGTATATTTATTTATTGTTTATCCAATAAAAGTCGTGAGTGAAAGTCATTTAGAGATTGGTGATTTATTTGTTTATTTAGAAGAATTTTTTTATCACCTTATTGGAGATGGTAGAATCAAGAAATAGTATTTATGAAAATTTCCTTCTAATTTACAATAAATTTTTATGGTTGATTTGAATTTTCTTTTATAACAATAATAAAGTGTGTTTGTTGCTTGTTAATTTACATAACTTGTGTCTTTAAAGTACGTTTATAACACATCGTTAAATTTTTCTTAGAATGAATAGTGACACTAACACTTGTAATGAAGATATGTGCCTTGTTGATAGTGCAACTACACACACAATTCTCAAGAATAAAATATATTTCTCTAATTAAATGAATCGAAAGATCAATGTCAGTACTATATCTGGCACCTCAAAAATAATTGACGGCTCCAAAAGAGTCAATGCATTGTTATGTGGAGGAACAATATTGCACATCGATAAAGCATTATGTTCCCACAAGTCTCAAAGAATTTTATTAAATTTCAAAGATATTCTCCCAAGAATACCATATTGAAAGAGGAGATGATAGAAGTATTGAATATCTTTGTATTATAAAACATAATTTGGACAGAAAATGTGTAATGGAAAAGCTACCGGCTTTTTCCTCAGTCTTGTGCTACACTTATATTAGTACAATTGAAGCATATATCATTGTAAACCAGAAATTTACAAATCACACTTAAGTGTGTTGTTGGCAAAATTGATTGAGTCATCTCAAGTGTATTATAATGTGAGAACTAGTTTTAAAGAAACCAAATTTCTCCAATCAAACAAAATTCGTGTGTTCCTAAATAAATAAAAAATTGAGAAAAAATTGAGTTTTTATGACATTAATTGTTGCATCAAATAAAAGATCATGCATATGTCTACTCACAAGTCACAACCAGAAGTTTGTGAAATTGTGTTCTTAACTAATTAGAGTCAGATCTTATTATCTGGATTTTTCAGAAATTTCTTGATAAGTACCACATATATTATTAAAATTGATATTTTACATCATGTAGCATATGTTCATAAAAATGGACTTGAAGATCCATTCTTTAGATATCTAAAGTTAATTGTATGGTTGATACTTGTGAGATCACAAATTCTAAGTTAACTATTTCAAACACACAAAATACAAATATTGAGAAATTTATTCGTATTAAGCCAACAAATTAGCATATCATCATTCTCCTCTTAACTTACAAATTGTTGTAGGTTAATAACCTAATGCATCTCATCTAAGTAAACTTTTGGATGTGTTGAAATTATTCAATTGCTCCAGTATAGTACGCTAAAATGAGTTTTGAAAGAATGTTGAGAAAATTCATTTTATATGAATATCATATTTGAGGTTTATCTTGGTACGATAATTGGATATATGCTTGAATCCCAGTAGGCTGATTATCAATTGATAAATTAATTTTACCAATATTAAGGGGGGAGAATAAGCAGCTCAGAGTGTGAACCAAAAGTTCAACAGAACAATTTGAAACAAAATATTATTATATTATTTGATCCTCAAAGTTCAAAATACAATTCATTTGTAGAATCGATGAAACAAAATATCAGTTGCTAATACTCCACTCAAAGTGAATTTTCCTATGGACAATCTAATATTGTAAATGAATTGTAGTCGCGCCTGAAGCGTGGTAGAAAAGTTGGTTCCAATGTTAAAGGTCATCTACCAAAAAAAGTAACTTAAGTTAAAGATGACCCAAGTGAGGATATAAATATTCTAAGAGAATATTGACATAATTTATTTTTCAGTTCCAGAAGACCTAATCAAGTACTTGAAATATCAAATAAAGAGATCTCAATAAATTATGTCATGGATGAAATAGAACGGAACTAAAATTAAGATAATCAAATAAAGTCGACATTGACAATGTATTTATATACAGTATAGCGTTAAAGATGATAAACGATAATGAGGATCGTGAGACAAAGTCTACCAAAGATTGTAGACAAAGTAAGAATTGGTCGAAATGAACAAATCATGAATCAAAGTCTATCAAAGATAGTAGACAACGTGACCAAAATGAACAGATCATGAATCAAAGTCTATCAAATATTGTAGACAAATGGAAATTTACCAAAATGAACATATTCAATTGAAGAAGAATTAAACTCACTTTACAAGTGACTTGATTTTAGACCTGTAGTCCAAACGCCTCAAGGTGTAAAACCAATGGGATATGACTGAGTTTTTGTGAAAAAGCAAAATATGAATTGTATAAAGTTTGATTTGTTACTAAAAGATCTAAGATTTATTTATATGAAATATATCCACCTGCAGTGGATTTAATTAATTTCTCAACATTTGATTAGCCTTGAAGAACATGAAGGGTTTAATATGAATATGACGGGTGTTAATATGAATATGACGGGTGTTGTGACATCTTATTTCTACGGCTCACTTGATAGTGACATTTACATGAAAATTCCTAAAGAGTTTAATATATCATAGACACATAACTTTGGATATGGGAAAAGTTACTCCATAAAATTGAACAAATCTCTCTTTGGGCTGAAACAATTTGGATGCATGTGGTTTAATCGTCTTAGTAAATATTTGCTTAGAGAGGGGTATACAAATAACTCCATTTGTCCTTGTATTTTTATAAAAAGATCAGGAACGAAATTTGCAATAATAGTTGTCTATGTTGTTTATTATATTGTTTATATGATGTATTATAAATATGACTTATTTCATTGTATACGATTATACCGAATGAAATAATATAAAATTAGAGAGGGATATACAAATAACTCCAATTACTTCATTCCTTACTTAAATCAATATGTATTTATTATATTGTTTATATGATGTCCTATAAATAGGACCTATTTCATTGTATACAATTACATCGAATGAAATAATATAAAATTATTCTATCTTTCTCTCTTCCCTTTATTCCTTATTTCTATGTATTTCATAACAAGATTATTGTTCTCATATTATCATATATTCTTTTGTACATTATAAAATATGATATATTGTAAGAAGACTTCAAAATATTCAATAACTTAAAGAAGTCTTATTCTATCATACTGAAACATAAATTACTCTCTTAATCTCAGGAAGTATCATAATTTGATGTTTAGGTCGATATTGAAAAGACACAATAATTCTGTAGCATGCAATGATATTGTGTTATTCTATCTTCAATAGTCCACTTTTGTCATGTCATAATATGAAAGTACAAGTAAATATCAATACTCCTATCGAGTATGATATTGTGTTACGAATGTACTTATGATTAAATGTAATTACTCTCGTAATAAGGTAATGCTTATATGTAATTATTATTCTTAGACCTATGTGGATATTCTACGACCTATAATTTAAAACTCATTAGTATAATCACTACCCAAAGACTTATATACATGAGTAAGTCTTATGATATTTTTGGTTAGTTAGAGTTTATCAATAGCATTTTCATATGTTTGGGTCATTCTTTATAACATATTTATATTAACAGATGTTACTCTAAATTCATCGTTATTTATATATGTTATGAGTCTTTAACATGCATGGTTTGTTTTTCCTATCAGATACAATTTCTGCAACATTGAAGCTTACTTTTCTTTTTGATTGATTAGTGTTTTGACCATAAATAGTAAATCTAATGATACTTTTTTTTAATAATTGATTATTGTCATCCAAGTGGGAGATTATTAGATTAATTATTTTAATTAATCAATATGGATTGCTATAATCAATTATTAATTAATTATATTATGGTCAATTATAAATAAACACTAATTATTGATGAATTATTTAATTGAACTTTGTGCCTGAATGAACTGTGATGGGTTGGACCATTCAGTTAAGTTCAATGAGAGGTTCATGCCCTCAACCATTTAGCTATTTAAGTGTTATATCATTAGACGTCTAAAAATATTCTAAAAACCTAAACGACAATGAGGGTAGTAATCCCCTCATATCACTCTCTCTAACGTCAGTCCGAAAAATCTTACAAGGTACATAATTCATATTACTATTGATTATTCTATAATATAACGATATGCTATAATTTTGTATTTGTACGATTTAATAAAATACATTAGACTAGTGATGTTGGTGACTCACATTTGTTGGAGAAATTGTTGAATCCAAATATGAGTGATTTCGTCTCTTATCTTTATCTCAGGGTCCAGTTTGGTCCCTTAATTTTTAAAAAGTGCAAATATCTCCCCTAACTTTTTAAAATGGAGCACGTTAATCCTTCTGTGACCATCCGTTAGTTTTTTTACGTATTTATTATCCATGTTGGTTATTAGGATGCTGAAGTGGATATTACGTGTCATCCTTTATAAAGACATACACTAAGCATTGAAACCTCAAAACGTAGGAAAACACTAAGCATAACAAAACGCAGAAGGGAAAATTGGAGCAACTTGTGTTCATGCGACATTCAGTGAGGATTCCAGTCAAGATTCACGTTTGAGTTCACGTTTGCTTCCAGGTATGTCAGTTTTTCGTCCTAGTTTTTCTGATTCCCTTGGCGCAGTTAGGGTTTAGATGTTGCGTCGACTGGTTCATGAAATTAGGGTTTGTTATGATTTGGGGTTTTTCAGTATGTTTCTCAGTATGTTTTTGATTTAGGTTTTTTATAGTATGATTCTTATTCAGTTTAGGGTTTCTTATGATTTAGGTGTAATGGAAGAGTATCTGAATCTAACAATTTATCATAATGGTGAATTCGTTGATGGTGATCATAGTGTGTATGAAGAAGGAGAGATTTCTGACTTGAGAATAGATGTTGCCACTTGGGGAAATTTTGAGTTTGTTGGTGTTCTAAAGGAATAGATGCTGACCAACAGAAGGTGTGTAAACCTGACATACATATATTCTAAACTTAAAATTAAGATTTGCAATTATGATTATTCTTTGTTGTTTGTTTTGCTGTTTATTTTGCAGGGTCTACTCCCACCTATGGATGATATTTTGCCAAATATTGAGCAAAGGTTTTGTGTGAGACACTTGTACAACAACTTTAGGGAAAGAAATCCTGGGAAGGTGTATAAGGAGTTAATTTGGAAGGCTGCAAAATCAACATATGCCCAGGCATTTGAAAGAGAAATTAAGGAAATTAAGTTGTTGGATAATGATGTTTTTGTCAATATGATGAAGACACCTCCCAGATGCTGGAGTAAGGCATTTTTTAAGGCAACTAAAAAATGTGACTGTGTCCTCAACAACATGTCAGAGTCTTTCAATAGTGTCATCCTTGATTCAAGTTCAAAGCCTTTAGTGGCAATGCTGGAAGATATCAGAATTTATTGTATGGAGAGGTGGGCAACAAATAGGAGGAGGTTCCAGAAGTTGTATGATGGTGTAGTATTATGAAACATCGGAAAGAAAGTTGAGAAAATTAGTTCTTACACTAATTCATGGATGTCAGATGAACACTTCTTTGAAGTTAAACATGTTGAAAATCAAGCTGAAATGTTAACTGTCAACTTGAAAGACTACATATGCTCTTGTAGAAAGTGAGAGCTTATTGGACTGCCATGTGTTCATGCTTTGGCATGTATGAAGAGTTGAAACTTTAAGTTTGAATATTACATCCCTAAATACTAATGTAATGTGGGAACCATCTTAGATTTGGAAACACTTTTAGGTTAAAGTACAATGTTTTGAACCATTGATGTAATGTTATGAACCGCTAATGTAGTGTTTTGAAACATCTTATGTTGTCTCTAATGTATCAAATTTATTGTCTCTAATGTAACAAAATTTACAGTCTTGTGTTATATTGTTGTGAACCTCTAAGTAACACAATAACTAAGATAAAATTCTCAAGAAAATGTTGCATACAAAAAGGTGCAGAATTACACAACATTCTGGTACATTCAAATGGTACAATACCATAACTAAGACAACATAATTCTCAACAATCTGGTACTTTCAAATGGTACAATACCATAACTAAGACAAAATAACTCAATACATGAAAAAACACATAACTAAGAACATTACAAAAAGCATCATAATCCAACATTTTTCCAGCTTGATCATCTTGTTCAACTGCCTCTTATTTTGATATATATATCTTTCCTTATTTCTTCACTTGACACTTTTACTTTATTAACATCCATCTGTAATTCTTCAATTTTCTTATCAAATCGGTTTCCCAAAACTCTTAGCTGTCATCGCCCTTCGAAGAATTGCCTTATCTCCATAGTGGCAAACCGGTTTCCATTGCATGTTCGACATTGTATAAGGATGGGAATTCATACTTTCGTAGCAGCTTTGTATCATAGAGGACAAACAACTAGAAGATTTCATAGAGGTCGTTCAATTTCTGGAGAGGAGAAGAAATTTCAGAAAAAAACCCTAGCCCTTAAATTGAATGCAGGTTTCGCAGAAAATTTTTCGCAAAACAAGGAAGGAAGAACAACTTGAAATATCCTAATCATATGCCACACAAGCTTTTTAAACGGTTGTTTTCATAAAATAGACGGAAGGACTTACGTGCTCCATTTTAAAAAGTTAAGGGAGCTATTTGCACTTTTAAAAATTAAGGGACCAAACTGGACCCCGAGATAAAGATAAGGGACGAAAAAGGGTATTTAGCCGAAATTATATCAATAATGACATATTCTGCTTACGTGCAAAATATGTGGTTGAGTTTGCTAAACTCTAATGATGATATATTATACAATCATTTCTTTGTGTATAGTTTTGCACTGAAAATAAAAATAAAATCAGTATCTCATTGTTTAATTAGAGTATTTAATATTAGTGAGCTCTGATAAATCTTATTGGATCAATGAGAGTGCATGTATACAAAATAATATAATCTAAAAAAAAATTAGATTATTGTTCTCAGATTGTCATATATTCTTTTGTACATTATAAAATATGACATATTGTAAGAAGACTTCAAAATATTCGATAACTTTAAGAAGTCTTATTCTATCATACTAAAATATAAATTACTCTTTTAATCTCAGAAAGTATCATAATTTGATGTTTGGGTCGATATTGAAAAGACACAATAATTCTGTAGCATGCATGATATTGTGTTATTCTATCTTCAATAGTCCACTTTTGTCATGTCGTAATATGAAAGTACAAGTAAATATCAATATTCCTATGATCGAATGTGATATTGTGTTATGAATGTACTTATGATTAAATGTAATTACTCTCGTAATAAGGTAATGCTTATATGTAATTATTATTCTTAGACTTATGTGGATATTCTACAACCTATAATTTAAAACTCATTAGTATAATCACTATCCAAAGACTTATATACATGAGTAAGTCTTATGATATTTTTGGTTAGTGGGAGTTTATCAATAGCATTTTCATATGTTTGGGTCATTCTTTATAACATATTCATATTAACTTAAATAAGTTACTCTAAATCCATCGTTATCTATATATGTTATGAGTCTTTAACATGTATGATTTGTTTTTCCTATCGGATACAATTTCTGCAACATTGAAGCTTACTTTTCTTTTTGATTGATTAGTGTTTTGACTATAAATAGTAATCTAATGATAATTTTTTTAATAATTGATTATTATCATCCAAGTGGGAGATTATTAGATTAATTATTTTAATTAATCAATATGGATTGGTATAATCAATTATTAATTAATTATATTATGGTCAATTATAAATAAACACTAATTATTGATGAATTATTTAATTTGGTTTTGTGCCTGAATGAACTGTGATGAGTTGAACCATTCAATTAAGTTCAATGAGAGGTCCACGCCCTCAACCGTTTAGCTATTTAAGCGTTATATCATTAGACGACTAAAAATACTCTGAAAACCTAGACGACAATGAGGGAAGTAATCCTCTCATATCACTCTCTTTAGCGTCAGTCCAAAAAATCTTACAAGGTACATAATTCATATTACTATTGATTATTCTATAATATAACGGTATGCTATAATTTTGTATTTGTATGATTTAATTAAATTCACCTGACTAGTGATGTTGGTGACTCACATTTGTTGGAGAAATTGTTGAATTCAAATATGAGTGATTAAGTCTCACATCAACTAAAAATGGAAAAAATGTTGTATAAACAGGAGAAATAATTCATACTCACATTTCCTTAACATTTTGGATATATATGCGTGGTGTCTATGTTTCTTGAATCTTAAACGTTTAACTCATTGACATTTTTGACATTTCCCGAATTCTATAACATATGTCCTTCAAGATATATCACCGATTTATTCACAAATAATTTCTGTGAATAATTGTTGTCCTATTTGAAAGTAAAACTTGATTACTACTATTTTTATATTACATTCTTATATCAATAGTGTTCCATTAAACAGATTAATTGTTTTGGTGGACTTTATTATTTAAAAAATATAACAAAGAAGAGCTATTTATTATAATTATTAAATATTATATAAATTTTAAGTTCAATCATAAAATTATTTGCCTTAGGACTTACACCAAATGGTTTTTATAAATTTTAAAATGTGACAGAGACGAAGACGATATGAAGAAAAATTAAGCATTCATAAAGAGATAGGGTGAAGAGATGGAAACAAGACGATGATGATCGAAGGGAAATCAAGCTTAACTTGGAAATATGGATGACAATTGGACCTATTTTCAAGGATATCTGCAAAAATTACTTACAATAGTTTGGGTAAAGATTCACACATAATAGATATGTATATTGATACAGACAATTATCCGCTAAAATAAGTGGATATGGGCGCAGGTGTGAATACCTAGTACTCACCCTTCCCCGTATCCGCAATCCGCACAATATATATTTATATATATTTTTATTATTATGTACATGTGAATTTGTTAATCTTATATGATACATCACTATTAAACGTGTACACATTTTAATATAAATGTTTGTTTGCTTATTAACTAGCCACTAACAGTGTAAAGTGTTTTTACAGAGTCAACCAATCACAAACGTGTATTTCACCGAGACATTTTTAATTTTAAAATAGATAGTTGAATGTTATAATTTTATTAAATGATGAAAGAAAACTAATTTATACTAACAATATATCGTATTACTCTTATTTTTAATGTTAGAAAATTTTAAAATAATATAATAAATTATAATTGATTATACTAACAATATATCGTATTTACTCTTATTTTTAATGTTAGAAAAATTTAAAATAATATAATAAATTATAATTGATTGATTATTTTTTATTAGAAACACGTATACACTGACATGAGTACTTAAATATCCATGTCCTTAAATATCCAAAAGGTACGGGTACAAACTTGGAGGGATAATGTAGTAAGGACAAATTAATGGTTAAAGATTGATTTTTATGAAAAGTTCGTATCATTGGGGCGTGAAATACAAATGGAAATTCCTCTACGACACTTAACTTGACACATCATAAGCTCTAATAGTATAACTTACAAAGAGAGCAACATAGCTAATTAATTGTATTGGTCTTGGCCAACATGGAGCCTACTCATATCCAGACTCGGATACGCTATTCTGATCTAAAATCGCACACTTACGGGTGTCACTGATTTGAGTGTCATAGTATTTGCTGATACACCTCACACTAATGGACTAGATCAAAGATCATTTTAAATTCCCAAATCACTAACGTTGGACAATTCAAGAGATCGATTTTTCTATGTTTCACAAAATTTATTTAGGTTTCAATTTGACAAACCTTCATCCGGACCCTAGTGCTTTACTCTAAAACTAATTTTAATCCATTATGTTTTTTAAGCACATAAGCATTACTCGTTTTTCATCCACCTTTACATGATTAGACAGAAATTGTTGAGAAGTTACTTGTATTGTTATTTTCATCCCACATGGATGTTAAGACACACAAAAAATCCAGTCTCATTTATTTATTTGACAGTATTATAGAGAATCATGCAACTGTAGTAGAAGACATCTCTGTTAGAAGGAAAAGGTTTGATGTCACTGAAGAGAGTAGACATTTGAATAGTGCACTCAAAGTTCATAAATGTTCCAACAGTGCAGTAATAAGAATCATATCCATGGTTGAACAATGTGGATATAAATTTCATGGATGTTAAAAGACTTACGCCCTGTCAAATTATAAAAGTTTGATTTCTGTCCCAAAAGTTCCGGATCGGATCAAAAGCAATCAAGCCTTTAATAGTGTAAAGTTCTTTATAATCCTTGTAAAAACAAATACTCGGAAAATTTTGAATCTTTTACCATTTCCACGAGCCCTTTCATGCAATCAATTATTCATATATCGTCAAGTTCAAACATAATCTTTTCAAATCACTGCGTTCACTCTGATGAAGCTTCTTTCTCCTTCTTCCCCGAGAGATACCTACATAAGAAATTGCAACAGATACAAACTTTTATCAGTTACAATAAAATTAGCACAACACTTGTAGACCAATACAGATTGAGATACAGTGGAAACTCATAACATGTGAAACATTATTGTCCCAGAGGCAAATAGAACAGGTTGAGTTTGTCGTTTTGTTTTGTGTGCATGTTATGTGCTTACCCTTCTGCCTTTGCCCATCGGGTATGTTGATAGAGCTGAACAGTCTCGTTGGAAGCATGACATGCAAGAAGTAGATAGTTGCGTGGCTGTACCATCCATGCAAATCTCATGAACAAGGCCGAATAAACGCACATTGCTGCAATAGTAAATAAAGAAATGAAATAATTAATCCACAGACCAACATGCTAAGAAGAATTTCAACATTTCATGAAAGTAGAGATGGCAAACCTCCGGTCATGTTGCCTGAGATCATTTCTGGAGGTTTATTGATGTCAGCCAAACCCTTTCCATATAAAAAAAGTTCGGCATATTAGCTTAAACCGAAGACTAAGGCCAATTTTTGTATACTAGTCAAGTAAATAAATGCAGTACTTTGTTAACAACATAAGCAGATAATCAATCATACGAGTGAAACTCACAGCTGCAACGAATCCCCAGTTGGCAACAGGTCCCCAAAAGTGAGATGTTTTAGGACCAACTGGACTGTTCCAAAATGCTTTGAAGGCAGCCATATGATACCACTTCTACTGTAGATTGTCATTACAAAATTGTATGATTTCAACAAAGTTAAAATTTCATATCACAAATTCACTGGTATGTATGTAAATGCAAATAATTTATATATATATATATTATAAAACCAAAATAGTAAGACTGCACCAATCTTCAGAAAAAGACTAATCTGCTATTCTACTCATAAATACAACAACTAAGTCTTATCCCACTAACGCTCAATGTGTTGGGTTTTAAGGGGGGATTTAAAAATTCCTAAGAAATATGGCAATCCCCACCCTACAAGCCAGCCAGTTCTGTAAGAATGAGTTAGGTCCAATCTAAATTCTGAGACATGTTTCTATCTAAATCGTTAATCTCAAGATCTTTCTTAATAACTTGTCTTATAATCTTTCTATTTTTCGAGCTGTTTGACTTCTCTCCACCTGATCTACTCTCCTTACCCCAACACTCAATTATTTTCATCCCCGCCTTGCACCCTGTCTCAACAACGACGGCCTTGGTTTAAACATTGCTATAATATTTTTTAATGAATTAGGTGATGACCTAGATTCAGCCATATAAATGTAGGATTGCAACCACCCATGGCACTTCCATAGCAAGTGGCATTTCACCAACTACCTATGGCGGCGGACACAAATCTCTACAATACTTTGCTTAATTTCGGAATCAGATAACAGAGATGATGAAAAAGCATAATTTGATTTGAGTGATATGTAATAAGATCATTGAAAGTAAGTAATTAGGCTAAAGACGTATGGAGGTACCTGGCGCCGTTGATTTGTCGGAAGAGAAAGGGGAACCAACAAAAGATTACAATCCAAATCTCTGAGAACTGTTAAGGTCCCACGGAATGGTTGTTGGAGTTTAAATTGCTCCAACACTCATCTCTTAAACGACACTGCATTTTGCGTTTCATTCCATCATATGTTACCAAAAAGAAACACAATTCAGAAGAAAAAAAATTTAAAAAAAAATATTAATTCTATTTGCAAATAGTAGAGTTTTTAAGTGAATAATTATGTTCATTTTAAAAACAATATAAATCTCTATTAATTATTTTTATTATTTCAAAAATAATTTATTTTAAGAGTCTCATACTCTTTTATTAATAAGTTAAAATAAATACACACGTAAAATAAAGTAAATTTTAAATATTAAAATACATTTAATTAAAATATATTTTTAATGTAAGATGCAAAACAACTTCACACTAAAATAAAATTTACAAACAATATATATATATATATATATATATATATATATATATATATATATATATATATAGAGAGAGAGAGAGAGAGAATTATATCCGAAGAGTTACACCACGAGTTATACTCGCTCAAAAATGTTACTTTGTATTAATATTTTTTAAAATCAACCGTTGGATTGAAACATACCATCATATAGATCATATCTATAAATTTTAAGATTAATCTATAATGATTTATCAAGATATCCAAAGATTAATGTTAAAATGGACTTTCATATAACGTTTATTTTGATGTAGTTTAATGACATAGTAAATTATTATAGATAAATCTCAAACTTTACCATCAAAAACGGGAAGTTTGGTGTTTATGTTGTCGTTTCCGTTCATCTTCTACCTTGTGCAAATACACTTAGATATTCACTCACACAGTGTTTCCCAACCCACAAAACAGGAAAAAAAATGATTTTTATTCTAGATTCAACGTGAAACCTAGAAACAAAATCAACCACACAAACAAACTCACGTTCACTCGTGTTTTCCTGTATTTCTAACCGGAAGCTCTGGTATCAATTTGTTGGTGCACAAGGACAAAGAGAAATTGGAACGATTGAAGAATAAAAAGTAAAGACGGCTACAAAAAGAGTAAAGAAAATAAGGATTATTGTTAATTATTAATGAAATAGGAGTACATATTTATACACAAACAGTACAGTAATATTGGTGATCAAGCTAAAAGCTACTAATAGTACAAACTAACAAATACTAAACTACCCATAAACCTAAACTTAATAATTAAGATAAGGAACCAGAAGTTAAACATTTCTGGACACGACCTTAGAAGTTCAACAACTTCTGACCAACATCAGAACATCAACTTCTGGACAGCACCAGAACATCAACTTCTGAAAAGCACCAACATCAGAACTTCTGACTCCCCTCAGAAGTTTTGGATATGAATTATATACACATTGTTACGTTAGTTGTTGCTGTTGTGTCAAGTAAAATATTCTTGTTTAATGATTTTGTTTATTTATTTTATTGTTGTTCATGTTGTTGTTTTTGTTATTGTTGTTAGGGGTGTTCAAAACCAAACCAACCCAATAGAAAACCGCAAAATCAAACCAAACCAAACCGAAACCGCAAAAAACCGCATTTGATTCGGATTAGTTTGGGTCATTTTTTAACAAAACCGCATGGTTTGGTTCGGTTTGCGGTTTGTATTTTACAAACCGAACCAAACCGAACTAAACCGCATTATGTTACAACTTAAATTTTATTTAACTCGCATCTAACCCAAACTTAAATCTATTATACATTAGCCTTATAATTACAGACAATTTTCCCATCTTTACAGTTATGATTTCATTTTCAATCTTCTTAAATATCTCCTCACATTATCACTTCATCTTCACCACTTACATCTTGCCTCTTCTTATCTAATATCTACTCTCTTATATTGTTTCTTTTGCACGTTCTTATTTTTTATGCAATTTTTCTCTCTTTCAATTTCATTTTATCGCACATCTTTATCTTTAATCGCTCCCCTCTTATGTTCTTTCTTTTTCATCTTCACTAATTTCTCATCTCTTCTATTTTTTTTGTTTTATTATAATATTTTTTTATATTGTTTTATGCTATTATTTTATGTATTATTTCATTTTTGTCTAATCTAACTTTTGCATATTAAATGAGAAGTTATTGTCCAAATATGATTAGTTTTTTTAGTTTTTGCATGTATGAATGACCAAATACAAAGTTATGTTGTCATATATATGTGAATGTATGACTCAACAAATTATTTGTAAAAAACCGAACCAACCGCACCGAACCAAACCGCATTGGTTTGGTTTGGTTTTTTTTCTAAAAGTCAACCGAACCAAACCAAACCGCACGCCTTTTTCTCTCGCGGTTCGGATGATTTTTTGTGTCAAAACCGCCCAAACCGCACCGCGAACTCCCCTAATTGTTGTCATTGTCGTTGTTCTTGTTGCTGTTGTTTTTATTGTGGTAATTATTGTTATCAGGGGCAGTTTTATAGCCCAGTGGTCCGAACACGCGTTCGGGCTCAACCCATACTTTCTTTGTATTCCCCCAACTTAATAGTTGGTTACTAGACAAAATTCGTAAAAAAAATAGGATGTAAAAACTAAAATAGACGAATAATCAATGGTCCAACTCCAACCCAAATTATAAGTTCATAACCAATGGTCTAAGTTCAGCCCAATTAATTATTTTTGCACAGGCTGTTTAAAATTTTTGGCTCTGCCACCGGTTGTTATTATTGTTCTTGTTGTTCTTATTGATCTTGTTGTTGATGTTGTAGTTTTGATTGTTATTATTGTTGTTGTTCTTATTGTTATTGTTATTGTGAAAAATTATTTAATATTATATTATTATGAGGAATGTTATCAATGTAGTTGAGTAAAACGTGTTGCAAAAATAAAAAGGTAAATTTTTTGTTACCCTTTGAAAATTTAGGAATAGTTTACCCCTTTATGATGTGTGTCAGTGTATCAATCAAATATTATTATATAAAGTAAATTTTTAAAATCACATATTAATAAGATATTAGTATGTCAAGTGTGAGTAATGATTCTAACATTGAATAAAAAAAAGAATATTAAACTTTTTTATGCGGTAAAAAACACACGGCCAATATTTTAAAATTTTATATTAATATAAAATTTTAAAAATTAAAATTATATAATAAAGTTTTATTAATATAGATCATTAAAAATAAATTACCTATAATTTTATGATAAATAATCTAAACCTTACCTTATACTAAACTCAATTTTATAAAAATCACCTTAAATTCAAACACACAATTAAAAGAAAGAACAATTAAGTAAAGAGGGAGTAAAATATAGACATAGATTAGATAGTGAGATAAAATACATGATCATCAAACAAACACTTCAAAAGAAAACACAGAGATTCCATTTGAGTTTCAATATCTCTCTCTACTGATTTGAGTTCTCCATTCATTCCATCACACATGAGCCAACAACTAGTATTACGCTCTCTAAGACATTCCCCTTGCTTCTTCCGCTTTCACCATCCTACTTCCAAACTCCCACTATTGCTCCACCAGACTCATCTTCTTCTTCTTCAAACACCATCCTCATCACCACAACCCCCAAAACCTCGTCGTTTTACAGCCACTGCCTCTCGCGGAAGCCTCCGAAGAGGCCATGTTCCACCACCCACTACTACCCAACTCAAAGATAAAGCTTCTGAAGAACAACAAGAACAAGATTCTTCCCTTAAGAGCCGCAACCAAATGAAGCGTGAAGCTAAACGTGCTGTCAAATGGGGAATGGATTTAGCTTCCTTCTCTTCTCCCCAAATCAAACGCATCCTCAGGTTCCTTCCTTTTTTTTCATTTCTCAACACCCACTTCATAAAGTTTCAATCTTTGATGAATTTTGTTTCTGGGTTCTTGCAGGGCGGTTTCATTGGACCATATTGTTTTTGAAACTATTGCGTTGGTTAAGGTTATTTCCGTCTTAGTTACCAGTGTTGTCATGATAAATTGTTTGTGATTCTATGGATAAGTTTTTTTTTTACTGGTTCAAGTTTATTGAAGAGAAGGTGTTTGTTGTTTTGACGCAGAGAATGGGACCAGATGTCCGCGAAGGAAGGCGGCGCCAGTTCAATTATATCGGTAACTAAATCACCAATTACTTTGGAAACTATGCTATGTCCTGTTATATTAAGGTTTTTCGGGTTGCCTCTGAGGGTGTGCAAGATGGGCTATAACTCAGCTTCAAATTTGACACCATTAAATTGTGATTAAATAGAGTCTCATAATAGGTTTGTTAGAGTTAAACCATGACTAAGTAGGGACCTAGTTGTTTTGTCACGATGAACAGTGACTAACCTAGACATGTTCTTCAATCAATGTTGTTAAATGACAGCTATAGCGGCGAGCAGTGTATATTCAACATACGACAACAACCAAGTCTTATCCTGCTATAGCATACATAATTAGAACAAATTGTTATTGTTTCACGAGATGTTATTTAACATAGTGAAATTTGAGCAAACCGCTACTTTTTGTGATATTAATTGACAAAATTGCTTTGAACATTCATTCATGTAATTATCTCTACCATTTCTTTTGGCATTAATCATGTGTTCGTATGTACACCTCAACCTCAAGTAATAGTAAACTACACTTGTTAATAGTCATCGTGAGTTGATAAGAATTACTATGGTATTATTATGTCCATTCTGCAGTTCAGTCAGCAGATTCATGTTCTTCATACATAAACTGTTATCTCAGGAAAATTGCTACGGGATGTAGAACCCGAATTAATGGATCGATTGATAAAAGCAACAAAGGATTCTGATCACAAAGAGCTGCAAGCTTTAACAGGCTCGGGGTCCGATGATCCTGAAGATGATGATGAGAACTTGATAGAAACTGAAGAAGAGGAGGAAGATGAGGTATGAGTTCATGTCTAAATTTCTTACAATCTAAAGCCTAAACCCTATAACCTTATGTCATCTTTACGGCCGAGGTTATAATTAGGTAGTGTTTTTTTTTTTGCTTTCTTTGATAGCTTAGTTACAATGTATTGTGTCTTAACGACGTATTCTTATATTTTGAGTGATTTATCAGGAATATAAATTATACGATGATAGTCAAGTAACAAGGTGGTTTGATGGTTTGATCAGCAAGAACATTCAAATCACCAATGAAGTTTATTCTGTTCAAGGTGTTGAGTTTGACCGTCAGGTAATTTTTTGCAATACGCGTGATCAAGTTGCTGCAGATATCTGTCTTCTGACGCTTTCAGAATATCAGTTACCAGTGAAACATACATCTAATATTTTCACAATGTTCCGATCTTTTGCAGGAGTTGAGAAAGCTCGTACGTAAAGTGCACTCTGCCCAAGAAACGAAGGCTACTAATGAAGAAGAGGAGAAAAAAATCGAGATATTAGAGATTAAGGCTAAGAAGAACCTCACTCGTTTCCTTCGTGTTCTTTCAAAAAATATTGCTAATGAACATTCTTAATCATACATTGTTTTGGTGTGATACCAGATGTTGAAATATATTATTCATAACGATTTAAATAGTGGCTGTTTTTGAATTTTTGTTAAAATTGTTCATTGAATTTATGGTTCTTTGCTCTAAAAATATTTGTATTAGGTTAATATCCTCTAACAGCAAGTGTCTCACACTCACTTGATTACCACAATGTAAAGGAAACATTTTTATTTGTAAAACAAAAAAATAAATTCAACACAGGAGGCAAAAACAAGACCTTGGCAGATGTAATAAAAAGTCATGCCAAGTGATGTAAGGCCTTTTAGTTAAGAAATTTATAAAAGAAAACTGTTTAGAAATATAAGTTGAAGATTTCCTAAACAAACTTATGTGAAAAAAAGGGTTAATCATATGAATCTTCGGATTGTTTCTGATAGTTGTAAAAATTATTGTATTTCTATACACTTTTTGTGTTCAAATCTAATGGAGTTAAGAGTTTGTTAAGCTCATTAGAATATGTTGAGAAAATTGAGGCATGGGTATTGTTTTCTGCATCATGTAGTGATCTCCCGCTAGAAATTTTAAAATATCTCTTCGTATTGTTCGAATTTTATTATTGACGTATTTATTTTACAATAAAATTACTTTATCATTAAGGCATATTCATTTTTATCCAATATATGCTTGAAATTTATTCTCCAGGCACATTCTGTATTACAATATTTGAAATTTAAGCGAGAAAACCAATTTGGTTCACCTTGCATTATACTAATCTTCATGTTCTTCGTGATCATAACACCATTTTTTGAAAAATTCTACAAAAGTCTCCTTTATTCTCATACAAGATTTTTTTTACGTCAAAACAACATGCATTCTTGTATACTTTGGCATCAAAATAAGTAAAAGAAGATCGAATTTCAAGTAATGTACATGTATTAATATAGTGAATTTCTTATTCTAATTTATAGGGGTGAAAAACACCTTATGCAATTTCAAAAATGCCCTCAAAAAATCGGAAATAATCTTCCGGTTCGCATCCTATACACTTATAATTTATGTGTTTTGAGATACGCCTTTTAAAAGATAAGAAATGAAACCGGAAAATATACTTCCAGTACATACCAGAAATATATTTCCGGTTTTCAACAAAACAAAAACTACTCACCAAAGTGCCTCATGAAACTTTTTGTGTTGATTTGGCAACAAATTACTTATATTAAAAACCAGAAATATATTTTCGGTTTGTATCGGAAGTGCATTTCTGATTTTCTATAAATGCAATTTTAAAAACGGTGCGCACCAGAAGTATATTTCCGGTTTTAGGGGTATTTTTGGAATTTCACGTGGTGTCTAAGAAAAACATGGGGTGGAAAAATAAATTCACTTAATATATTATATTGATCAATGCTTTAGATGACTTGGTTTATTTTCTCAAAATATGTAAAATGCGTCCAGATATTGAAATTCATATTCTGTCACAATGTGTCAAGAAATCAAAATATGAATTGTTCTGATATTGAGTTAGAATTATCTTTTGCTATTATTGGTTGTAGTTATGATACACCATGATACTGTCTCCGAGGCTATTGTATTTATTGATGTTAAATCAGGTGATGTCCATGTATATGTTGAAAAATAATTTACAAATAAGCAGGTGCTTGCTATACGTGAACATATGTTTCAATGAATCCGCACAGAGACTGTCAAATTAGGGCCTGACATTATAATCAGGAGGTTGGATTTTGATTCTGATAGAAGACAGACAATTGTGACGATGATCTGTGAAAGAAGTAATAGAGAACCTATTCGCAAGTTGAAACACAGAAACGCCAAATCGAGAAAATGTGAGTGTCATTTTAAGTTGTGCAGATATCTCAAAGCGAATAATACCTGGACATATAATGTGATATGTGGTGTACATAATGATATTTTGTGTCACAAGTTAGTCGGTCATTTGATTGTATGTCATCTGAATTTTAAAGAGAGAAAACTTATCTCTAACATGACATTGAACATGGGTTAGTCCAAAAACATATTATCCACTTAGAAGAAGGAAAAAACCTGAGTGTCGTAATTATTAGGCAAGTGTAGAATGTTCGCACCCTAAACAACAAGGCAATAAGAGATTCAAAATTTGAAATTTAACAATTATCGAAGTTTGTAGGCGATGATCATTATGTATCTAGGCATATAGTGTGTGAGGATGGAAAAACCATTCAAGATATATTTTTAGATTCATCTTGATTCCATCAAGTTGTTCAACACATTTTTCATTGTATTCATAATTGATTCAACATGTAAGACTAACAAGTACAGGTCGCCGGATTTGAAAATTATTGTTGTTACTTCTACATATATGACCCATTAAGTTAGCTTTGTATTTTTGGAATGTGAAAAAGAAGACATTGTTATGTGAGTTTTGGAAGTGTGTCAGACTATGTCGAAAGACCAAGAAAATATACCACGTGTGATTTTCACTAATTGTGACACCGCAATAATGAATTAAGTTGCAAAGGTGTTTCCTATATCATATGTTTTATTGTGTATGTATCATATAACAAAAAAGTCAGACGTAGACTTAAACATGTGGTAGGGACCAAATAAATCTAGGGCGAAGACGAGAAAATGGTCAAACCTATTATGATATTAAAAAGTATAATGAATATCTCAGATAATATGATAAATTTTTCTACAAAAATGTTATAGGTCAAATTTGTCATATTATTCAGAACGGGGTGCGTCATGCATCCAAATTTCTTGAAATATGTTTAAAGTACAATTCTAGGCTAGGTGAAGAAGAAAATTGTTTATTTTTGGGTTGATCAGGTTAGACACTTTAGAAATACTACAACTAATAGAGTCAAATCTACTCATGTAACATTGAAGAATTGAGTGGAAATAGTAAAGGAAATTTGTTCAAAGATTGGGAATTAGTGAACAAAATGATTCAAAATCAACATAACGAGATCCAAAAATCATTTGGTTTAAGTATCACAATATTATAACACGGTTCATAGACAAAAATATTTATTCACAATTGGTCGGAAATATATCTTGAGTGTGATTTAATTTTATCTATCATGAAACTAAGTGAGCAGAGAAAACAATTTCAGATAGCTTAAAGTGTTTTTGTACACTTAATAGAATGTATGGTCTTTTGTATGCTTGTTTAATTTCCTAAAAAAGATAAAACTTGATAGACCCATAAGATTTACTCACACTGAAATAGACTTTGATTTGATGATGGTGTGGTTGTTGGAAAATATAGCAAGTGTGAGTAAGTGGGGAAATAGTCTCACATTGGATAGGAATGTGGAGAATTAAGCATATATAACTGGGAGAAGCCACTCACCTATCACCTTAAAGTTTTAGGTGGATAAGTGGTGTGTCTCTCACAAGGGTGATTATTCCTCAACTTTATATCAATTCCCCTACTATTAACGTCCTCTAACATGGTATCACAACCTTTGGTTTGAAAAATTGATCGGCTTAGTATCGACCGTTGCAGGGTGTCAACGGCGGTAAAAGTGGGGGAGCATTATGGACTCACACTTGAGGGGGAGTGTTGAAAAATATAGCAAGTATGAGTAAGTGGGGAAATAGTCCCACATTGGATAGAAATGTGGAGACTTAAGCATATATAAGTGGGAGAACCCACTCACCTATCACCTTAAGGTTTTAGGTGGACAAGTGGTGTGTCTCTCCCAAAGGTACTGTTCCTCAACTTTATATCAATGCTCCTACTATTAACTCCCTCTAACAATGGTAAAGGAGAGTAAATTGAATGTCTCTGTTATGACATAATGAGAGGCGATTCAAGAGAGAATTTCAAAAGTTGATGATAACATGAATCTACACAGTAAATTGAATGTATCTGTTATGACATAATGAAAGGCGATTCAAGAGAGAATTTCAAAACAATGGTAAAGGAGAGTAAATTGAATGTATCTGTTATGACATAATGAGAGGCAATGAGAGGCGATTCAAGAGAGAATTTCAAAAGTTGATGATAACATGAATCTACACATAAAGAGCATCGGGGAAAGATTGCATATCTAGAAACATCAAATTTGAAACTACCCACAAAATTGGTAAGTACAAATAGTGCTCCTAATAAAAGTTGATGATAACATGAATCTACACATAAAGAGCATCGGGGAAAGATTGCATATCTAGAAACATCAAATTTGAAACTACCCACAAAATTGGTAAGTACAAATAGTGCTCCTAATAAGGTCAAACAAACACCAAGTGAAAAATTAAATAAAGGCCCTTCATCCTGTTTTGAACATGTTGACACAAATTGTGTCTCATGACTGCATCAGTACTTCATCGCCTTCATCATCTTTACCACATTCACCCTATTTATCCAAAATGATATACATGAATCTACACATAAAGATTACATATCTAGAAACATCAAATTTGAAACTACCCACAAAACTGGTAAGTACAAATAGTGCTCCTAATAAGGTCAAACAAACACCAAGTGAAAAATTAAATAAAGGCCCTTCATCCTATTTTGAACATGTTGACACAAATTTTCTAAACTATTCAATTTCACCATCCAAATAAAGTTCTATCAAAGGTGTCTCATGACTGCATCAGTACTCCATCGCCTTCATCATCTTTACCACATTCACCCTATTTATCCAAAATGATATACATGAAGGAGATGTTGATTTTTATGCACAAATACATTGATAAAATTATAAGTGTTAAGGATGACAATAACTAGGGTTATCGAGTTGTTTCAGCTTTGTTGGGTAACGAAGAGGAGAATCATACACTTGTCCGTCAACATCTTATCAAAGAGTTGAAGGTGTCTAAAGAATCATACACATTGTTATATGGTAAAAAAGAACAATTTAATAAAATTCATGCATATTTACTTGTGTTAGTGGTACAATTCAAGAGGTAAAATGGATGTGCTTGATTGAAATTGGTCATCTTATAGCAAATGCATATAATTTGGTGTGTATCGACCTGACAACATATAATTTCTCTGAAACATTTTTTCCACTTCGAAGTGGTCCACCTCAAAATCTATTCGGATGCATTATGTGTGTTGATTTACTTTTAAAATAATTTTTTTTTATTCAAGTTAAATTGGATAGAATAGTTTACCAAGTTGTGTGAAATTAAAAGAGAAACAAATTGGAAAAAGTCTAAGGCGAAATCACCATAGAAAGAGATTTAGGTGGTGACTATTTTTTGATGCATTTAGTTGGTGACACATTTTTTTTTGTATGTAATGTTGGATTATTATTTTTAAAGATGTAATTCGAATATATTTTGATGTATTTTATTATATATCTACTAGTACAAAAATTGGACTTTAATTTTTCTCTGTTAAAAAACAATTTTGTTTGTCTGCCTGCAAAACTAACTTTTGTAATGGGTAAATTCAAATTTTAATATCCGAAAAAATCATATTTTTATGTTATTTCATACATAAGAGTAAATCTGAATTTTAATATCCATACACACCCTTTATTTGTATCTCATAGAATCCATATTTCAATTTTCGGAGTGTCTGTCCCCTTAGACATGATTGCTTTTATATGGTTTATATTGATCTAAAAGTTGTATAAATATGTGGAATGTGTTGCTAACAAAATATATGGATTTTGCATCTCACGTTTGTTTACTTCAATAGTGTGTGTCCTTCTTTTGAATTTAAGGTCACCAAAAATACCCATCATGTAGATCTAAAATTCAAATAGGATAATCTCTTATGCTACCCAGACAATCGAATGATGGTTAAGATCAAATATCATTCACACTCAATTAATAACGAAGGAAAGGTGAAATTCAACAAATTTGAACTAAGGACGAATGAAGATTTAAGATTTATGTGGAGTATATTTCACTGTTATGCAACAAAAGGTCAAATCGAAGTGGATGCGACAATGGCAAGATCATGAAATGTCATATTAAATTCATATTAACAAAAATATATGTAATGTTACGTATTTTATATATGTGATTATAAATATTTATAATAATTTATATTTGTCTTCATCTCTTTGTCTGAAATTACTTATGACTTTGTTATAATATTGCATAGTTTGGATTTCAAACTCCTACACATTATTATGAGTTTGTAATTTATTAGTAATATCACCGAATAATTCAAATTTTAATATTTGAACTAACCCTTGAATATCATCGAAGTTTGATTTTAGGTATTATGTGGTGGAATGCGTTCAGAGTCTAAGTTTAGACTTTTTTAATATAGTGTATTTCAAGGTTTGCGCATTCGAATTTTAAATTTCAAAATCTATAAGTATTTACTGTTAAAAAAACTGAAGTTAAAATAATCAAACTGTTACGTTTAGTTAGTGAGCCAAACCATATAATACTAATGGCTATATTTGATTAGTGAACCGAACCATATTATACTAATGACTCTCAGACTGAATCATATGACAAATAAACTGAACCGAAACTAAAAATTAGTTTACCAGTTCGATTCTTAAACATTGTTCAATTTAAAAAAAAAAATTGTCTTTATCATTTTGGTACAGTTTAGAATCTCTAAATGGTAATCAAACCAATAATTTAAATTCGGTTTAATTTTGAGTAAATTAAAACAAATTAAAACAGTCCGATTCAATTCAAAAGAACTTAAACTATGATTTGATTTGGTTCAGTTTTCTCATAAAATCATACCATGCACAAGAGCTTTCTTCTCTCAAGAATCCTCTACATTATGCTACAATCACCCATATGATATCATTTTTCATAACTACAATGCATATCAATTGACAATCCATTCATCTACGTAAAAATTGGTTTTTATTTTCGCTCTTCTAAATCTTTAAATTCATTAAATTAAAAATAAATAAAAAAACCATTATTATATAATATTCCACATAAAAAACACAATTGCTCATAAAATCTGATCTGTCAACTCCAAAAAAGAAGAGATCCAACTATCATCAACAATTAACTTATAGTACATGTACATTAATTAACATAAATAACAAAATCTTGTGTATGATTTTCCTGACAAACGCAAGTAAACTAAGAATGCTCATAAATATGCAGTCTCTCTCACCCATAATTGGGGACTTGGGGTTTACTCTATCATTTAGATCCAAAAGCTTGCAAAATTGAAACTGGCATATATACTCATTACGATGCCATTTTATTCTGAATTTGCCTATGAACATGGATAAGAAACTCTACATAGGAGAAGCCTCCTGCGCTCTTGTCTTCTATCATATACGAGAAGAATACCATCCCTGATGGATCAAAAGTAAGATAAGTTTAGTTGAAAAGAACAGAACAATTATCCACAGTTTTCTTTCATCAATCAAAAATCTTCATATTCTAAACAAGTCTAGCAAATCAACTAAATCTTCATATTCTCTTGTATGTTTTTGATGCAATATCAAAAGCTGAATAGGAACAATGGTAAGCAAAGTGACACATTTTGGTTGCATCTAATAGTGAAATCAACTAAATCTTCATATTATCTTTGTATGTTTGATGCATATCAAAAGCTGAATAGGAACAATGGTGAGAAAAGTGACTCATTTTGGTTGCATCTAATAGTGAAATCAATGAGAACAGAAAAGAATAAAGCCACGTGTCAAAGACCAGCTATATATCAAGTAGAATCCTTTTCAAGAAAACATAAGTATTGATTCAAGAAGCAAATATTATCAGAACAAGCACAAATACAAAGCCTAAAAATATTCAACTATTTAAAAAGGTGGGGTTAAAACATGAAAGCATGCCGCTAGGGTTAGGTAATGATGTCATGTGGTTTCATTCTTTAAATTAATTTTAATATGTTTGTGCCAATAATTAAAAATCCATCATTTAGTAAGCAATGGAGTTTAATCAATCATTTTAATGCACTGACCTGATGGATCACCTTTCCTGCAGAGCTTAAGCCTGCCAGATTGAATAAAAAAATTAAAATTTACACATTGTTTAGTCAGTAAATGACTTGGAAGATTACTCAACAGGATTCAAGATATGCTATAATTGTCAAAACAGTTAGCTTACCGGAGGTAGCAAAATCTTTGCCGCCGAATCTCATTCACCACTTCATTCAACTTCTTTGACAGTGGATTGTCAAATTGTTGCAATACAAACTGAGAAAACAAAAGAGTCATTTTAGATAACATTTCATAAAAACATTGCAATAACTATGGTTTATTAAAACAAAGCATCTTGAATAACTTCTTTTCAAATGCTCTTTTTTTTTTTTACAATAAACCCCTATAAGTTGTAAACACTTTTTTGTAAGTAGAGAACCATGACTTGATAAAAATTGAAATGTTCCGATAAGTTAAAAATTAATCCAAACCCAGCCAAAATTGTCAACTTTGCATTGCCAGTTCTGAACAACGTAGTACTAGAAAAAATCAACGAAGTAATCTTAAAAGAACCAGGTTCGTGATTTAAAGATTGTGGAAATTACATGAGTAGGAATTTCATCAACTGTAGAAACACCAAACAGTTTCCGCACAATGTCTGGATTCACAGACTCTCCAGCATATATTAAACAATCATGACCATTCTCAAGAAGATATATTCCATCATCACTAATGTGTTCACTAGAAAGCGGTAGGAAGGAAGGAACAACAGATTCTTCCTCTTCCTGCAATTTGCAAAATGATATTAGTGTTTCAAAAAGTGTTATAAATATGAGATCAGGCTTAATGAGCACTAGTGTTAAACGTGTGATCTTGTTTGTCACAAAAAATCAACCATTTAACCTTTCTATTACATGGCTTACTATGCAGACATAAGTTTTCCTAATCAAAAATAGTAACATGTACTAGACATGTTTATAAAAATAAACTCATCATCGTCATAATAGGATACATCAACAAATTTTGGTATGCAAATAAGCACTTGATAAAACACAATTAAAATAACTAATGTATCATATGGAACATCAAAATTGTATATGTGTGAGTGTGTATATCAAACATTGATTTAATTAATGCACACCTTTGAGTCAAGGTCATGGATAGCCACCATCCTAGGATACACAAGCGGTATTGCCAATGGAGCAGATAGAGAGGACACATAATTTATCCAAAACGACCGTTCATCTATCTTTCCATCTGTTCTCAACCCTGTACTCTTAGTTAATGCTGAAAAAGAAATGAAAAGTAAAATTAGCACCCAATTCTGACTGGCCTTCTGAAACACATCCCCAAACACCAAATGTTCTGGATTTCAACAATATGGATTGACCATTAACAAGATAAGCAAATGAATATCAACATTCACAGTCATCCTCAAATCCCAGCCAATACAAGACATTGTGTCAAAACAGAAGGACTGGAATAAGGAACTAGCATATAAATGCAGAAGTGAAGAAGCAAAAACAAACAAATTAATTGATTAAAAAAGGCAATCTGTTTGAATGCAGGGTAGAAAAAAAATCTATCCCCAGTGGGCCAGTATAACTAATAAATGTTACTTGGACCAACACATAAATAAACTATTAAGAAATAAAACCTTAATTTTCATAGCATTGTTTGTCATAAAATTTCTGCCAAAGATGCATTATAAATCACCACATACCAAGTGTGTACAGGGGCAAAAGCTTTAGGGCCTCCGGAAGAATTAGTTGCCCAGATGACGACACCGTAGCACAAAATTTACGATATGAATATAGTGCATTGGTGCAAAGGTTTGTCACTTGTTCCCGAACAAGAGGAAGTGGCTTTGAAGGGATCTCACTAGCAGCTACACACACAAAAAAAAAAGAGGTGTTAAAATTCTTTTATCCAAAATTATACCTACCAACATATGCTCTAAAATATGAACTGGATAAAAACACCACAGAAACAACAGATGATATATAATGAGAACGAAATTTAATAGAGTTGCTAACAGTTAACATATAGTCGAAAGCAACAATAGTCAAAAACAGAATAATCACAATGGTGATGCTCATCGATGATAAATGTACCTTGCTTTAAGAAACAGCAAAATTGAGTATCCAAGTCAGCTGCGCGGAACAGATTACTTAGCATACTTGTGACAGGCAGAGATAAGGTTATGACTCGTATTCTTCTTTGGCCATACACAGTTGTGTATAGAAGAGCACACTAAATAATGAAAAACAACATATAATTAATAAAATGATACTTCAAATGACATAAAGTTTTTCCAAGACTAACATCAGGTAATCCGAAGATCATAAACTACTCGGGATAAACAAGATAGCCAACTTCCTAATACCTGAAAAGCACATTCTGATCCATCCTGCAATTTATCATCATGTTTCAAAGTCACCATGAAAGTTTTGTCACAGTCAATCTGCAAAAAAAAAAACAAGTTGAATACACAAGTATGTAAGTCAAGTAGTTTGGTGTACCGCTAATAAGTACCCACGTCGTTTCTGTTTAACTATACTTTGGTAGAAAAAACTGTTATTATTTAGTTGTCTATTTCAAAGACCAATGCAATATTAATTATTGTAGTCGAGAATACCCTTATGTGAATTGCAAATGAGAAATAGGTGGAATGAAATAAGAGATGGTTAGGAGTATTTCTTCTCTCAGATAAACATAAGTTTGAGGTCTCATATATACAGACGAATATAACTATATCCAGAATCTAGAAAATAATACTGACCCCAGGTAAGTCAACATCTGTTGGGATGCGTTTACAAAAGTTGCCATAATATTCCTGGACTTGGATGCCCTGACAAAAAATAAAACGAAAATTGTAGAGACAGTATGTTGCATGATAAGGTATGAAAGAAAGTCAATCATGCAGACTACCTGACTGCATCTCACACGCATTACAGCCTCAAAACCTTGTGGCCTAGTGACGTTCCATCTAAGATCGTTGTAAAGCTTTGCAGGATCAGAAAGAGCTGAGAATGGGTAATAATAATATACCTGGAGAAGATGAAAAGTTTACCATTTAAGATTGGTATAAGCACCACTTAAATTTATCTGCAGAGCATATACTTACTGTTCTTAAGCATCACATACAATTAACAGACATTTTAAATTCTTACATACTTTTTTTGCTTTAATAAAAAATCATACATATTCCACTCAGGTATCCACTTTTGACTAATGAAAAATCATAGAAGTATTAAAGGGATGATACTTTTCGAAAACCTTGTCTATCTCTACAGATATAGTAGTAACTACCAGCCAATGTGAATTTATTACTTCATCTTTTTTCATGAAGAATAGTAGCAAAATACTCTTTTCTAACACGCTATCATTGGGTAAAACACACATTGGTCCAACCAAAATCATCGAGGCCCCTTGTCTATTTGGTGAGACTCACTCCCTATTTTGACCAAAACCAATGAGTTCACCAGGCAATAAAGATTGTATTGCTAATATTTCTCTATCCTCTATTTTCTTCCATTAAAACTGCCTGCCCAGCTAGTGGTCAAAAGTATATCTATCTTTTCCAGAGACTGATTTACATAAGTAAACAAAAATAAGAAAATACTAACATTTATTTATTTTCATCATTATTGTAAAGGTCATATAAACACAATAAAATATTCACCCTTTTAGCATAAAATACAATGAAAGCCATATGGCAGCAAAAATAAAACAGTGATCGGATATTCACTTAAACAACAGATACATAAGCATTAATATATACCTGTCCACCAGTAGTTCGTGGGATGGCCGATATGGAAGCAATGTCAACATAAGTCTGTGTAGTCACGAACACATCAACACAAACCTACAGCATTTAAAAATTGTTATAATTTAACCATCCACAACAGGCTGCTCATCAAGCTCATAAGATAATTCAACTCATTACTCCGATTGGACAGAAAAGTAACGCCTAAACTAAATCAAACCAAAAGAACTTAAGATAGACCTGATACTCAGCAAGTTCAACTGCTAAGTCCTTCAATGTTTTATCTGATGGTTGAAGTAATTTATGTGCTTCCTGAAATTCAATATATACAAAAACAGATCAGCATCTGCACTTGAATATTTAGGAGGTAGAACAGATAAAACAGTGCAAAGTATCAGTCAAATCATGTATAATTTAATGTAATATGCCAATTTATATTTTAAGTTTTCACTATTGTATATCGAATGTCTAATATTAAATTTGATCTCTGTTACAATTTCACAGCTAATTATAATGGGATTTACAAATATATGGAACTAATCCCATGTCACCATCTAACAAGCTCAAATTTATAATAACAAGAAAATGCCATAATAGAATTTTGAAATATAAAAAACAACAAATTGAAATACTTCCTACAAGAAAAAGAAAATAATCCAACAATGCAAACAACCAACTTGAGATGAATACCTTATCCCCTGCAGAGATGTTTGTTCTGCCTTCGGCTTCACGTGCAGAAAGGGCACCAATGCCAATAGATGGCAAGACTGACAAAATAAAAAGAGGAACACGAAAGAAACTCATGCATTAGCCAAAGAATAAAACACAGATAAACTTGTAGAAAAAAGATGAGAAAGAAATCGGCGAAGACAAAAGCAAAATGATCACAAGAAACTGAATATTTATTAAAGATATGACTCGATCAAACATTAAAAATTGATGCAACCACCAAGTCCAAACAAAAATAATGCCAAAGGAATTATAGAATAATAATGTTTTTTCAAAAAGTGATTAAATGAACAATTATGGGCAAGACCTATTACTTTTGAAATATGAGAATGGCCTTTTAAGACAACAAAAACTTTTGGATAAGCCAATGCATATTACTTCTTGTTAAGAGTCTCATGGATAATATATGGCATGAACATGTCCTTATAAGTGGGGGCAACCGTCACTCTAAAAGCCGGTTTTGTAGAGTTGAGTTAGGCTCAACCACATTTCTTAACATAGTATCAGAGCCTTGGTTTAAAATCTGGTTGGCCACATGCTATCAGATTTCTGCTATCGGGCCACCCACCATTTATTTCCACGCTCCAAATGTTCAGTCTTGGGAGTGAAGAGGTGTGTTAAGAGTCCCACATCGGATAATATATGGCCCGAACATGTGCTTATAAGTGGGGGCAATCCTCACTCTACAAGCCGGTTTTGTAGAGTTGAGTTAGGCTCAACCACATTTCTTAATACTTCTTTTGTGTTGTATCAACAATGCATATTACTCATTTTTTATCCTTAAGAATTTTTTTTCTTTATTTCATTTTAAATCGTGGTATTGCACTATAGTAGAAAACTATGACTTCCTGGATACTAGTAAATTCCATTATATTTAGATACTCACTTTTTTACTCAAGTCAGATAAATCCAGAAAAGAACTGGTCAAGTAACAAATGTGCACGTGTATGCATGTACATAAAATGATTTTTTATGTTCCCTCCCTCCATTCATGATGCTGGTAGATACAATTATGTAATATAAATACCAGTCAAGAAGTATAATAGTTGAGAACCACACCTGACTGGAAAACCATAAGCTTTCCTCCAGTGTCTTTCATTGCAAGGAAAGCTGCCTAAAATAAGAAATCAAAGGTATGAGCATTAATATTTTTCATATGCGAATATTGGTTTGGATAGAGGAATGCATGTCAAGTTGTCAACCTCAGTGATACGACAGTAAATAATAACAAATGCTGAAATGCCAACAATAACCTGATAGGAATCCCTCCATTACAACGGGATAGGTTGAGAGAATTACAAATGTTATTGGGGAATACAGAACCAAAGCAATGAGTGCAGTGTGAGTAAGGGCCAAATGAGGGGTTGGCCTGTAACCTTTTAGCACTTGGCTCCCAATAAGTAGGATCTAAACAGAAGAAATAAGGATGGCACCAAGAAATCAAGTGGGCCAGTCCATTAAAGGGAACTAAGCAGGTGTTCATTGTGAAATCCTTTCATGAAAGGGAGTACTTGGAAATGTCTCTCCCTTTTGTATTCATTTTCCAAAATAGAAACCATTTATTTTCAACCAATAAAGTCCTAACGATGAGGTATCCACATAGATCCAAAATAGAAAACCATTTATTTTTATGAAGAAAAAAAAATATCTAACTGCCCAACATGACAAAATCCTTCAACTTCCATGCATACACAAAAAAACAGCCTGTTAAACTTAAGTGTTAAACATCATAAGGACAACTCTACATGCAAAAAGAAAAGGTTAATGAGGAGTTTAAATAAACCTCAGAAAAGCAGAAAGGGGTCTAAAGAATTTGGCGTGAAGCCATAGCAAAAGTTACATGAACGTTGAAGAAAATATGTTTATTTCATCTCCATAACCATCTCAGCGAACAACATAAAAAAAAAAATACAAAGTCAGACAATTATTATAACATTAAAGCAAAATGCAATACCTTGATTGCTGCACCAAAGGCTGATTCAGAAGTTCTATTACTTTGGAACATAGTAGGAATGCTTTCGAGAAGTAATTCTAAATGTTGACGGCACTAACCATAAAAGAAGAAAACCAATTAACCGTGTGGTTAAACCAAACATAAGAAAATAAAACATAATAATCAACTTATCATGTATGCTTCTGCAAGTAGGAAAATATTTGAAACTAACCTCAGGTAGTGGAACAATTACATCAGTTTGCAAAGGAGTATAAACATCTTGGACATCAGGAACAATGAGCATCAGTGGCTACAAAATTTAAATTTCAAAATTAGCATAAGACTCATTTCCGTAAAACCATAATTCCGAAGAGCTAGAAATCTAACAAGTTACTTAGGTGATTGGCACTGTATCTAACAAGTTGCAAAATACTTACTATGTTCTAAATTTCACAATTCAGTGCCATGTTAAAAAAATTTGAATCAAGCAAATAATAATAATAATCTAGGTTGATAATCTAGAATGGCGGCACATATCCCATCAAAATGAGTTCTCATCAAAATCAAATTATAAAAGTATTCAAATTGACTAAACCAAATTCTAAACGCAAACAAAATGAAATTTCTAAATCACATCCACTTTTCCCTCATCTTCACTTTTAAGATCCACCACATTAATTAATATTATATTGTTAATTAATATTATATTGTTCGTCACTTGATTCAAACTCTTGTTTTTGCACCTCCAACTCCTCATCTCCATAAGAAACTGTTGTAGCAAGTCTAGATTGATGTCTAGAAAATCTTGTTGATTCATTAGCCCCGATTGCATTACCAACAACTTCCCAAAACCAAATCATCTACCAATATTCCATTTTCACTCTCATTTTATTGCAACCATTCATAATATTCATCAATATTGTTTAGGAGAATATGATCGGTTAAATCAGTTATTAAAGCGGTCTACTTGAGAAAGAAAAGAGGAGAAACAGAGCAAGAGAGTTCAATATTAAGTTACAAAACTTTGATGAGAAACAGAACAAGGAGAAACAGAACAGAGGCAAATGGTGAAGAAGCAGAGGAGAACGGCAAAGAAACATATGAAAGCGGAAGCAAACAGCGAAGCACAGTTGAAAACAGAAAAGGCAGGGAAGTGCGGTACAGAAAATGAAGAAAATAAAGAAGCATAACACATGGGGTTAAATATTAGGTCAATAAAAAGGTGGGAAAGATAAATATACCCTTAAAAAATATTAGGGTTTACAAATTTGCCCGAAATTGAGAATAGCGGCCATCAAACCGCAATGGCAATGCTATAGCACCCTATTGACAACCTAGATGATAATTATAATTATTATTATTATTATTATTATTATTATTATTATTATTATTATTATTATTATTATTATTATTATTATTATTATTATTATTATTATTATTATAATATTAGAAAACCATTGTTTCCACCACTATTCATAAACAAACAAACAAAAAAACAGAATCAAACAACCGCAATATGCCCGCTCAGTTTCCTAGACACCAATTAAATATAGTAAATAAATCCCCAGTCTCATTCACCCTCAACAAAATATAAATTTTCTATTTAATTTAAGCCAAATGAAAACATGAGTTTGAAAGTAAATCTTCCAAAACTAAAAAATCAGTAAATTCAGTATGTTTAGTTGGGTACTTATGTGCTTCTACCTGCTGCAACGCACGTTTCAAGTTGTAAAAATGAATTGTTGAGTCAAATGTTGCAATTCCCACCTGTGTACGAGGACCTTCCTGTAGCAATGAAACAGAAAATTCTAGTTATGAAGTGAATGTCAAACAAAATATTAGCCAGAATCTCTGGTCGCACCACCTAAATTTTAAATCAATATAAAAAGAGTCCTGGAAATTGAGTCAGATATGTAAAAAAAGAGAGGTTTGTCAAAAGGACTGAAAAACAACAACGATAAACCCAAAAGATACAATTAAACAATTTAAATTCAGGTCTCGCTCAGGCACGTATGCGCACATGTTTCTCCTTTTTTTAGTCACCATGCTATCTCATTCAGCTTGGCCCTAATAAGAATCTAATGCTAACATCTGTAGTCTATATCATTACGTAGAATGTCAAACACATGATGAATGAGATCATAACTATATAATGAAGATAAAAAAGGATAAAGTAAAATTAAGTTCACTCATTCCTGATTGTCAAGAACAAGAATCACATCATTCTCATGTCATACCAAACAAACATAGGAATCCTCATTCCGTGGAATGGAGGCAAGAAGGTATTTGTAATTCATGTGCGTCAAACGTATCTAACTAGAATTATAAACAAACTTGTAACTGGTCATACAAGCATAGCATTGATAGTGTGTTGTGAGATCTTCATCAAAGCCGTGCTTATAAAATTAATATAATATTTAGAACAAAAGATCAAATAGCTCACATAAGACAATACACATCAATAAATTGCAGAAATAATAGTTATGCTATTACAGTAAAGTGCAAGGACCAACTTGGGGGGAAACTGATTTTTCATATCACCCCATTCAATTTAAACAGTTCATTAAGTTTATTTCATTTTTGTTTTGGAAGCAGGAGCAGAGAGGAGGACAAATCTGAATGATTTGTCTCGTTATATTAAAGCACCAATCTAAATGGATTATAACAAAAGAATAGTTTCAAACCAATCAAACAAACGAAAATTTAAAAAACGTTATGCTTCACATATATTATTATGTATAAACGGTTGATAAGTTGTTTACAGATAGAACTCACAGGAAGGTCTGCAATAACTTGATTTATGGCACTGCAAGCTGCAGCTGTTGCACCAGTCTGAACAGCATTCATTGATACATCAACGAGAAAGAAGTACACAGCGGGCATTGGCTCACGGACCTACACAAAATAGTAAATTAGACACCACTCTTTACAGGACAGTTAAGGATGACAGAAGAAACAGTGTACTCCAAACCAAAGCATAAAATGCTTACCTTGTATATCATTTTGATGACATAACATAAATATAGGTCATCATATAATTAACTATACTTTATTAACCCAGCATACAAACAGATCAGATAAACTTGACTTAATATGAGCAAACAGCCATGTATAACAACCAGCAATAGCATCAAAATCAATAAGCTTATAGACAAATTGCCTCAACATTTGATCTGGTATTGACATTAAGACAAATTGCCTCAACATTTGATCTGGTATTGACATTAAGACAGATAGATATATTTTCTACGAACTATTTTAGGAAAACAAATTTGCAGAATTATTAGGTTTGGTAGGTTGTTACTTATTAAATTCGTAATTTTAGTCTAGAGGCATATTTTATGAATTGAACACAACATACATTTAAATTTCACTTATTTACACTTATGCATCCAAATGAAGTTCAGTTTCTTTTTCTTCAACTTGGATTTTTCACAAAAGGATTGACATTCAACAGTGAGTCATGGAGATCACTGGTTTATAAGGTCAAGAGGATCATGGTTTGAATCTTTGTGGACTAGATTATCATCTCAAATTAAGCAAATTTGGCACATCCAAATTATTTAAATTTCTATGCTCCTGATGATGAACAACTCAATAACATAAATATACAAGAAATTCATCTTCATGTAGCCCTGAATAGTTAACAAATAAACTAACCATGAATTCTTTAGTAGCAACAAACTCAACCGTTCCTTTACATAGCTCAGGCTTTTCATCAGCATCTCTACGTCGACCGTCTGGACCTAAATTGCAGTGGTAGTCCCGTGGAGTTTCATCACTAAATCCTGCAAAACAGATGTACATTCAAAAGCTAAATGGTTGGATGTGTCACAAAAAGATTTCTTTTGAATAATCCCATCACTTTCTATTTCTCTTCTTTTTTATATACCTACCCAATAATACATCTAACCCACTAATTCTCATCTCTTTATCTTTTCTCACATTCTTTCTCTCTTCCTAATTTTTTTGCAGAGCCCAGCATAGCCTCAGAGAGCAGACTGGGGGATTCTATGGCACTTTTCTTGCTCCTTAATTGTCAAGCTGAAACTGATTAGGGATATCTCTGCATTGAAATCGGAATGTCCGTCCTGTCAGACCTATCTAACTGATGATGTTTTCTATTTTTCTTTAATGCTTTATTTTCCTTTTTTCAACCTAAAGTGCATAAGCAGCAATAATCGCACTTAAAAAGTGAGCAATAAATAAGGTGTACAATATATGCATAAACTTGTAATGTGATTGATGATGCTCAACCAACCACTGACTGACTTCCCCAGTAAATGACCATAAAATTTTATATTTCTTCTCTCTTTATTCTAGGGAAATGTAATGTAAAAAATTATCTCCAAACATAATATCATAGTATATACCCACAACTAATATTAGGATGAGCAATTGTTATAATACTAACCGCATAAATTGCAGATAAAGCGTCTTCCCTGATCAATAAATTTCATAAAGGGATTTACATAAGCCTTGCAACGTGAGCAACGGACTGGACCACTCTCTCCAAAATCAACAACCTATATCAGCATTAGATATTTAGAAGTTATAACACCAAAATTTTACTAAAAGGAAACATTTTAGAAATAACAGAGCACGATGTTCACAAACTTTATACTATAACTTATATCTGCCACTACAGATATACAAAAGGAAACTTAATAACAGAGCACGGAGTTCACAAACTTTATCTTATAACTTATATCTGCCACTACAGATATACAAACTATGATTTGAATACAGTAATTATCTGGATCAACACTGACCACCAATCTTCTTAGTTCAAGCATAAACAGTTGAAAATACTTGAAAGAAGAGAAATACTTTTAACATTTTCTAAGGAAATACAAGCAAATAGAAGAAAGACACAGCAAGTTACAATATGAACAAAGAATTCCAAAGGCTGTCATTTCATGAATCCTTAAAATACCATCAAACATTTGCCAAAGATACAGAAAACTTTCAATTTTTCATTTACATAGATAAGACTAATAAAATGTGAAATGTACGTAAGTCACTCTACTAAATGAATGCTCCACAATTAATAAAAAAATATAGATAACTGTAGAACTTCAAAAAATAATACCCGCAGCTATAGAAACTTCTACAACTAACACATCTATTAAATTTTTAAAAGCAAAAATACAGTGCATAAACTTCAAAGGAATAATCATTGGTACTTGAATGGGATCCTCGGATGGGTGTGGAAGCGCCAAAGGTTGGACTAACATAGCCAACTGCATTCCTGATGTTGTCAAAAGATCAGCTGTGAAAGGAATCTGTTTGATTCAACAAAAAGAACAAATCAAATGAAAGAAAATCAATATAAAATAACAGAAATCTAAACATTTTCAAAATTGAAATAGCCAATCTCAGCAGCAAATTACTGTAACACCAAAATTCACTTTGAACAGAAGAATTTAATCTTTAGAAAGAAAAATAATACGGGGCAAGAAAACGAGGCATCTTCTTAGGCAAAAATAATAAAAATAAAAAACATCTTTTCCAAAGCCAAAGCATAAAAAATACATCAATAGAATAAAGCCCTCTGTCCCTCTATATATGAGATTGTCAAACACATAAAAGCAACCTTTAAGTAGCCGCACAACATAAGAGCCACAGATAGAACTTTATACAAACAAACAAGTGCTACATCATAAAGGCAAAAAAGAAATCTTAGCATTTTTCATTAACTTATTCATGGATAAAAATATATCACAGATATTAAACGTGACCTGATTGATTGTGCACTTCATGTAACGTGGACTGCAGTTGCCCGTATCTCTTACAATAAAATCACTTGTAGCAGGCTGAACAAAAAAATCATAAGAACAAACAGCAATAGTGGTATATATGACTTAACAACTTAAACTTTTTTCAGATGAATACCGGAGGGATGGTTGCCTGGTTGCCTTGACGAGTGTCGTGCATGATCACTGTGGACCCTGGTGTGGGCCTTGGAATTTGATTGGGATCAATTTTCGAAGGCCCTGCCATGGGGGCTCCAGTTTGACCAACAGCGGGTGATATAGTTGTAGTCATAGACTGATTTGGCAGTGGTGGTGGCATGCCAAACATCCTGGGAGGCTGAGAATTACCAGGAAGTGGAGGAGGTGGAACTACCTACAGAATTCCAAAAGTTTATTGACCGACTTCCAAAAGATGAACACATGCATATGGCTACAAAACAATTTAAGTGCTAGATATGATAAATAATAGATAACAAGTAAACATCACACGCCCATAGCTATGCATATGAGATTTTCACCATTGCTAAATGCTCAATTATTTGTCAAAATAAACACACGATAACAGCACACTAGTTCTCAAGCACTATGTGATATTTAGTTAATTACATAAAGATGTGCTTAGTGCCTTGCCCACAGAGAACATAGGAGTTTTGATAATTTATATGTCAATGTCAACTTAACCATATCTTCTAATTTTTACAGGTTGAGGTTAACATCCCGACACCAGCCTGAATCATAAATTGAAAAGCTACATATCCGGCAGCATTAAGGGCAATATACCATATCATGTCTCTAGCCTCTTCCAATCAACTTAACAGACAACAGCATTGTTTTAGTACCTATAAAGCTACAACCTTGCCGAGTAATGACGATGCATAAACATGGCAAAATTGTTCATAACTGCATAAAATAATCTTATTTTTGTATAAGAGCCAAAAATACAGCTAAACTTTTCATTCATGTAATCAAACATAGTTGAGCTAAGATAATGCATCAGCCATTTCTTTTCCTTTTAAACATAGTGAAAAAAGTCTATTCCTCATACATAATGGTAAAAGATAGGCTGTATAACTTTTGTCAACTCATTCAACAAAATGCCATCACAAAAATATAGATAAAAAGACTTCCAAATGCAATAAGTTCAAATAAATAGGTACCTGTTGAGCTTGTGTCTGCCAAGAAGGTGCGGCGAAAGGTGAACTCGGAGGCTGCATTATTCCCTGAGGTGCCATGGAATAAGGAGACTGAGGATGACCAGGCGGACCTGGAGGAATTCTCATTGTTGGAGGTCCAACTGGTGGCTGTTGAACATTACCACCTTGAAAGTGCTGAGGAACTGGCATAGCCCCACCCGAAAACACTGGTGGCCCGTTACTCATTAAGTTAATGGGTGCACTAGTAGGAGGCATGCCAGGAGGAGCACTCATTGGCGGAGCACTAAAAGGACTTGGACCAGGACGAGCACCAAAATTTTGTGTAGGAGGCCCAGATGGACGAACAGGCGGAGAACCTCCAGGTGGAGGAACCCCAGAAACCTGTGGTCCAACACTACCTAATGGAGACGAAAAAGAACCCGGAGGCGTTGGTCTTGCCCCAAACGGTGAAGGCTGACCAGGAGGTGGTCCAGTAGGCCTTCCAAGAGAACCAACCGGAGGTCCAGAAGGAGGCCCTGTAGGCCTTCCCATTGTCCCAGGAGGTGGACCAGGTCGCGAAAACGGCGGCGACGAACCCGGGAAGCCCTGCGGCAAAGGACCGGATGAAGGAAAAGGCTGTGGCTGACCAGGTTGCTGGCCGAATGGCGGAGGTCGAGAAACAGGATTGGACGTCATAGGAGGCCGGTTAAGATTCAAATTCTGCATGTTATCAGCTAATCCATCAGAAGAGCCTCTAAAATTAGGGACATAATTAGGTGGAGGTGTGTTGCTTCCGGGCCTAGGTGCCCCTGGAGGCACAGGAGCAGCCATAATTAATCAAATCAAGTCCAAATCCAAAATCCAAAATCCAAAACCTATAATCAACCTCGTTCTTGTTCAACAGATAATCAAACTAATGCTCAGCATAAAAACACGATCCAAATCTACAAGAAACATAAATCAACAGATCAATGAAACAATTATCGAAAATTGAATACGATCGATGAAAATAATAACAGAATTGCATGCAAACAGTGAATGAATTAATCGAGCAGAAAATAATCAAAAAAAACACGATCGAATCGAATTGAATTGCGATGATGAAGAAAAGGGGGGAAATAGGGAAAACCTGGAGAATGAGATCGTTGGAGAATCAGCGAAATTGAGAGGGGAAAATGTGAGATCGGGAATGTGAGATAGAGGGGTTTTAGAGAGTGGTGGTAATTGGTTATTTAATATATCAGCGACCAATTTTTACCTGTTTCGCTCTTCACTAACGCCGTTCGTTAGCTTCGGGTTCTTTTTTCTTTTTATTGCACTCAATTTTATAAACGGAGATATCTACTCCTCCTGTTTCAATTTCGCTAAATTGTACTCTTTTTTATTCTAAACTACACAAATACTTACTCCCTTTGCACAGATTTTTTTTTTTATTACACACTTACACTATATAAAATAGATGTCTTGCGAGATTTCAATTATATCATTTAATTAAACAAATATACATATATATATATATATGTTCAATATTTTATTTTTAAGATATATTATTCTGCTTATTTGAAATGATTTAATATTTTATTTTTAAAATATTTTTTGATATATATATATATATGAAACAATCAAATATTTTATTTTCAATGGGTATACATATCTAAAATAATTCAATATTTTACTTTTAAAGATTTTCGAATATGTATATCTGAACTAAACATGTCATTTAAAATTAAAACTAAAATCTCTATTATTATTGAATTTTTTTTCAGAATGCCACATCTTCCAAAAAAAATTTCCACAATGTAAAAGCCTAAGTTTGGAGTAATAAAACGCATCCCGACAACTCAGCTTTGCACATCTCTTAAACTATCTGGCTGAACATCATCAGATAGAATATCAATGAAACGCCATCAAACGTTTTTTATCCCGCGAGAGGAAAGGAAAACATCGAGTAAACTTGAGGGCGAGAAATCATGGTCTTACGACCAAGAGATCGGGTAAGGGAGTCTGCTACGCGAAGGGAAGGTATTAGCACCTCACACGCCAGTAGTACTCTACGGTATCCACTTCTACTTTCTATCTAATGGGTGTGTTATATTTATCTATCGCTATAATGCATGTGAAAGAAAGAGAATAAAGAAAACCACGGGGAAAATAAGGAAGCATTTACAAAGTTTGCTCGATCGAGCCCCGTGAAAAGATGCCTACGTATTCCCTCGTACAATGGAAAAGTCATAGCGTCGTAGTTCGGCTCATATTTTTTGGTGGTTTGCAATTGTTTTTATGGAAAGTTTGTTTCCGCATCCTCACAATTGCAACTCATGCTTGGCGTTGCAGCTATAAGAAGTCTTATACTCGGCCGCTCGCACACTTAGCAATTTGTTTGGACTTGAAAAGGAATGCCCCTTTATGAAAAGGTTTTAAACAAAAAAAGAAGTCCAAAGACAAAAAGGTTTGAAGTGAGGTTGGTTGCTTTTACCTTTAAAAATGAGTTTTGAACCATTATTAAGTGTTTTGACTTTCAAAAGAAAAGAAAACAAATTTTAGTTTTATTACATGCAAGGTTGCAAAAGAAACAAGAAAACATGCAAAGGGAGACTAACTAGTTCTACCCTAATGTTATCATGCAAAGTTGGACCTAAGGTTGAGGATGTAAAAGAATCTCTACCTATGTTGACATGCAAAGGATGAAGATTCTAATGTCTAGGCTCGAGAGTTATCCTAACCGAGCGGTCCTAAGGGAAACTATCCTAAGATCCGTTTTGGTTGAACAACCAAGGGATGCAAGGGGAGGAGGCAAGAAACTGCTTTGGCAGAAGCACGCAAACAATGTAATGCACAATCAAATGATACACACATGCGCGGGAAATAAGAAAGAAGTCTCATAGCCTCAACGGTAACGAGCATATCGGAGTGAAACAAGAGCCAACTTTCGGAGGAAAACCATAGCCATTAATGGAATTAAATGTGTCAAACATAAATTTCCTATGGGAGAAAGGTATCACAGCACGATATGAATTATCAAGTGTGAGGAGCATATGAGTGCGGGTGTCAAAGCAATGAATGTGAACCCCATGACAAAGCGTGGAGAGTCAGAATAGGGAACTCTTGCCACTTTTATTACTGACTCGATAAATGAAGCATCACGATTCGCGTGAGTTAAGTTGACACGGACTGAACTGTGCGGGGGTTGATTGCGAACCCTTTCTGCGTGCCCATCATATCATCATATATTAATATCATCAGTATCAAAGAAGGACTTTGCTTAGTGGTGTCATATCAGGTTGCCTAACCACTCATGACCTATATAAACACAAATGATAAACACTTACTGAAAAGCGATAAAAGAATGCGGTAAAAAGGTATAGAAAATACCAAACGAATAACAATTCGTAAGCAAAAGGAAACAAAGAAATACTCTAGAAAACTTCAAGTACTGCTGACAAGCAATAAAGAAAATCGGTGAGTAATGCGCGGAGGCATCAAAGCATGATCAGAATGTGCATCTCACACATACAAGGCAAATAGACCTGCAAAAAGTTACAAACCAGACAAAGTACGCACACACATGTGTGCAAGACCAAGATGTGTATCCCACATATCATAATCAATCGGATAAACCTGCAAGAAAGACGAAAACCAAACAAGCAGACAAAAGATGCACGTTCGTACGCAAATAAGTATCAGAATGTGTATCCCACACATCTGACGCAAATAAACCTGCAAGAAGGTGAAAACCAGACAAGCAGACAATAGAATGCACACACATGTGTGCAAGATCAAGATATATATCCCACATATCCAAATCAAACGAAAAAATCTGCAAGAAGGTGAAAAATCAAGCAAGCAGACAAAAGATGCACGTTCTTACACAAATAAGTATCAGAATGTGTATCCCACACATCTGACGCAAATAAACCTGCAAGAAGGTGAAAACCATACAAGCAGACAATAGAATGCACACACATGTGTGCAAGATCAAGATATGTATCCCACATATCCAAATCTCAAAAGTAAATGCTCAATGTACCTCACACATGGAATAAAGTGTCAGAATTAACAAAACAAGTGCTATAAAGTAAGCACTAAGTGCAAAATCGATTATTCACATGATAATACACTAGTATAAGCATATAAGAAGTGAAATAAAATCACAAAAATCGGATTGGGAAAGCACTTATTCGAAATCGGAGCAAAAAATTCAACTTCTCGGAATCGATTAAAAGTTGCATGGTTGCTTTCTAAAACGTCAACGGATTCAAAAATATGATCGGTTTTAATTAATTCCGAGTAGAAGTGACGTTTTTTGGATCTTAAAGGAACGGGGCAGCGATAGCGTTTTAGGCATGTTGCACTTGAAATTCGGTTTCAAAACCATCAAAAATGGTTTTAAAACATGCCAAAATATTGGGAACAAGTATCGTTACCTTGGACCTTTGAGAAAAAATGAGGTCTGCTTCATAAAAATGCCTAAAAAGGCTTATGGAAAGTGAAAATCCATGTACCGAATTAATTTACAATTCTCATTTGTTTTTGGTTTTGAAATGAGAGAGAATTGGATATTAAATCCATACATGAAGTATACAATTCAAAATAATTTAATATGCAAACCAAATGCAAGATTAATTGGAATTGGAATAAAAAAGAATGCAAAAATGCATATTTAAACATGTATTTAATGCACATGTATGAATGAAAACACTACATATTTATGGATGAAATATGGATGTATGACATGCAATATGCAAGTGGAATTATCACTCAACCTACACCACATCTAATCATAATGCAAAATACAAATCAAAGTCAATTTGAATAAAGACTTCATCATGTTCTAATGCTTTAATTAAATGATCAAAGATACATCAAACAACACATGGAAATGTGCATGAAAATGAGACTTTGACACACTTTAACGTCACAAAAATCAAGCTTCGATACATGAATTCATTCCCATTCTTCAATGTATTTGTAGATCAATGCATGAATCATGCAGATTATGATCTAAATAAAAGCCTAAATGCACTATGTACAATGAAATGCTTCCTACAAGTCAAATGCACAAGAAAGGTACATTTCGACACAATTACGTTTATGAATTAAGTCTTATTTCACATGATTTCTCATCAATTAATCAATCTAAGTGGAACCTAGTGCATGAATATGCAATATGTGATGCAAATGATCAAATCATATGGCCTATATGGAAAAAAATCAAATCATACAAGTGTATGCATGCTCTATGTACAATTTCCTTCACATCGACACAATAACGTTCGAAAATCAAACTCAATTCAATCAATTTCCAATCAACAATTCAAGAATCGGAATCAGCACAATAAATGCAATCAATTCCAATAATCAATTTCAAGAAAAGTAAAATTCGAAAAATCACTTAAAAATAAGTGATTATGGAATAAGCTATTTACATGTTCTTGAAGAATCAAAGGAGAAATTGAAGAATAATCAAGAATACAAGCTTCAATTGATGATAATAAGAAGAGATAGGTCTTGATCCTTGAAGAAAGTGAAGAGGAAATCCTTGCTCCAAGAGAAAAGGAGCAAACTGAGCTAGACCTTGAAGAAGAAGAAGAAGAAGAGCTCCGGCCGGGCAAGGCAATGGCGGAGGGAGGAGTTTCGGTGAAGAGAACGGTTGATTGGTGGAGAAAATCGGTCGGAAGATGGTTGAGCGAGAGAGGAAGAGGCCGCGCGGGAGACCGGTGCCAGGCGGAAGGAGAAGGTCGGGAGGTGGTTCCGGTCGGTCAAGGGAGGATGGTCGGAGGTGTAGGGTGGTATGAGGATTTCTTAGGGAGGAGGAAGGGTGGTTGATGGTGAGGCAAGGGTGGTGACTTGAAGAAAAAGTTACTTGAGTTGAGAGAAAATTAAGAGAGGAAAAATGAGAGTTTGAGAGTGAAATTTAGCAAATGATTCATCTCCCCTATTTTGTGAGAGGCAAAATTTACTTATAGTTTAGAAAATTGGACTTTGGAGTGCCTTGGATCCAAGATTAGGTCTAAATCGCGATTATCCGAAATATTTTTGTGTACAGCCCGAAACGCCGAAATCCGTGCGAAATTTGAACTCGGTCACAAAACGAAAAATGTCCGGAACGAAAAATTGCTTGTGAGAGTTAAAATTTCGACTCAATCAGATGAACGGTTGAGCAGATATAAAATTTTGAAGTTTTAGCACACTTTTCGGGCATTTGACACTTGCAAAAAATTTATTGCGCCACTCAGAGAAATTGCCTCGAACGAGGATCTTCTGATCAAAATCTAAACTCAGAATATGAATAAAAATAGAAGCCAACGGAATTTATGAACTTTTGACATCGAGCGAAATCGAGCGAAATATGATTTTTTGAATACCGCGCGTCAGAATAAAAATGCTCGGTTCGTCTCAAAATCAACTTCAAAGAATAAAATTCGACTATTGATTGGTAAGGAATCATCTCTGGACTTGTGAATGAAAGTCGTAGAGGACTTAGATATGGAACTTTAGACACCGGCCCCACTCAGTTTCGATTTTCCAATCAGGAGTTACGAATTTTTTAGCGTACCGAGGACACGGTTCAGCAATAAAATGCAGTTTATCCCACTTGAAAGATCAATTTCTTTGGAGACTTTCTTCACACAATTGGCTTCCGAGTTGTAAATGAAAGTTGTAGATAACATTGAGAGGGACTCTCCAATCGAAAATCGTCAGAAAATACCTGACCAGCTGAGAGTTATACCTTCCAGAGCACCCGAAATGCACCAAAACCCAAAAATTCACTTTATTAAGAAATGAACTATTAAAGCCTTTTTTCTTGACGAAACGGCCTAAGGTCTGAACAGATGAACTTAAGAACATATTGAAATGATCTCAATGCCTGTGGAACCAAACCAAGATGACTTTCTGATAAAAAAAATCATGTCTCAAGCATACGAACCGAAAAATATCAATTTCTGGCTCGAGATAATCTGAGATGGCTGAAACGCACAGTTTCTTCCAAAATTTGAAATTCTCAAAACCTTATAACCACATGATCAATGACGTGCATGTATATGCATGTATGTTTATGATAATGAAACTTTAAGCCAAAAATGTAAAAATGAAGAGGGTAAATTTTGGGGTACAACAGTCTCCCTCATTAAATTGCACAAAATAGCGTTGCCCCAACTGTATTTTCCACATTCTTCTAAATCTACAAGAAATTGTGTCCATTTCTCGTGGACAATATTATCAGTTTTGTCAGGAAACAAAACTTTCCCGATGAGTATATATCTGAACATGCTTAATTTTTACAATCTTTTGATGATTTATCTATTGGTGGATTTTGTTGGTACAGATTCTTAAGCCATGTCATTTTCGCAGTCAATCTCTTACCACTTGATGGTAGTTCCTCCACTAAGATGAAACTCCATGCACCAATACCTAGCTCAGTTGGCCCATTAATAACTTTACCATTAACGGGAATCCCCAATAACATGCAAACATATTCCAAAGTAATTGTGCATTCACCGGTTGAAAGATTAAATGTATGAGTTTCAGGTCTTCACCGTTCTAGAAATGCTACAAATAATCTTGAATCTATGTGCGTAGAACAGATTGTGGATACCTCTCCAAAACCCGCTAGTTGTACATACGGGACTATGTTTCTATGTGTCCTAACCACTTTGTGATCTCTAGTTCTAAATTTCTCATTAATATCCTCATCCAGCTATAATAAAATTTAAAAATAATCAACAATATTAAAAGAAAGAATTTATATGCAACATGAACATGATAGTATTGAAAGAAAATAAAAGAACTTACATAAATGATATTTGCTCTTGTTCTCCTATGCTTCTCACCGAACCAAAATATATTGGCCATTATAAGAGAGTGAAGAAAACTAATGTTATAAGAGAGTGAAGAGTGAAGAGTATAGATAGTGAAGAGTGATTGTATGAAAATTGAGGTGGTGATGTTGGGTTTTTATAGAAAAAAAGTGAGAATAGTGATGAGAGGTGGTTGGTTGTTAGTTGAAACAATTAATTAGAAAAAATAAACACATTAGATGACACAATTGAATAATTGTTTATTGGTACACTACAAACATTAAATTACACAGTTGAATAACATTATTACAAATATTGTACATAACAAGGTTTCTTACACAACGATAAAACTTCATTGACTGATCTACTAAATCTAACATACATCTCAAATGGTATCCTATTGACACCAATGCGAAAATCTTCAAACATTTTAAATACATTTGCATTTGTATCTAACTTAACAATTTCATGCATCAATCCTCTATTTACATTTATAATTGTGCGGTTGAAAGATATCATGATAACAGACCTATTAATATCTCTGACTTGGCGCATTTGATTTTTCAAGTGAAAGATTTTCGGCCTTTACATAAGTCGTACAAATAAAGGATCAGAAAATGCATTTCGATAATCATTCATTGCAATTGATGAATTGTACAGAATAATGTATATTGAGCAAGGTATCAGAGCCATTTTGATGTGAGCTCTGCTTTGTTTCCAGTTTATTTTATATATATAACGCATGCAACTGCACAACTCCAGGACTATTCCCTTGCGCCATTTCAAATGGCAACAACATGCAGACAATTATCCTCTTGCACCATTTGAAATAGCGATAACAGGCATACACGTGTCCCCTTGCGCCATTTCAAATGGCGTCAGTTTGTACATGTGATTTCTTGTGCCATTTGAAATGGCGACTACATGCATGAGCATGCCCTTTTGTGTCATGTGAATGCTTGGAGATGGTGAGCATAAATATACATGCATAAATGTGTATGGACCACACTAACAAATAATACTACTTCAAACAATGTCACATAGTAAAATTGCTTGCTTCATTTATTACAATGGCAGTATATTTTATGATAATGTTTTTGGGGTAGTTTTCCAAAAATACAAAGATGTTGAATATTCAACGAACCAGTGATTTCGCCCAATTGACAGGAAAAATAGAAGAAAAATTGCAACAACAGTTAACTTCTATTTTTTATCGATGTCTAATAGTTAATCCACTTGATAGTAATGTCACTTACAACACTGCAAAAATCGAAGATGATAAAGATGTTTGTTCGATGCTACAACGCCACCCTACGTTTAGTAGTCGACATACAATGGAGTTGTATGTTTCTTTTCAAGAGGCGCAGGAAGTATATCCCACACAATTGTCCAAAACACATCAATATCTACTAAGCCATGCCTCCATACAAGAAGAGCCAGTCGAAACACAACATAACAAGTCGTTGTTTCCCAGAGAGGATGTCGGCGATAATAGTGACTCAGACGATGCGAGACAACTTGATTTGTTTGGTGACGGGTCGAGTGATGACGACATACATAGATCAGACACGAATCATATTCTTTATCTATACAACCCACTATATCACCTCGGAACTGTTTCCTTTGAATGTGTTGAAGTCGTTTTAGTCTTTGAAACCATAGACGAAGGAGATTCACATGGAGGCTTAGAGGTTGGTATAGCGTTCGAAAGCAAAGAAGTTTGTCAGCATGCAATCCATCTATGGCACCTAAAAAGCAATTATGATTATGATGTTGATAAGTCTGATAAGAAACGATATTTGGTTAAATGTAACAAGGAAGGATGCAATTTCACATGCAGTGCATCCTTAAGAAAGGGGAATGGTCAGTGGGTTATTGGGAGAATCGGTGGACAACATACATATATGTCGTCTCTTATGTCTCAGGATCACCAAAAGCTTAACTAAAAAGTGATCTCCCAGAGTATCAGACCTATTGTTGAAAGTTACACTACAATCAAGGTAAGACATATTTTTTTATTTTTTTACATAAAGTGGAGAAATTATGTTTTAAGACATATAATATTTTTTTATTTAAATTTTAACTTAATTTAAAATTATAATTATTTCTTTCTAAATGTAATAAAAACAAATTTGAAATAAATAAGAGCAACAAAATTGTATATATTTAAAATAAATATCAATTAAATTTAATATATTACAAATTAAATTAAAAAAAAATTAAAGTAAAGTTGAGATATTGGGTTATTTCGGATATGAAAATTTAAAACCCCCTAAAAATAAAATATTAAATTATTTTGATATGCGTATCCAAAAACTCTCTGAAAATAAAATATTTGATTCGTTTAAATATGCATATCAGAAAGATATTTTTTAAATTTTTAAAATTTTTTTACGCATCTAAAAATATACTAAAGAATTGTCATTAGTAAAATATATAATAAATAATACAATTAAAATTTTAATAGACATGTTTGGATAGTTTTATCATCGTCCAATAAAAAATCATCTGCTATGTCATTGAAATTATATAAAAATATATATGTAATTTGGTAGAAAACATTAATTAATTATTATTTGATGTTGAATTTTTTTTTTATATTTAATTAAAAAATTTAATAAAATTCAATTGATATAATTGAAATTAAACATTTAAAATAATAAATAAAAAAGTTTTTTTAATAGAATATTTAAGCATGTTCAAAGTAGTTGAAGGAAATGAATATGGACATTTGCTTTCGAATATATGAATCAAATTCTCAATATTAACTTTTAAATATGATATATTTTGGTTTGAGTGTTGTGTTTTATTATATATTTATCAAAGAAATACATGATTTATTTTTATTTTTGTGTTAATGACAAATATTTATTTTTATATTATTTAAATATTTACTAAAAATGTGTTATGTGTTTTTATATGAATCATTGATAAATAATTTTTCATGTCTAGTATTTTATATTTGGTATTCTTATCGATTAAAAAAAAAATCAAATATCTAACAACTATTTACTGAATATTTTTTAGAATTATTAATGATAAAAATTAATTAGTTAATTTTTTTATACTAACCAATGTTAAATATTTATGAAAACACTTGTCTAGACCAACCCAAAGACAGATGTGATGGCCCAAACTTATATAACCTCTTCACTTTTTATTACATTCATTTTGGGCATTTCAGTGTTAATCTTGTAGGTCCACTCTGCGCCGTTGTATTGGAGGTCATCGTCATTGGTTCTAGAGTGACACATCATCAATCAACACTAATTTTGATTCATATACAGAATAGTGGCACAGTCTGTCTGAATCAACGTTGAATTCTTGCAAAATTCCATGATCAAATTTTATTTCATCCAAGGTCGAACCACAAAGAAGTTTCATCTGAAGCTCATTTCATCTCCAACCTTATAGGGAAATACATATCATTTAACTTTCCCAATATGGATTCTGATTCTACTAGAATGTCCATAAGTAAATTTTAGGACGAAGAGGTTCATTCGTTATTGTTAAATCTCACTTATTTGACAATCAGTGTTTATTACGAACTCATAATTCTAATTTATCATAGTGATAGGTCATATTAGTCCAAAAAGCTCAATGTACGCTGCAAATTGACAAGATTCAAATGTAGATCGAGACAAACACGAAATAAATTCTACTATGCACTAGTCTAAGTAGACAGAGAAAGCATATCAAGTGGGTCCCATCGACCAACTATGAAGGAGGAAAACCGACTGAATCAACTTCTACCATTCAGCTAGATGAACTAATGCACACGACAAAGCATAAGGCATTTCCTAGAGAAATCTGAGGATATTGTTAGCGTTGTCGAAAGAGTATTGGAAACTAATTCCATCTCGCAAGTAAGATACGCGAAATGGCTCTCTATCATCATATTATTTAACAAACTTATGGGAAATGATGTTGTAAGTGTGTTAATCGTATTGCCCTCGACTGAGTATGCCCGACCTAACCTAAATAAATGGGTTACCACCTCGGTCAGGAACAAGTTATTACCATTCATGAGTGTTTACCCATAACCCAATCATATACTCAAGTTCTGACCTTATAGGGAGGAAATGACATTCAAATCAAATAAGTCATCTACCAATACAATGTGACGCCCTTTTGATTAGAGAAAGCATATGCTATATGCCAAAGGATGGTGGATAAGGATTGTAGACAAAAGATAGGAAAAACGCTAAGGTTAAGATAGAACTCATGTCATTTTAAAAATAAAATTCATCGTTAGGCGGTCGTACACATACTTCCTAAGGTCACTTGTCCAAGGAAATGTTCCAAGGCCCTTGGGGAATGCGATAAATATTTTGCATATGAGAAATGGTGTACACACGAATACTATTAAAATCCTCAGCAATATGGAATATACTATGTTTTTGAAATAGGATTCCACTAGGAATAATGTGCTTAAAGTGCAACTGGCGCATCCCCTCTTAGGAACTATCCACTCTAAAAGTGTAAATGGTGAAACCTTATAGATATTCACCCCAAACAAGAATAAAACATGGGGGCAAGAGACAATAACCCCATCTTTGGCCATAGACGGTTCATAGCGACTCTGAAGACTTCCACCAATTATCCTCGACCAAGGCTAATAATGACTAAGCTTAGTAGTTACTTTGACTCGCATCAATCAGGACCATCAACTTCAGCGAATACACAAAATATCACTAGAGAGATAAATGACATCAAACTTCGAGGATCCTGCCAACTCCCGCTCAAGATGAACTCAAAGAGGATAATACTGGTGGTACAATACCATACTTACTTAGCCTAGCCATAAGTTATCTCAAAGAGTTTGTTGTAGGGGCTCACCATCTTCCTTCCTTAGCCTAGCCACTCATCCCTCGTAGGTCTCCGGTCCTTAGCCAAATATCCATCCTCTTGTCGGAGGGCTCTTAAGGCTTCATCAACATGAGACTTCATTTCTAGTGCAATAGCTGCTACTTATTTTTTAGACTTTTTCTTCATCTTCAGAGAGGACTCAAGCTTAGTAATCATAACATCTAAAGAAGAATAAGATCCATGGACTTTCGACTCCTCTTAAAGAGACTCGACATGCCTATACTTCTTCCATAGGGCTTAAACTTCCTCCTGAAGCTTGGACTTTCTTGTTCAGCCACTTTGCATTTCCCTTTCCAATTATCATTTCTTTGGAAGGATTGTATGTGGTTAAAACATCACCTTGATTAGTAGCAACAATTCTGGAAGAAGGTTGGCCATGGTTGGGAAAGACTATAGAAACCTAAACAATAACATGTATGCTAGAGTTGATTGTAGGGGGAGTGGCGCCTGAGTCAAAGGAACGACATTGACACCTCAAGACTCCTACTCTTTAGCAATAGTGTATACCTTTATTAAATAATTCATGTTAGAATCCATTTTATCTGCAAATATCGAACACCCTTGTAAAAAAATACAAGGGAATGACTCCACGTTCACTAAAATTATCTTTCCTCTCAAGAGTATTTGTAGCACTCACAATAACACATATATCAATAGAACACTTCATTTGTAGAAATTTTTTCATCTTAGTAGGGTCAAAACCCTCCGCATAGTCAAGATTCCAGTAAAAAGTCTTCAGATCTTTCTTCACCATGACCTAGTAAAGAGTGAGAGAATCCAAATAAATGACATACATATGAGGTTCAAGATTGAAGTGGACCCAACTCTACTATTTTTGAAACTTATTCATGTAATAAAAAGAAAATATGAGAGAAGCATAATAGAGCGTGAAATTGGATTCCATATTATAGGGTTCGACCAACACGAAGCACCATTTGAAGTCGTCCCAATTCTCCAAAAAGAGAGGCTAAACAAGAGAAATTTTTGCATAGATATGTGTATTACATCTCTTGATCTCTAAAATTATACCTAGATGTGTGTGTTACAACAAAAAGATGGAAGAATGGTCAGCATGGTGGTTTCCAATATCGATACTCGACCTAGAATCATGTATGCACTTATGATCGTACCATTGTGGTTCCACCACCTTTTAATATCTAAATGAGTGTCATATTTTTCGTCAATGTAACATTTTATATTTTGTCCAACCCTCATCCCATTATGCATTTAAATTTAAATCACAATTCCTCATGAAATTACTTTTCTTACAGTGATTACTTACAATCTTTCACTCGCACTTATTCATATTAGTGTTGTGGTTCTAGAAATGTTTCATCCAAATAAAGTTTTTTATTTATTGTTGTTATTGGTGTTTTGTTGTTCTTATTTGTTGTAAACATACTCAGTGTCACCTTTATTGATTGTATGCATGTTATTACTTTGATAGTTTTTAGATTTATGATTATTGTGTCCAATACGCCTATTAGTTTTTAAAGAGTTATGATATATACACTCAATTGTATTGGTTTGATTATGCAACTTGTTTTTATTTGTATAATTGTTGTAAATTTTATGTATTCCTCTATTGAAAATTAAACCATCCTTCTCGTTATATGGATTGTTTCTCTTTTTGTCAAGATTGATATCGTTTTGGGTTGGTCGCAAAAACTAATAAAGCATAAATCCCAATACTAGAAGATTTCAAAGTGTGATTAAAACAAATAGATATAATGTTAATCCTTCTCACGCTACTCAATTTGAGAACACATGTTAATACCATCAGATCTATCATGCGACCATAATCACTTCACCCTCACTTTCATATTTCACTTGCTAACAAACTCTCTTATTTAAAGGGAGTTAACACACCATTTACAAGGAAAATATGCACTCTCATTTTGAAATTACACTTTTAGTTTCACTCATTAACTTTATAATTGGAGTACTAATCTTCCGGGTTACCCTTGTCATCCGCATCAGAACTCCTCTACACCGCAACGCACCGAGCAATTGTCATATGAAAATACCATTGTCTGTGAGTATGGTGGAATAAGATCAAGTTGTTATCAACTGATATGGATTTACCAAATGTTAAAATATCATAATTTCAAACATGATGTCATGGCATTATTTGGTGAAAATATGAATGATATCATATATAGACAACAAGGAACAACTTGATAATCACAATTAACTTATCAAGAATTTTGCTGAAGAAAATGTTATTACTTTAAAATATATGGACAACAAGGAACAACTTGTTGTTATGTTAAAAGATCAGATTGAAAACATAAGCTGTGAGATTTGAACTTGCACTATTGAAGAGTTATATATACATTTGTGGAGGAGTGCGACTGATACTACATATTTCCTTTATGTTCTAATGCTTAGGAAGCCTAAGCAAGTTGCTATTGGATGGCATAAAGGTTTTTTGCAAGATGGAAAGGCTGGTGGCAACACCAAGAAGTGTATGTGGATCTTTGACAAGGGCAAGAGGTGGAAGGTCACATAAAATTGTTGTTATTATATGTTTCCATAAGCTATTGTGTGTTTCCATTTGTGCTTTCATCTATTTTATTGTTTGTGTGCAATGTTTGTGCTTCTATTTTATTTACATTTACTCTATTTTTGGCAATTTTTTACTAAAAAGAGGGAGCAAAGTGTTTATGTGTCTTGATGTTATTAAACATGTCTTGACATGTTAAGTAACATGTTGATAGGATTGTGCTACTTCTAAGAAGATAGTAGTGATTGTGGTTGCTTGTTGGATGCAACTGTTGAGGGGGAGCATAATTGCCTGTCATGCTTGGTAGAGGTGGTGGTGTTGCTTTTGCCGTAACACCCTTCTAAATACCCCATGAATAAATTAAAATTATTTTATTAATAAATCACACAAAGCACCAATAGAGTGTCACATGCTTCATAAAAATATCATAAAAATATCATACATAGACATTTTGCTCCGTAACACGGACTTTTCAACATTTATAATTAATTTCCTTTCGGAATATTATCTTAAATATCAATTACGACGCAACGGAAATATTATTCTCAACATAATTTCATTAAAAAATCATTTTAAAGGAACATGATCATATTCATTATTCATGAATCGTAACCTAAAACAACTTAACAATGTTAAAAAAATTATAGATCATGCCAACGAAAAGAACATAACGTTCAAATTAAACGTTCTCAGCCCCGGTGTTACATATCAGAGCAAGACCCTTTTTATTCAACATAAAGTAACTAAATAACGCACTCTGGAGCGATCCTCTAAGCTCCAACAAACTACTTCTGATCATCTGCGTGTTATCCATGTGGAGACAACATTCAAACAAAAAGGGTGAGTAATCACGTTCATTATAAAAGATATACGAAATATACATAATAGTTAAACACATCATTATGCAATCCATAAATATCATCATAAAACTGCATTTTTTACTCACACTTCCATGTCATCATAATACATGTACACCTTTATCATAACTCATCTAATCACCAAGTAAAGTCACATATTACCATTATAAGCGTTACTAAGTCATAATTTCATCATAACATCATTTATTAACCAACCATGCAATGTCACATAAGATGCAATGTATCAATATAGACCCATGCATGTGGTACCATTTCTTTGATGAACCTTGAGTCATCACCCTCCAAATATTCCCAACGATTGATCCTTTTCTCTTAACGTTATACATCGATCTCCTTTGTTTCGTCGCGCCCTAACTTCTTCTCCGCTTCCCATAATTATTTCACGACCGTACAATGAAATCTCTTTTTCCTCTTTTCCTTGCTTAACCCTTGGACCGCTATTATGGTATTTCCATCACACCCTCCCTTACTCCTCACAAGTTACCAACATGCCCTTGTCATTTCTACTTCCTATTATTTCTTTATTTCAATAATGATAATAATTCTAAATAATTATGAACTAATTATCTAAATTATAAAATTACCCACAATCTTCTTAATTCAACAATACCCCACAATATAACATCACAACACACATCATACTCAACAAAACATCATATATTCACAAAGACTTCATAAATACTCATAATAAATCAATTAAATATATAATTCTAAAAATTAGGGTGTTACAACTAATGATATGGTAGAATGTCTTAATTTTATTTCATTAGGGTGATGCCTTCCAGAGGAGGGTGATTCGGCAACAAACTGGATTAATAATTATTGTATTATTTTGTGATATAATAAGTCGGTATCTGATTTGTCAGGGAGAGTTACAACTCTCCCTATGACTGTACTTTGTTTATAAAAGAATTGTTTTATCCAAATCTATACCTATTCATTTGGTCTTTTGTCGATTGAGTCAGTATACACAAAATTGTACCGGATGCTTAAGGATGTTAATATTCGTACTTGAGCAATTTCGAAACACTTAAAGTGTAATAAACAAATGAAAAAAATTACTTAATAAAAAGGTTAACATCTCAAATTTATTATTATTAAATAAAAAATTTAAAGTTAAAATTCTATGGGAGTAGTCAATTTTTTAAATGGTCAAATAATATATTAATTAAAAAAGGAAAAAAATCCTATAAGAGTACACAAATACCACAAGTATAAGGAGTATCATACCATCAAACGCCAATAGATAAGCAACTAAAGAAACATAAATAAGGGGGGAACAAGAGCAAAAACAATTGCAAAAAAACAAGCCAAAAAGAGGAAAACCAACAGCTAAACACCCAACAAATTAGCAACCAACACTGACCAAGCTAGAGCTCTAACACCAAACCCTCAAACCAGGAACCAAGACCACAAGGAATCACGAAGAAGCCACTAGACACCAAAGGACCATATCAACACTCTCGAGTTGCTATTGGTTCAAACACAAGATAGGGCTCTGAAGCCAATTAGTAAAGGAAAGAGAGTTCAACGAGGATCTTTTGATAAATTAACTCCAAACAAGAAAAACACTTTTATCCTCTACCTCTTTCACATTTGTTGATAAACGAATAAAAAATTATCATCACGAACATACCATACCAGATAGTGCACCCCCATCCGATATTAAATCATGATAAATCTATATGTAAACTTTAGTCTAAACCTTAAAGAGAGGAAAAATTCAAAATTTGGTCTAATATACTTAGGAAGAGTCATTTAGACTCATAGCCACCTAAAAATCCTATAATAGACACTAGAAACCAAACTGCAAGACAAATAAAAATATCTTCAAAAGAAAGTTGTGAAAGATCAACTCCAACTTTCTTAAATAAGCCAGAGAAAGTAGTTAGTTAATAAATATAAATAAAAAAAAAACAAAAAAAAGACAATTAATAAATGATAAGAAATCTAAGGGTTAAAGTCATAAAAGCCGTAGCAGTTAATAATAACACGAGAATTAGTTACGCGCTCGCAACGGAATTTCCACAAATCTCGATACTTGTAATTCACACTCTTCTTCACTTCCATTTCCATTCACATTCTCTACACGCATCACTGATAACAATGTCCCCACCGACACTCTCTCACGCGCCGCCACACATTTTTCACCGCCGGTGAATCCACCGACGACATGTTGCTGCAGGACTCCAAAGCCTCTCACCTCCGCCGTGCCCTCGTTACAACGCTCTTCTTCGCCACCGTTTCTCTTTCTTGCTTAATTCTTCTCAGAGACGCTGATTCCCACCGATTCTTGTCTGGATTCTCTTCCTCTTATCATCTGGCTCGTCTTTCTAGCTTTTTTCCGTCTAATGATCTGGTTGTGGTAAGTTCCGTCTTCTCTCTACTTCGGTATCGCATCATTTTTTGCTAAATCTAGATATAGCGTTTTGTGCATTGTTGTTTTTCGCGTGCTTGCTGCATTGAGTTATCGATTGAAAAGTAATTTGAAGCTAAATTTTCTCTAGTGTATGTATTTGATTATAGTGTAGTTGTTGTGCTAGCTCAAACGCGCGTTTCAAGTTTTGGTGTTCTCACTGTGTTAGTTTATTGACTGTGAAATGCAATTTTAGCTCTAATTTCTTATGAGAACTTGAATATTATGTTAGAAATTGTTTTATGCTCACCGGCATCTATGAGCAAAGGCATTAAGTTCAATTTACTCATTTTTTTAAATCAAATTATTACTGATGTCGGCGTGTCACTGTCGGAAGTCCTTGTGTGCATTTCATAGGTTTTATGCTTAAATTCCAGAGACGGTTAGTATTGTAGTACTACTTTTGGACCAAAGTATGTGTTATTTAGTGGTTGTTTGGTAATTGTGGGGATTTCTAAAATTCACATTGATCTGTAGATTTTGCTTAACTCATTTTATACTAAACATGCACTAGCCCTCTGCAGTTGATATCTCCTTAAATTCCATGGGATTGTGCGTGACGTGAGGACTTGAGGTAGTAAGATTTGATAAAATAGAAATTTCAGTTAGATCTTTCCCAAGCATTCCATGGGATTGCGCGTGATGTGAGGATCTGAGGTAGTAAGATTTGATAAAATTGAAATTTCAGTTAGATCTTTCCCAAGCGTTAATCAAGAAAGATTGATGATGTGATGATGAGCTTTTTATGTTTATTGTTAACCTACACAATGAATAGGAAGAAACATTTACACTACCCGACTGTGATTTATTCACTGTTGATATGAATTGTGGGTCAGTAATACAAAATATGAATAGACTGTGTTCTTTGCTAGAAGTGATGGTCAGTATTGCAAAATATGAATAGACTGTTCTAGAAGTGATGGTTGTGTCATAGTTGTAATTCATTATTTTATTTAGTTTCATAATAAGCATCAGCATGACCATAACCTGCATGAAAGTTTTATTACCATTTTACCAGGAGAGTATCTTGATGCTGATCTGCTGCCCCGATGGAGGGATTACTTATTTTACTGTCGTGGTTAATCTGTGCATTTGTCCATGGAAAAGGTAAATTTAATCGACTCTTCTGCAGACTAGCAATGAATACCCGCTTGAAAAAATCTTGAGTGAGGCTGCCATGGAAGACAAAACTATTATCTTGACCACATTAAATGAAGCATGGGCAGCTCCAAATTCTGTCATTGATCTTTTCCTTCAGAGCTTCAGAATAGGAGAGCATACTCGTAGGCTTTTAAACCATTTGGTAATCGTTGCGTTGGATGAAAAGGCATTTGCACGCTGTCAGGTTATACATATCCATTGCTTTTCCCTTGCTAGTAAAGAAGCTGATTTTCACGAAGAAGCATACTTTATGACTCCTAACTACTTGATGATGATGTGGAGAAGGATTGATTTCCTGCGTTCTGTTCTTGAGATGGGATACAATTTTGTGTTCACGGTATTTTTTTCATCACTAATCTCTTCAAGTTCACTAGGACATAGTTATGTAAGCCTTAAGGTTGTTTTTATTTCATCAGCCATGTACAAAATTCTCTTAAGTTCAATGTTGTCATTGTGATGGATTTTCGTAGATAATCGTGCTTAGTGAAGGGATATTTGTCTGTTAAACGAATGAATGAATGAGTTGCTTATGTTGAGTCAACTCTGTATCCTATATGATATAATCTGTCAACATTTTACATGTAAAGAATATATTGATTATAGCAATTTAAGTCCATATAGTTGATTTTATATTTTTAACCAAGCTATGGAGCATGTTACATTTTTTTTATAGAAATTTGATAAGAAAATATAAAGTTTGATAGTCGAGGATGTGAATAAAGTGGAAGCTCCTATTTTCCTAACGTGGGAATTATCATTCCTTAGTTATCATTGATAATTGAACATAACTTTCTTTCCCCTCCATCTTCTACTTTTTTCCCTTTTTCATTTCCAGGCATTACAGACACAGTAAAAATTAAATGATGAACCCAAAGATTTTTCATACTTTGACTTGCGAGTTGCTGTTGAAATGTTGTAGCAATAATAACTAACTTTAGCATTTTTCATTAAACTCACCAATAATAACTAGTTATTATTGCTGCTAAGTTTATGGCTATGCATTTTATCCTTGCTGTTATTGTTATATCTTCCTACAGTTAATGTTATTAGAAGCTATATAAGAAGCTATGTACATTTCTAAGCTCTCTTGTTTAGAAGCTTACTATGGTGTTCCTCTTCCAGGATGCTGATATTATGTGGTTTAGGGACCCATTTCCGCAGTTTTACGTTGATGCAGATTTCCAGATAGCCTGTGATCATTTCACAGGTAGCTCTGATGATGTAGAGAACCGACCCAATGGAGGATTCAACTTTGTAAAATCCAATAATAGATCAATAGAGTTTTACAAATTCTGGTATTCTTCTCGAGAAACTTATCCTGGATACCATGATCAAGATGTCCTTAACTTCATCAAGGATCACCCTTTCATTGCTCATATTGGACTGAAGATGAGATTTTTGGATACAACTAATTTTGGTGGGCTTTGTGAGCCCAGTAAGGATCTAAACCAAGTTTGTACGATGCATGCAAATTGTTGCTTTGGTATGGATAGCAAGCTTCACGACCTTCGAATTATGCTTCAGGATTGGAAACATTATTTATCATTGCCTCCAAGTTTGAAGAAACTGTCAGTTGTTTCCTGGAGAGTTCCTGAAAAATGCAGGTTGGCCATATACTTGAGCCTTTCTATTCATAATCTTACCTTGTTTTTTATTTACCATTTTGATAATACTCTTTATTATTGTTCATTGCTTTAATGTCTTTTTTCTGGGGTGAAATTTCTCCTCAGCCTTGATGCTCTCAGGAACCATGACTCACCAGAGGAAAACGATCAAGATTAATGTTTTGGTTGCATGTGTCACATTTAAATGTAGAAGTTCAACTGTACTCTAGGATGAAAAGGTTCGATATAAGATTGAATTAGGAAATTGCTTTTTATAAACTAGCGTCTCTAGGAAGAATATTTCACACACTAAAGTATATTCTGGCAATGTGAAAGATGTAGCATGCTGTTCAATTAATTGATTTTAGTGTTTCCGAAATTAATTCGTCTGTGCTTTGCACAACTCTATGAAACATTTTGTTGTATATTTATTTAACTATACACTTGGGGATTAAATTGGTGATTTGCTTCTAACTTGATGATATAGCCTAGTATTCACTTGATCCATTTGATAGCAAGACATAACTAGGGAAACTAAAGCTCTTCTTAAGGAAGAGTGAAAGATCATAAGAGTTTTGATAGCTTAAAAGGACTTTCCAATAAATAGAAAAGCAGAAAGGGGTTGTGTAAGATGGGTTTAGGGTGTAGTGAGAAGATATGAGAGAGAAACCAAATACCACATAATAACTTGTGGTGACTTTGACTGTTGCTATAGTTCAATGATGCTATTATATATACTGCTCTTTAGTAGAACCAAAAAGAATGGAAGAACTTTCATGTGATGAAGAATCCATATATGTTGAATTCTCATTAGAAACAAAACAACATTGGCCTGAGAATTTTGTTGATTTTCTACAAACTTCCACAATGTGTGCACACACATTTTTAGTACTTTTTGAAAAATTGCCTTGGTCTTTACCTTTTTCTTGTGAGTTACTCTTTTCTTGCTAAAATGAAATTACTTTTAAAGCAGTAGTAAATTTAAATTGCTCACTATCGGGAGATGCAATAATTGATCCAGTTAATTCATATTCTTATTGTATGATAAGTTTTTATTATTTAATGATATCTAATGGATTCATCATCATGATTTGTGATTTGTAATGAGCAAAATATTCATTCAAACTTTTTTGAAACCTAACGATACAATCTAGATCTTAATTGAATCAATAACTCCACATGAACATTGGAAAAAACATTTACAAAGAGGAATTGGTCTATAATCATCTAGTTAATCCCAAAACACTCAACCCTGCAATTGATGTACGTATAAATTTAACGATGAATCCAAGCAAGAAATATTGTGTTGCAACGGATTCAAGACCTCTCCAATGAACTATAAACTGAAGGTTTGGAAAGTAGTCCCATCAATAAAATTTTCTTTATTCTTAAAATTCAATGCAATATACATTGATATAAGCTAGGTATCATAGTTCTTATCTTAAGGAGTAATAGAAACCAAGTTGGACTCTCATTTGAATGTAAATAACTAGGATTTCTAGAGTTTGTAGAAAAATCAAATATAATTATGATCTTCACCATCTTTAGAGTTGGGTAAAAAGAAGAAAAAATTAACACAATTCAACTCATTCTTGTGTTTTTCTCACCTTCTGTTAGCATCAGAGAACAATATGTGCATCGAAACTTAATTGTGGTACAAAAAAAGATCTTAAGAGAGAAACATGACTGAAAGACTTGGAACCAATGGTACTCCCATAAACAATGACGTTCCCTTTGATTATAGTGCTTCTAAAAGAAATAATTATACTTCAAAACTTCCAACCTTTAGTGGAGATTCTATTGAGTTTGAATGATGGAAACGTGAAATATACACTCACATCTTTAGGTAGTGATGACGAGTTATGTGATATTCTTGAAGATGTCATTGACATTGAAGTGAATGGAGTGGGTATGGCAGTTGACAGAAGGAGCCTCACACCTGTTCAGGAAAAGATATATAAAAAATATCATAAATAAGAATCCTAGTAGATGTTCTACCTCATTTAGAGTATCTTAAGATTCTAAAAAATCTATCGCTAAAACCATTTTAAAAAAGTTCTACTCATAAAGAAGGTTATGAAGAAGATTCGAAAGATGAACAAATAGAATTTATAATCAATAATTTTTAGTAGCTATCCAATAAAAAGAATAGAAGATTCTCTGGAAGAGGCAATCAAGCTCTAGAGTCAACAAAGATGACCAGAAGGGATGCTTCAACTGCAAAGATGATCAGAAGGGATGCTTTAATTGCAAGAAGCATGGTCACTTTATTGCTGATTGTCAAGAGCTGCAGAAGGACCTGTCAATGAAATGAAGATTTCAAAAGAAAAACTTCAAAAACAAGATCTAGAAGAGTCTCATGACAACATTGGATGAACTCGACGAAGAAGGAAAATCTGACAAAGATGAAGAAGGCAATCTGCTCTGATGGTTTCAACTTCTTCATCCACATAATTTGACTTAGGTTATGAATTAGATTATGAAGAAGAGAAAGATGAGTTATTTTCTAAACCATCTCGTTCATATTTAATTACTTTCATTCAAGACCTTATGGGATGTTGTCAGGATAAAGCTAAACATATAAAAATTATGGAAAGCATTATGATCTCATAAAAGATGAATTAGAATTTTATAAAAATAAAGTTGATGAATTAGAAAGAGATCCTATTGCTTTAATAAATGACATGTCTTACAAACCCCTTAATGAGTATGAAATGACTCTTAAGAAGTTTTTTATTTCTGGCTTTAATAGGACAAAAATTGCTTATATGATTTACAATGTTAGTAGGAGCAGGGGAGAAGGTCTTGGCTATTCTGAAAATCTTTTAAGCCAGTAAAATCTTCTTCTACTAGTTCTTATTAGAAAAGACTTTATTCTTACTTTGTATATGTTGCAAACAAAATAGAGATTCAGAACCATTCAGAACCAAAGAATGTAGAATCATAGATTTTGAAGAAATCAGAACCAGGGACCTCAAAGTCAAAGGTTCTGAAAAAACCAGAACCAATGATTCTAAAGTCTAAAGTTTTGAAGAGACCAGAGCTTAAGACATTAGAGTCTAAGATTTTGAAAGTTTAGGACCAAAAACTACGATCAACCGAATACATAAATCTTTTAAACCTAAATTATTGAATGATTCCAAGCCTTACTATATGAAGGTTAAGATACAAAGTCAGAAGAAATCTTTCATAACTAACTCCAGAGGATCCATGAAACTATGGGTACCTAAATCTAAAATTATTTTTGCTATAAATAGGTTTAAGGGAGGAGCAAAGCAGCAGTTTTGGTATCTGGACAGTGGCTTCTCACGACATATGACATAAGAAAAACATATGCTCTAAACCCTAACTCGAAAAGAGGAAGAAAATGTGGGATTTAAAAGAAATCAGAAAGGCGAAATCATTGATATGGATACTATTGGTAACTCCTCTATCTCAATTAATAATGTTTGGTTAGTAGATGGACTAAAACATAACCTACTTAGCATAAGACAATTTTGTGATAATGGTTGTAAAGTAGTGTTTGATAATATCATTTGTACGATCATAAATGAATCTGATAAGTCCAAAGTTTTCAAAGGTAAGAGAAAATTTGATGTTTATAAAATGAACTTTTATGAATTGGATGATCATAAGGTACTTTGCCTTCTATCAATAAGTGATGAAAAGTGACTCTGGCACAGAAGATTAGGTCATGCTAACTGGAGATTAATATCTAAGCTCAGCAAGCTAAAACTTGTTAAGAGCATATCAAAACTCGATTATCACTTAAATACTCTTTGTGGAACATGCTAGGTAGGAGAAATAAAAAAGCCTATTTTAAACCAAAGAACATTGTCTCTACCTCCAAACCCTTAGAACTGTTCACATTAATTTGTTTGGTCATGTTAGTACTACATCAATCAATGAAAAGAAATATGGATTAGTCATAGTTGATAACTAGAGCAAATAGAATTAGGTTAAATTCTTTAGATCCAAATAAGAGTCATATGATGTGTTCAACATCTTCTTAATACAAGTACAAAATGAAAATGATTCAAAGATTTTAAAAATCAAAAGTGATCAAGGAGTAGAGTTTGAAAATGAATCATTTGAAGACTTTTGGGAAAAATTTGGAATTCTCCATGAGTTATCTTCTCCTAGAACTCCACATAAAAATAGAGGAATAAAGAGAAAGAATACATCTTTACAAGAAATGGCTAGAACCATGATCCATGAAAGTAATTTACTTAAGTACTTGTGGACAGAAGCTATTGACACAATCTGTTATGTTCAAAACAAAATATATATTTGACCTATTATGAACAAAACATCATAAAAACTCTTCAAAGGAAGAAAGTCAAACATTTGTTATTTTCATCAGTTTTAATGTACATGTTACATTTTGAGCAACAAAATCTATCTAAAGAAATTTGACGCAAAAGCTCAAAAGAGTATTTTCTTAGGATACTCTAAACACTCTAAGGCATTCGATATGTATAACTTTGAAGTCAAGATGGTTGAGGAGTCAATACGAGTCAAATTTATGATAAAGAGCCTGATTATCATATGTCAGAGCGTGTTGAAAGTTTTGCAGAGTTTCAAGTATCCGAAGACTCCTCAGAAGCTGGCTATTCAAAAGTTGCTAAACCTTCAGTAGCTAGATATTCAGAAGATGGTGATTCATACAAACCTTCAAAAGCTGATGGTCCGGAAGCAAATCCAACAACTAAAGCTCATTCAAATGTAGAAGCTTCTGAAGAAACACATGATGGTTTTCAAGAAGAAACACAATTCAAGAACACCTTTAAGTACAAATCTTAACATCAGAAGAGTTAATAATTAGAAATAATGAGAGTCATAGGAAGACAAGATCTGCATTTAAAGGAGAAAACTCTATGCTTGGACTTATCTCTACGATTGAACCTACTTCTATTAATGAAGCACTATTAGATGGTGGATGGACTGTGACTATGTAAGAAGAGCTGGATTAGTTTCAAAGAAATGATGTTAAGGATCTGATACCCAAACCTCATCAGAAGAACATTATTGAAACAAAATGGATCTTTAGAAACAAGCTTAACGAGTAAAAAATAAACCTAGACTTGTAGCTCAATGATACAATCAACAAAAAGGTATTAATTTCTCTAAAAAATTTACACCTATTTCAAGGTTAGAGGCAATCAAATTACTCTTAACTTGTGCTATTAATCATAATATTATTTTATATCAAATAGATGTTAAGAGTGCATTTTTAAATGGTGTCATTTATGAAGAAATTTATGTCAAACAACCACCTGAGTTTGAGAATTCTATCCACCCAAAATATATTTTTTAAACTTAATAAATCACTCTATGGATTCAAATTAGATTGAGAGATTGAGTAATTTCCTTTTAGAAAATAGTTTTCAAAAAGGTCAAATGGATACTACACTATTCAAAAAGACATTGAAAATGATATTTTAGTTGTCCAAATATATATTGACATTGAAAATGATATCTTAATTATTTTTAGTTCTACTAATGTCACTCTTTGCAAGAAAATTTCAAAGATAATACAAGATTGCTTTATCTAGGATCTTTATGTATCTAAAGGGAACAATTAATCTAGAATTGCTTTATAAGAATTCTCTATATTATAGTATCTAAAGGGAACAATTAATCTAGAATTGCTTTATAAGAATTCTCTATATCATAGTATCTAAAGGGAACAATTAATCTAGAATTGCTTTATAAGAATTCTCTATATTATAGTGATGTTGATTATGTTGGAGATAGAATCGAGAGAAAATCCACCGTAGAAATTGTCAATTCATAGGTGAAAACCCTATAACCGGGTCTAGGAAGAGACATGCAAGATTTAATATCATATTTAATCTCATGCATTGTTAAAAAATTTAATAATTTCAGAGTTTATTTCAGTCTCTTAATTAAAAAATTATCATATTAATCATAACATACTATGTTAACCCTTTTCGTCTAATTACATATAAACAAGTTCAAAAGTAATTGCTAAATTTGCTGTTAACTAGAAAAAAAGAATAACATTAATTGCTAAATTTGCTGTTAACTAGAAAAAAAGAATAACATTACAATTTTAAAGAGTTAAAGGACCAATATAATATTTTTTAAAATAATAGACCAAAATGAATTCAAATTTAACATTAGAGAGCAAAAAGATATTAAACTTTTTTAAAATAATAGACCAAAATGAATTCAAATTTAACATTAGAGAGCAAAAAGATATTAAACTTCGAAAGAATTAAAAGAAGATTAATCAATTCTACATGAGATAGTTCGATTCGACCATATGATAGATCCCACGGATAAGTAACGGAGAAAATTACTCTTACTTTCACACAATAAAGTTAGAGGATCAGTTATCGCCCTCTATTAACAAGGGAATCATTGCTTGTACCACATCAATTAATCAAAGAGGGTTTGGATGACTTTGGTGACTTTCCCTTTATCTCTCAACCAATTTTTCTCTCAAGATATAATATATTTTAATTATTCATTTGTCTTCAATTTTGCCTCAAGTCACAAAGTTACATACACAGTAAAATCACTGAATCCTATCCCCAATTAATCAATGCTGCTAGCCTAGCGGAAATGTTTTTCCCCTGTTATAAAGGTACGGTCTTTGTATTAATTTTAGGAACTTTTTTCTATCCACCTTCCCCCATTAAAATATGGAAGTTTATCCAAAAATTCTCATGGTTGAAAAAATACACAATCTAAAAGATTCTACCCGTAATGTACTTTAACATATAGAAATATATTGAGAGACTCCTTTAAGCATCAGCTATATATTACAAAGCCATTAGGATTGGTCCAGAGTGATAGATTTAGGTAGTAAGCATGACGTTCTAGCTTCAAACTTCGTTGCATTGAATGTGTATATACAAAAACAACTATTATACAACATAAAAAGAGGAATATGAAAAAACAAATAATAAAAAGGTGAAACAAGACTGTAAGATTCACAGTAGTAATCACTAAAATTTTGGTACCACATTTCTCCTGCTCACTCAGTCATCAGTCTAGAGGCTTGCTGTCTAATAGAACACCGCGTTCCCAATTTTCAGTGTACCTGCGCATATGACAGTTACACAGAAGTCAATTTTACTACACATATCCGGCATTTTACCAAAAAATAATAGGAACAGTCAATATATCCAAGTTCTCATTTTCATTCACGTGAGGTGTAAACACTTTTATTGCTATGTTATCAAAAGTTGCTAGATTAACATTGACATTTCAAATGGGTAATGATACAGGTTGAATATAACAACAACCAAGTCTTATCCCACTAAGTAGGATTGAGTACATTCTACATGGATCAAATTCCGCCATAATGTTCTATCCAAAACTGTTCCTATCCAATTAGTTAATCTCAAATCTTTACTAATAGTTTCTCTTATAATTTTTCTAGGTCTTCCTCTACCTCTACCTATAGGTGTTTAACTCCTCTCCATCTAATCTCCTATCTATAGAATAGAATCTCTGTCTACTTTTTACATGCCTAAACCACCTAAGTCTTTTTGCACCATCTTTCCTACTATTTACCCCAACACTGTCAAATATTATAATTTTTAAATTTATCCCGTCTAATCATACCACACATCCAACAAAACATCTTTGCTACACTTACTTCTTTCTCGCAACATCTTTGCAACACTGTCAAATATTATCTTTTTGAATCTTATCCCGTCTAATCATACCACACATCCAACAAAACATCTTTGCTACACTTACTTCTTTCTCGCAACATCCAATGATAGAGGTTGAACACAAATTTGTAAATATTTGACCCAAGAAAACATATGTAAACAAGGGGATGCATGACAAGGGTTTTGCCTCTTCAAAAAGCAAGTATAATTAATTCTGGAATTGAACTTTTATCATGGATTGAAGTTGGTAGGAGAAAGGGGTATGAGGAGAGTCATAGTTGAATCTAACTCACAAACAGAAATTAATCTCATCGTCAACAAAGGATGCTCCTCTCTTCATCCAAGGTTTAACTTAGCAGGGGATATTCAGAGTCTCTCGTCCAGAATTGACATTTTCCATTTTGTTCAAATTTCAGAGTCTCTCGTCAATTACAAACAACTATATCTCCAAATCTCTCTTACCGATCAGGTCTGGCTTTTTCTTTTGGCCGTGTTCTATCTCTAGTTATTGACTATCCTCCATGTCATCAATCTTTACTGCTGATGCTTTTACAAGTCTTCTTCACACATATGCTCAGACTAAGATAAGATTCTAACCTCATTTCTACAATAAGATTGCCACAATTCTTACTCTAATTATTGCATTTCTAATCATATATTGTCTTCTATAACCATTATTCCAGCGGAACATTCTTATATTTTTTACACAAATTTACCTTTTTGTTACCATCTGACAGTTAGTGTTGTATAACATTACATGCATTATAAACTGCATTTAAATTGAATACATTAAATATTGAAATGATGAAATTATCAAACTCAATATATTAAAATAATTCATAGCATGAACACAACACAGTATACTCGGCATACTTTTTAACTGATAAATATTACGACTAAAAGCTTTTTTTCCTACAAAATAAAATTATTTATATGAATAAATGATACCATAATGATTATCACACTAAAGTTAATGTCTTTGATTGGTGTTCAAATTAAAGTTGAGGTCCTTCCACAACACTTTTTCCTCTCAAAATGTCTGTCATATCTATAACAGAATGAAGACTGAAAGGTCGGTTAATATAAGTTGTTTGGCGAAGAAATATAAAATTCGTGTAAATAACTCCATTAATAAAACTAATTGAATTTATACCTCGTTCCATTTGCATTCACACAAAGAAATTGGCCATGCCGCCATCCGTCTTTGAAATTACCAAAAAAGGCATCACCAGACTTTGTGTAAAACCGCCCCTCTCCATTTGCCTTTCCCTTCCAGAAGTTTACAAACCACCGATCACCAGTGTGAAAATAAAACCAACCCTACATAATTAATAAACATCATTTACCTTCGTCTAGGGTTTTGCCGAAGCAACAGCCAGTATTATAATGCATGACACGCTTCAAAATTTATATAAAAAGCAATCACTTTATCATGGCTGTCTAAAATTACTAAAATTAGTGTACAAGATCAACACAGCAATTGCCAACAATTGAATATGCGAGTTAACCAAAGTTTATTTCTTCTAGTTGTGTGATGGAATACTTATTAACTTATAAATAATATTGTCACTGGTGTAATAGAAGACTTACATACCACAGTAGTTTGAGTATAGATACAATCATACAACATATCAACAGCAAAATGATTATAAATGTACTTATTAATCATGTTGAGCTTTGACTGTATCACAAGAGTTAATTTTAAAAGGGTACGAACCTTGCCGTGCATGGCATCATCCCTCCACGATCCTTGAAACATATCTCCATTCTTGAAATAGAATGTTCCTGGACCTGATCTCTTGCCAGTGTGCCATAAACCGTCATAGATATTTCCATCTTGAAGAACAAGACGCCCCTGGTTGTAGATTTTCATTTAATATAGTTATTCTCTTCAGCTTGTTGGCTAAAAAAGAAGGAAAAAGAGAAGTTCCTGAGTCTAGCTGGAACAAGCTCTGCTTGCTATTACATATTTGCAAGGATTTACCTTCCCTTCAGGCAGACCGCCTTGGCATCGTCCCTTGTATCTTCCTCCCCTATATTGTATTTCCACAACAGGACTCCACTTTATTGACAAATCGCGTTCTGCCTCCTGTTAATATAAAGTCAATCATAAAAAATCTTTACCACTTCGGATTGAAATATATTTTCAAATTTACAACACAAATGAAAGTTTAAACAAACGAATTAATGATAGTTACAAAGTTCAATCTACTACTTTATAATTAAACTAACAATCTTAATGGAACAAAGTACACACTTCCTGTTAGAATCTATTTTATAGCTGTATTATTTCTGTCAGAATCAGTGTTTTATTAGTTGTAGTATTTCCTTATTTAGCATATTACAATTATAGTGTATAAGGGAAATATCCCTGAATCATAGGGATATGATAGTTTAGATATTAGTGTATTTCCTAAAATAGTTTTCTAGCCTTGTATATATAACTGATGTATTCTCAGCATAATTGATATAACAAAATCAATTCATTCTACCCTAATTTCTAAGATGGCATCAGAGCTCTCAAATTCTGGGAGCCGCCTCTGACTGCGCAAACCAAAAACCCTAGACGGCAGCCTTCATTGCTGCTGATCATCCTTTTTTTCTTTTCAGCCTTCATTGCTGTCCATCATTCCTTTCAGGGCAGCCTTCATTGCTGCTGTGATTTGCAGTGTTGTTCCTTTGTTGTCGTCGCAACAATCAAATACATCCTCACTGCATTGAGGTTGTTGTACTGTTGTGGCCATGGCAAACCCAACTGATATGGCAAACCCAACTGATGAAGTGGTGCAAAAAACTCAGGAAGAGCTGCAGAACATCAACACTGCCTACCGATTGAATGGGAAGAATTATTTGAAATGGTCCCAGCTTGTTGGCAGAACTTTGAAAGGTAAAGGGAAAGCTAACCACTTGACTGATGACGCCCCTAAAGAAGGAGATCCCAAATTTAAAAAATGGGACGAAGAGGACTCTATGATCATGGCATGGCTATGGAACTCAATGATCCCAGAAATCACTGATACTTGTATGTTTCTTAATTCTGCAAAGGAGATTTGAAGGCCATGGAGGAGACATACTCCAAAGCTAAAGATGCTGCTCAAATATATGACGTGAAGGTGAAGACTATGGCTGCAAAACAGGGAAACAAGACTGTTACAGAGTACGCCAATCAACTCAAATCATTGTGGATGGAGTTAGATCACTACAGGGTCATAAAAGCCAAGTGCCCAGCAGATTCAACAATGTTCAAAGAGTATATTGAGCAAGATAGAGTCTATGATTTCTTGGTGGGGCTTAACTCTGTTTTGATCAAGTGAGAGCCCAAATCCTTGGAAAAGAAAAAGTTCCAGGAATTAATGAAGTAGTAGCTATGGTCAGAAGTGAAGAAAGCAGAAGGGGAGTCATGCTAGAAGACCTAACCACGGAAAATTCAGCCATGGTAGCTTCTGGGGCCTCGGCCATGATGGCAGACCAGAAAAAGTGGGGCATAAGTAATATGGAAAAGAAAGGTGAAGGAGTGTGGTGTACCTACTGCAACAAACCTCGCCACACTCGTGACAACTGCTGGAAGCTGATCGGAAAGCCACCTAGTAGAGAATGGGGGCCCCAAAACCGAGACAGGGAGTGGGGAAAAAAAGGAGACAACACAAGAAAGGGAGGACAAGCACACATAGTTGCAACCAGTGAAGAAAACAAGGAGGAGTGATTCAACTTAACCAAGATGAAGTAGAAGATGAGATCATTCCTCAACAAGTTGGATAAACCAACGGTAGTTGTTCTCTAGCATATTCAGTGAGTTTCTTTCCTTTGGACTTAATGCCTCGATAAACACTATAACCAATATTGGATACGGATTCGGGCCACTGACCACATGACACCCCTACCTAAACATTTCTCCTCTTACACCCTTGCCCTAGCAATAAGAAAATATCCACAGCAGATGGCACTGATGACGCAGCAGTCAAGGAGAAGTTCAAATAAGCTCATCCAAAACCCTTAAAATGTCCTTCATATTCCTAAATTATCATCAATCTGATTTCCATAAAAAAACTCACAAAAGACCTATCATGTAATGTTATTTTTTATGACAATGCTTGTATACTGCAGGACAAGCACTCGGGGAGGACGATTGGACATGCTAGAGAATGGAATGGCCTTTACTACTTGGACAGCCCGAATCTGCCACCAGACTTACAAAATAGCAACTGTTTTTTCTCTGACTCAATAAAGACCAACAGGGAGAAAGTCCTCCTACATCATCGTCGTCTTGGACATCCTTCCTTTAGAGTCATAAAAATGTTATTCCCTTCTATTTGTAGCAAATTAGATGTGGAGAGTCTTCATTGTGAAGTGTGTGAGCTTGCTAAGCACAAGCGTGTACCTTTCCCAGTTAGTAATAATATAAGCACTTTTCCCTTCTATTTAATTCATACTGATGTGTGGGGACCCTCAAATGTCCCAAATGTTTCTGGTGCCCGTTGGTTCCTTACCTTTATAGATGATTGTACTCGGGTCACATGGGTTTTCTTACTAAAACAAAAGTCCGAAGTCAGCTCTGTGGTCCAACATTTTTTCTCCATGGTAAAAAATCAGTTTGGTATTAGCATTAAAAGGATTAGATCCGATAATGCCAAAGATTACTTTAATCATGAGCTTATTTCCTTTTGTCAAAAGGAAGGTATCATTCACGAGTCATCTTGTGTCAAAACACCTCAACAAAATGGGATTGCTGAGAGGAAAAACAGACACCTACTAGACCAAACTCGAGCTCTTCTTTTTCAACATAAAGTTCCTAAAAGGCTTTGGGGAGAAGCTGTTTTGACAGCATGTTATCTAATTAATAGACTACCTTCTAGTATTCTAGCCTCAAAAAGTCCTATGGAGGTTCTGTCTTCTTTCTATCCTAATGTGTCCACATCCAATCAACTCGTTCCAAGAATATTTGGGTGTGTATCTTTTATACATGTCCACAGTGGTGATAGAGGTAAACTTGATCCTAGAGCCTTAAAATGTGTTTTCATAGGATACTCATCCACACAAAAGGGGTATAAATGCTATCACCCACCTTCCAAAAAATTCTTTGTGTCCAGAGATGTCACTTTTTTTGAGCAAGAAAGTTACTTCCACCAAGATCATCTTCAGGAGGAGAATACAGAAAAAGAAGATGATCTCCTTATGCTCCCTGACTTAAGTTTAGGTCCAGAAGTAGGGACTAGAAGTGTAACAACTTCTGAGAAGGAGGCAACTTCTGAGAAAGAGGCTCAACCCACTAAGTCTACTCAAGATGGAGTTGATGTAAGATTTGGAAAAATGGTTTATAAAAGAAGACAAAGGCCATTCCGAATCCCCATGTCCAAGAATCCAACCCAACACTACATGAGGTAACTACCGTTGATCCTTTAATCTCCACTGAATCAATCTCTGATTTTCCCACTGTACAGGAACCCGAATCCGGTTCAGCACCACTTCATGAGGACCTAGATATTCCAATTGCCCTTAGGAAAGAAACAAGGAAATGTACCACCAAGCCACTTTACCCTCTGGCCAATTACCTATCATTTAAAAAATTCTCACCTACCCACAAAGCCTTCCTCACAAGCCTAAACACTACAGCCACACCTACCTCCTTATCTGAGGCATTGACTGATAGGAAATGGAAACAAGCCATGGACTTGGAAATGGAAGCATTAAAAAAAAATAGCACCTGGGATTTGGTTACTCTCCCAAATGGAAAAAAAACAGTAGGATGCAAGTGGGTATATACTATAAAATACAAGGCCGATGGATCCATTGAGAGGTATAAAGCAAGGTTAGTAGCTAAGGGATTCACTCAAACTTATGGAGTGGATTACATGGAAACATTTGCTCCAGTTGCAAAAATGAATACAGTTAGAGTGATACTATCCCTAGCGGCTAATTATGGTTGGAACTTGCAACGATTTGATGTTAAAAATGCATTCCTCCATGGAGAACTTGAAGAGGAGATTTACATGGAATTGCCCCGGATATGGTGGAAAAATGCTGCCAACACTTTGCAAGCTAAAAAGGGCATTGTATGGGCTGAAACAATCACCACGAGCGTGGTTTGGTAGGTTTACTAAAGTTATGATAGGTCTGGGCTTCAAACAAAGTCAAGGAGACCACACTTTGTTCATTAAACACTCTAAGTCAGGGGGAGTAACATTGGTTTATGTGGATGATATTATAGTGACGGTGATGATGAGGAGGAGCAACAACTTAAGCCAACATCTAGCCAAGGAATTTGAAATTAAGACCTTGGGAAAATTGAAGTATTTTTTGGGAATTGAAGTGGCTCATTCTAAAAAGGGGATCTTCATATCTCAACAAAAATACATCACTGATTTGTTGAAAGAGACTGGTAAGACAGCATGCAAGCCCGCAAGTACACCAATTGATCCAAACTCAAGTTGGGAAATGTAGAAGAAGATACTGCGTTGACAAGGAAATGTATCAAAGACTAGTTGGTAGACGATATATTTATCTCACACTAGACACGATGTTGCATTCGTGAGTCTAGTCACCAGTTCATGCACCAACCGAAGGAGGTTCACTTACAAGTCGCACTAAGAATTGTGCAATACTTGAAAGGGACCCGTGCAGAGGAATTCTTTTGAACGGAATAGGAGTGTAAGTCTCAAGCATATACTGATGCACTATGCCGGTCGATTGTGGATAGGAGGTCGACTACGGATATTGCACTTTCCTTGAGGAATCTTGTGACTTGGAAGAGTAAAAACAAAGTGTGGTGGCTAGATCCAATCAATCAGGGCAATGGCACAAGGGATATGTGAGCTATTGTGGTTGAAGATCATCTTTGAAGACTTAAGAATAAAGTGGATGAACCAATGAGACTTTATTGTGATAACAAATCTGCTATTAGCATAGCCCATAACCCAGACAGCATGATAGAACCAAACATATCAAGTCGATGACATTTTATCAAAGAAAAATTAGATGGCCTGATCGCATTCCATATGTCTCCTCACAAGACAACCTCGCAGATATTCTAACGAAGGGCTGAATAGCAACAACTTTGAGAAGATTGTTTCCAAGCTGGGAATGGAAAATACCTATTCACCACTTGAGGGGAGTGTTAGAATCTATTTTATAGCTGTATTATTTCGTCGAATCGTGTTTTATTAGTTGTAGTATTTCCTTATTTAGCATATTACAATTATAGTGTATAAGGGAAATATCCCTGAATCATAGGGATATGATTGTTTAGATATTAGTGTATTTCCTAAAATAGTTTTCTAGCCTTGTATATATAACTGATGTATTCTCAGCATAATTGATATAACAAAATCAATTCATTCTACCCTAATTTCTAAGACTTCCTTTAATCCTCAGTATAACCAGAGTTTGAATCTGTTTTGCATGACATAAGCACCAGTCTTGGGGGGGTTATTAGGAAGTACAACCTTTGGGGGTTATTTCTATGGAAAGCTTAACTGTTGCAAGATAGAAACTCATCTTCTGCAGCTCACAATCAGTAGGAGACTGAACCGGAGAATCTACATCCATGATTCAACAGGAAATACTTCCAAACGTCTGCAAATAGTAAGCAGAGCTCAAACTTGAGTATCGATTTCAAACATTGAGGGGTAGAACAAGTTGGAAATACTGGTCTGACAGCCTTTTTGGTTCCATTTCTTTCCAGTAAAGAAGAACAAGACACGCTCCTTGAATGAGGAAACAAATTAAAATAAAATCTGAACAAAGACTACTATAAGTTATAACAGATTTCTCCACTTGGGTGCGAAAAAGAGCAATTAAAGGGTGGAAAGTGGGAGCACACTTGATGCACATCCAATTTTAACATTGCCAGCTGTAGAATCTGACAACAATTTTTCTCACATATATCATTAATAGTACCAATAGAACATTGCTAATGTTCTCTCTTCCAGTGATATATGCTTGAGCAATCATAAAAAATTCCAGTAACTTTTACCAGCATAGATGCAGCACGAACAGACAGAACACCATGCTTCTTTGGCTTATTACTATTAGCAAGTTTTGCCTTCAGAAGTGAAGATGTAAATTCTTTCACTGCTTCCACACCTACATCTGGCTCATGCTTTTTTGACATAAATGAGATATCTAAACTGTCTTTCAACTCTTCTGAAGGCCTAACACCAACAGGAAGGTGGAATATGCTTAGGCTATCAACCACTGGTGTAACATCAGCTTCCCTTTCTTGGGCCCATTCTTTTGCCACTTCAAATCCAGGGCCCAGACTCCAGTTTCCAAGTTGTTCCCTTTGAAAAGCAGATTCACCTATTGCAAGTTGATTAGAATTTGAACAATAAAACACCAAAAATAGAAATTATTCAACAATTGTCAAAGTGCATCAACACAGAAAATAGTTATCTATCTCTCAAGATTACCTTCTTCGGTAATGGAATCGTAAGGGATAGGAGAATTGGCTATATTGTCAAATGAATCTTCATTCTTTTCAGAATCCCTGTCATGTAATGTAAGGTAGGATAAATTTGTTCGTAAATAGGAAAAGAAAAAGAGAGATTCTGCATGTAAGATAATCTAAGTAAGATAGAAAGGAAACCTTGAAACAGACAACTTTGAGCTGTTGTTGCTCGCGTCTGGCTCCAACTCTGCATACTGCTTGTCAAATCTGTCATCAACAGTACGGGGAATAACCATATTTTCCCTCTCATCAATGCTATAAGGTCTCATCATTTCATGAGAAGATACTGCATCCTCTTTCCCAGAGACATTTTGTTGTATACTATGTCTTCCCCAAAAGCTAAAAACAAGAGGAAAATGTTGGGCAAGTTTGGATAGTATACCACCATTCTTGGAAGGTTGTTGCACGGTTGAGCTGCTAGAATCATATGAAGAGGGAAACAGGTCAGAAATTCATGGAATGGAAGTATGGACCTCAAATACTTAACGAATAAAGAAAAACCTACTCCCATTGGTTACAACTAATCTGATTCACACCATCAAAATTACACAGGCCACAGTAATCAACAACCAAGTAGCAATGATCTAATGAATTACGTATTTGATCCATGTCATAGAGACTCGACAAAGTTTTACATTGACTTTCACCTGTCTAACACAACCCTCTTTTTATCCGGGCTTGGGACCGGCTATGCATATAAAAGCAATGGTATAATGAATGCCGAAAAGTATTAAGGTTAAGAAAATAATTAGCAGTTCAGATTCTATAACATATGCACTTTTAAATTGAGACACCTTATCAACCAATTAGTCTTTTATGTCAATGCACTACTGCAATTTAAGAAAGTAAGCACATTATAGATAGACAATGTCTACTAACTATCCAATTCCCTATATACTGAAAATTGAGGTTTTTTCTGTTTTGTTTGAGGCGCGGGGGGCGGCAAATTAGTTAATTTGTGAGTTGAGTTATCAACCTAATGATTCCAACTCTTGATCGTTCTCCAAATAAAGGCGCAATATATTTCCAAAGGATAGTCACCAACAGAATGTTCTAAGAGCATGTAATTTTCCTCTTAATCCTCAAACAAACTCATTCATCACACAAGACCTGTTTACAGGTACCCAACAGACACTTGAAATTCTTTTGTTCATCCCGTCTAGACCATAAAACAATCTTATGTTAAACCAATGATAAGATCCTAGTAGCGTCAATCACTTATTATTCCTAGCAATTTCACTACCTTTAGTTCTGCAGGGTTTTCAGATACATGTTTTCCGAAATCTAGTTCTCCCTTTATCATTGAGTGCCAATGTTATCAATTCAAATTATACATCAATCTTCGACTTCAAATGAACCCCATTATTTTCTTCGCATGTCCTTGTATGAAGTTCTATCAAGATATAGCAACGAAATAATAGAAAACAGACAATACCCCCCTTTCCCATTGGTGCAAATACGACACATGAAGTCAAAAAGAAAAAAAGAATCTCCATCAAGGCCCATGTACAACACGGGGATAAAACTTGAAGCATGTTTGATAATAAGGCATGCATAGTATGTCAAAACTTGCATTTTACCAGCAAAAAAATTTCTAAACTTCAATATTGATGCAGAGAGAGACAACAGAAAATAAGACAAAATTCACCCATCTAATCTTTGAGAGTCACATGATGCAGAGAGAGACAACAGAAAATAAGACAAAATTCACCTATTTAATCTTTGAGAGTCACTATTAGAATATAGCTAAGACAGAAAGGTTAGCCTTGTATGACTGACATGTGTCAGGTGATATCCGTAGGTAACCTGCTATAGCAGGTCACACAGTTGCTACTACAAATGCAACTGTGTGCCATCATTTGTAACCAACTTTCAGATAACAGAATTCTGTTATACAAGAAATGAAAAGTTTATCTATGAATTCTATCAGTCACATGCTCCCATGCACATATACATTAAAATTTTGAGGATATTGTCGATACGTATCAATACGCTGATATGACGTGATAAGCAGTCGACGTGCCAGTGGAGTATCGGAGATCTTTTTTTTAATTAAAAAACTGTGACACAACTGAATGCCATTTGACTCGCCGTAGACGTGTCATACTTGCGTCTCCCATCTTGCATCTCTTGCTTAAGCCATTTGCATCTGTTTCCTCACACTCAGAACACACGGGCAGCAGCCATGTGCGACTGTTTTCTCTCACGTGCATAACTGAATTTTATTTTCTAAAATAGGGGTGGTAGCAATAGTTAGCTGCTGGGGATTAATACTAGGGATTTAGGGTTTTAGGAATTGGGACATGTTGCTCAAACATGATTTTTGAGTCTTTGCTTCCTCTTTCGTTGCTTTTTATTTAAAACATAACATAGTATAATAATAATCTATTTTAAAAAATAGTATAATAACCTAAATCTAAATAACAAGCGCATTGTATCTATGATTTTTAAGGATCAATGTAACAATGTATCCGATACTCTCTTATCGTATCCGTGCATCATTGGTCACATGTAGATAAATCATGCTAAGTGTCAATCCCAATACAACATTAAGTCATTAACAGTAAGGGAGCTATTGCCATCAAATTCAGGAACAGAAAATTTTCTAACAAGCATTCACAACTTCAAATGAGATAGATGATTACACAAGTCTTGTTCTCTCTGCAAAAAATAAAAATACATACCCAAGTGTGAGGACAGTTGTGATTAATAGGTTGGGCTCGACATCAGGCTCAAGTATTGTTGATATTATAATATCCCTCGTGTATTCTGTTGTCTGACGGAATGTATGCAGAAACACTGCTATATCACTATCATTGATGGGTTCAGAACATGCAATAATGCATATAACTGCACTATTTTGATCCTGAAAAAATGGTAATTATAAATTTATACAGTGGAAGAGAAGGAATAAGAATCAGAAATTAAAAAACTAAATGCTTACGATTAAATATTTTTAGAAAATGAATCCCTTTTCAGAGGAAACCATTCTGAAAAGGGATTTGTAATCCGCAAACAAAGAAAAAATAACTAATGCATGAATATCTAAGGCACAGGCGATACCTTCAATGAAGCACCCAGGAAAGGACTATCAAATATAGACTGCATAATTGAAGTTTTGATATTATAAGCAGCCCCAAATCCAATTCTGGCTTCTTTATAGCATTCCAATATCTGTACATAGTAAGACAGGTTTTAGAAAAATAGAGTGCCTTGATAATCAAGATTGGTCCAATTTCAAGAAAAAATATAAATACAGGGCTATAAAGCAACATTTATGAGGAAAATGTCTGAACTGTTGATGAAAAGCTTGGAAACTTACTTTAATAATTTCTGAATTACACGCTTCTTTCATGCTATTGTGCAATCTATCTATAAATTTTCTGTGACTTTCCTGTAAAATATTCCATCTATTCTTTAACCATATGATACTTTTACACATGCAAATAGCAAGAGAAATACTTGAAAATGAAACTTAACTGATTTTAGAACTGATATGGCCTTAATAGCTAGCAAAACAGCATCATTTGCAGTCTTCATAGCCTCATCTAGAGTCAGCAAGTCTTTTTTGAGAAGTGCATCAATGTCAATTTCTGTCTCATAAATAACAAAAGTGGGCAAACTCTCAGACTTTTTGTGGGCACTTTGGTGATTCTATTAAAAAATAAATTATACTTCTCTTGCTTCTCCTATTCAACTTTAATCAGTTTCATTCACAGGAACTTCAAAACGACTTCCAGCATTTACCCTTAATCATAACGATATGAATCCATTATGTTACCATACCTTTTCAATTATTGTCACCCTATGTGTGTTACACTTGAGAAACTCTGAAGAATGCCTTGTTTTTTGTATGCGGACAGTTTGGATGGTTTGAATAAATGCTTTGATAATTGTGTCAACTTTGAGTGTGTTTAGGAAATATGGATCAAAGTTCTTTCGAATGTGTGGAATGTTGGAAATATAATTCAAAAAGCATTCTTAGAATATGTACAAAAAGTTGGGTTCTATCCGATAAGTGTCTTCAAACAATTCTTATACTTCTTATGATTTTAAGGTGATCCGCAAAGAAAATCTTGCAAAAGTATATATAGCCGTGAACTTATTAAGGGTAACTATTTTCTATTAAGTAAATAAAACATTTATATTTCCATTTGTTCTTCACTACTACTTTAAGCCACTCAATAGTCCAGACCCATGTCCAAGAGACTAACAAACCCACCTGACACTCACCATATATCAGATTGATTCTATAACTGATTAGCTTTCACATATCATGTTACCAAACAAACAAAGGCATTGAGCCAACTTGTGATATATGCCTCAATAATGGGCAAATCAACAATCATTAACACAACTAAATCTTCTTTTTCGAAAAAGAAAAGGCTTACCTTTCAAGTGTTAAATTATATCTGAAAAAAACTAATGAGTCTGGAAAATGTTGTAAAAATATAGGACATAGCTCACCGATAAGTAAATTAGTATTCTTCTTAAGTTTCCCCATCAAAGCGTTTACCTGAGAATTCATAACACAAATAATTATATCATGCGAAAAATATGCTTGAACTACAAATCATAACTATCACGAAGAATATCACAAGGAAACTAAAGCAATCATTAAGTGAAAAATATCAACATGTTTAATAACTTCTCGTGGCATTTTTGCAAGAAATCATAATTGACAAGATCCTGAGTTCACTGAATTATTCATCATATTGTATGCATCTTTGTTTGAAAAACTATCATGAAGAATGCTTTGAGGCTGTGATTTCTGATGCCATTATAGCAGTGAAGTATATAATACAAAGCGTTGTTAATACCTCATCTTTTCGTCTCAACCCTTCAAAGCTAAATGGCTTCAAAACTACAGCAACTGTGAGTCCATTTGTGGACCTTACAGTTTCAAAAATATCAACAGCGACGGTGTGGTCTGACCCATATCCTGCACTAGCCACCTAAAGAAATAAAAAGGGGGATAACCAAAGGTTTAGACTACTTTCACTAAGCATGGCTGAAAAAATACATCTTAAGGCAACCAAACATCCTAATTCATGTCAGTCAGCTTTACCATATCTAATGATGCAAAAAATCATGCCCTAGAATTTCAGTTATAAAGTATATTTTCTATGGTGATGAATAAAAAATTTAAGTAGTTCAGTTGACTTGTGAACTTTACAACATCAGTTTAACAGGATAAAGCAAACTACGTTTGAGGCAACTTAATGTATGAAGATCGTAAATATTGAAACAAAGACTTTGCTACGAGAGTAATAAGGAAAGGAATGTACAAACAAGGACAATGGTCTTTGAGCATGACTTCATAAATACTGGAGCTTTGACAATTTCTGAGCAAGGTTCTGCAGAAATAACGTCAACTATTAGTACCTTTTAACCAGAGTGTGAAATATGTTTGGATATTGGAACTGAATTTCATTTTTGAAACAAGGCATTTTACCCTGTTTTTCTTTACTTATTTTCCATTTTATTGAAAAGTTGTTATTTACATAATGAGTCTGTATTCTGATTTGAGGTTTAAGTTTCATTTTTGGTAGTGAAATACAAAGCATAATGAAGAACAAGTGAAGAAGAATCAGAAATGAGAGGAAAACCTTCTTTAGTAGGCCTTTGCTGCAATTGCACCTCTTGTGAATCTTTTACAATGACATTCCTGCAGGATATTGATAAATCAAGACAAATTCAAAATGAGGGAAACGAAAAGCAATTCTAGAATAACTTAGATCTTTTTCTGCAAGAATTATTTATCAAACTACAACCAGAAACTATATTTATTGTACACTCTAAATGCTGTACTATTTAATATCAGGCACAGCACAAGAGACCGTCAACAATGCTAATTCAATCATACTAATTATTTTTTAAACCACTTTCAGGATCAGGAAAAATAAAGCTTTCCATGAAAATATATTTTAAGCCATTGGATCAAAATTGCATGAGTTGCAATTATTTCATAAACGGCAGCTGATTCAATTCCCTTGTTCAATCCAAGTGCTATGTGACAAACGGCTCTCTCACAAAATAGTCACGACTCACGATACTATATCATTCACATAATACCCATCATTTCCAAAATAATCAACATAGCCATTCCCATTTCTTCTTAAAATCAGACAAGTGTTATTTCCAAAATAATCAACATAGCCATTCCCATTTCTTCTTAAAATCAGACAAGTGTTATTTCCAAAATAATCAACATAGCCATTCCCATTTCTTCTTAAAATCAGACAAGTGTTATTTCCAAAATAATCAACATAGCCATTCCCATTTCTTCTTAAAATCAGACAAGTGTTATTTCCAAAATAATCAACATAGTCATTCCCATTTCTTCTTAAAATCAGACAAGTGTTAATTGTGATCAATTTCTGCTGTGATAAATAACAATGCTAGAAGGGAAACGTAAATTCCCAAAACTAGTCAAAGTAATTACAAACTTTTGGCCAAGTTTTAATTACACAAAGTCAGCTAGAAAACTGTTTAGAAGAAACCTAATCATCAACAAATAATTTGTACTAAACATAACTACTCTCCACGATTTTGTACTAAGGTTTGTTGCTAGTTCAACCCTCTCTTACCATGCTATATATGCAGGGATTCTCTACATTTTGATCCTCTACCTTTCATAAGTTTCTCTCTATTAATAAATAATTTTCTTATCAAATAATCTTTATTTTAATCACCAATCTCTATTCTTTTCTTATCAGTGGAAACAACGGAAACAGCTTGTTGCCTACTTGCCTTCTATTGCTGTACTTACCTAATTCCATTTATAACATTAACAATTTCCATAGAGTCTGCTAAATAGATATTAACTAAAGGAAAGAGACAAATAGAAAACACTCTCAGTTCTTAAACAAGCGAGACTTCCAATTTAGTAAGTCGATCAACACTAGCATTTTCTTCGCGTAAGTTGGGAACAAGAACAAGTTGTAGCTCTTTATAATCATCATCAAATTTGAAAGTTAGAAAATCAATTTCCTCGCGAAACCTAATAGAAAAACCTAAAGTAACAAATATAATAGTGAACAACATTTAGATTCCGAGTTACAAAACGAAAACTCATTACATTACATCCACTGAATAGCCTAACACAGTCCAAAATCAAACGCAACAGCTTAAAATTTTCAATTCCCCAAACCTAACAACAAGAATACCTAAAAACGGTTACCGAAAACTAAACAATTACCAAAAGCGCAGAGAAGACAACCGAAACGGCGAGTTGAAGCAGAAATCAAGAACCGCGTCCTTCCTACCGCCAATGGCAATCACTTCGACGAAATCGGATTTGGTTTCTCGGATATCGACTCCGCCGTAACCGTTCGGAAGCTTCTCCGAGCACATCCTGATCCGCGGTAACGGTTTTGAATTGCGACACCGACACCGGAAGCCATAACGGGAGTGGCGAAGAGAAAGAGAGAATCGAGAGTGAATTTGATTCGAGGTGAAATGGAATAAGGGAGAATTGGAAACAAGTTTGAAGTTGGGGAATGCAGAAAGTTCCATTTAGGCTTCCATTAAGGTTAAGAGCTATCTTCTATTTCTTTCCTTTGCAGTGGTGATAATACGGTGGATACAAGTTTTTAACTATTGGACATGTCAGTCTCTTCAAAAACCGGGAGAATAAGTGATGGATGACTTATGACATACTAGTACTTTCTCTTTCCTTTTTTATATTTATATTATCTATTTAAAAATTAGATCCCTCGTCAGATCAAATTAGTGAGAGTGTCAGTCAATGATTTGTTAGTTAAAATATTAAATTATTGGTCTAATATTACGATTAAATCGAATAATTTGATTGAATAAATCCGTCTTTATAATAATACTATGTAGTTATCAAAACCACCAAATCAGATGATTGGATCAGATGATTGGTCTTTAACAAAAATTTGTTAAATAAGTTTTTAATCCTTTTAAAATTTTCAAATTTCATTTTTAGTTCCTCCAATATTTTTCTTCAAGAATTTATCTCTTCAATATATTTCGTTTGAAGAATTAGTCTCTAATGTTAAAAATCACTAACATCTGCTAAGTTGACAATACAAGTGGATTATATTTTATGTTTTTTTTATTTCCATGAATGACAACGTGACCTTGGAGGGACTAAAAACGAAATTTGAAAAATTTAGAAAAACAAAAAATTTATTTAATCTTTTTTTATAAAAGAAAAGTAATTCTAAATGTTTCATAGAAAAATCACGATTTCTAATAAACAAATTAGTTTATTTTTATTTTTAAACAAGTTTCACTTTTATTTTTATTTTCTATAAATTTAATCATATTTTTATAACATTGATAACAACCATGTGTATTAAATATTTTTTTAAGAATTATCATTCTTAATTAAAAAATTATTGATAAGAACCATATAACTTATAATAATATTTTTAAAATAATTAGTTCTTAATTTTTCTTTGTAACAAATGTTATTACTCTATTTTGAATAAATTTACTTTTTTAAATTTAAAAAAAATAATATTTTATAAATATACTTTAAAATTGGTAAATTTTTAAATAGAATGCAAAATCATATTAAAAAACTATATAAAAAAGAAAAAATCAAATAATGAGTAAACTCTGTATATATTTCACTCAGTTTTTTCTAACAACTCAAAAAAATTTCAATTTTTTTTTAAAGTGAATATAAATATTTCTAAAAAAATCCATGATTATTGACATAAAAAAATTTGTTCATTTTATTTTTAAACAAATTTTAGTTTTATTTTTTATTTTTATTTAAATTAAATCACATTTTATTTATTTGATTTAAATAATAAATGGTCATTTAGTGACTTGTGATGCTAATAAAAATAACATATTCTATTTATAGTAATAAGTAATTTATATTTAATCAAATTATAATACACTATTCTCATAGAATAAAATATACTTTTTTAACCACCCAGGATTTCTTCATTTTTCTATAGATTTCAAATACAAATCCTAAATAATCTTTAGCTGCTCTCATCTCCACTAGTAATAATTATTTTGGAAAGAAAAAATGAATCCTAGTGCAGTTGTAGTCAAGTGAAAGAAGAATGGGGCAACATTCAGCATTGATTATACTAAGCCAGTGGAAGACAGGATCATAGACATTGCTTCCTTTGAGAAGTTTCTTCAAGAAAGGATCAAGGTGGGTGGCAAAGTTGATGCTCTTGGTGATTCTGTGACCATTATTAGAGATAAATCTAAGATTATTGTTACCTCTCACAATAACTTTTCCAAGCGATAATTCATTTTTTAACACTGAATTTATTTTTATCTTAACTTTACATTAATAGTATTGTTATGTTATTGTTATTGATTTTGAATCCATAACCTAAGGTTTGTTTAACATATCATTGGTGGCAGTTATCTGAAGTATTTTATCAAGAAATATTTGAAGAAACAATCTCTAAGAGATTGAGTTATAGTTATTGCCTCTAAGAAAGATAGATATATTTATGGGCTGAAGTACTTTAACATTTTAGAGAAGGAGGGAGAGGAAAAACACTGTTTTTGAGAATTATTTCTCAAATTTTATGAAATTTGACAGTTTTATTTATTCAAGGGTTAAATAAGTTTTTGGTCCCTCTAAAATTTACAAATTTCATTGTTAGTCCCTCTAAGGCCACGCTGTCATTCATGGAAATAAAAAAAAAAATATATATATATATATATATATATATATATATATATATATATAATCCACTTGTATTGCTAACTCAACAGATGTTAGTGATTTTTAACGTTAGAGACTAATTCTTCAGACGAAATATATTGAAGGGACCAATTCTTGAAGGAAAATATTGGAGGAACTAAAAACAAAATTTAGAAATTTTAGAGGGACCAAAAACTTATTTAACCCTAAAAAAAAATTACGACAACAACAAAATTTCATAATTTCACATATTCATTCTTTAAATTCAAATTATAAATATAGTTATCACACACACCAAAATAGAACAAAATATTAATTATTATTTTTTTAAAAACAAAAGGACTTAAGCTCGGGAATAACTAAATCCAAATTGTCCTTGTGAAAGAAGTTCCCCTCATATGAGCTACATAGGAGTTGAGGACCTCAATGGGACAATTATTTAGAATATGAGGACCTAAACTATGCATAGTTCTTATCTTTGATAACTCACATGCGCATTTGTTTTCTTTCCTATTCACTCCTTCAACCATTCATCATATTTCAATTATAAATGGACTGAGGCTTCGTAGAGCCAGCGTGAACTAATTAATTCAACTACCTCTATCATCTATAATGAGCCCTCAACTTCCTATTTTTTGATTTCGCGTCACAACTTCATCAATGTTGTGAGTCTTCCAATTAATGTTAGGGGACTTCCATCTAATTTGAATTTTAACGTTATCCTTGATCATGACTTTCCTCGATATAAAAGTATTTTCCTTGTACTATAAGACAACTCCTTTATGCTTCTTTCCAAATTTTGGGGCATGGTCTAGTCATAAAAAAAAAAAGAGTTCTCCAATGCTATATAACATGAAAAGTGATGGCTCAAGTTTCTAGCCAAGTGTCTGTCTCTTGGTTATTGATGTTGAGCTTCATATTCCACACCAGTCACTCATCCTTGTTTAAATTGAAAAAAGTTTTCCACTTGTTGAATAGGTTCTTTTCAGATGTATTTCACACTTTGACAAACTCTAGAGTGTGGAACATAGTTTCCCGCACTCTACCGCATTCAGCATAATCAGAACTACAGATGTATCTTTGAGAAAATAATTGCTTTATTTGCAAATCATTGTGGTGCATCATCAAAATGAAAGTTTTGACCCGTTCCGGCACTTAAAGTTTCTAGATGGTCTTCTAGTCCACATTAGTTATGAGCTCATCATTGTTGGTTAAGCCATTATATGTTGAAGGAATTGAGAAAGTTCCATTGTTTCTTCCTGTGACACCCCAAATAATTCGATTATTAAATAATTATGATTTTTAATTATTAATTTAATTAGGAATGTAATTATTAATATTTTGGATTAACGGGATTAATTAAATTAAATGGAAGTGGGTTTATTAATGAGGTGTGAAGGGTAAAGTGAGGGTGTGAAGAGTAAAAGACTCTACTCACATTAATTATTTTATTTTTATTATGTTAGAATGATAAAAGGAATAAAAGAAGGAAAAAGAGGAAAAAAGGAATTATTTTTGGAGAAAACACACATACGTGCAATTGAGAAGAGGAAAAGGAAGGAGGAAGGCCAATTCGTGTCGGAAGTCGAAGAACCCACAAGGTAAGGGGTGATTTCGATTAATTATTTGTATTATCGGTTTTGAATTCGACCGTATGGATTATAGCATGTTAGGAAATCTCAGTTTAGAAATTCTAAGGTTCCGTAGAATTGTCTCTATTGTGTCGGATTGTAGGTCGGAAACCATTAATGTGTCAGATAATTAATAGGAATGATGAAATAATGTTGTTTGATGTTATAATGGTGTAAAATGGATGTATTTTAGTGTTCCTCATGTTGCAATTCGTATGGGGATGTTTGGAATTGATTTGGAATGGGTAAATGCTGTCAAAATAGCAGATTTTGACTCTGCAGGTCGTGGGAACCGGTTCCCAGTGGGGAGGAACCGAGTTCCCAGTGTAAACTTTCAAAAACTGGCAAAAATGTACGTAGGAACCGGTTCCCAGTGGGGTAGGAAACGGGTTCCCATACATTTTCCAGGCGTGATTTTGAACTTTGTGGAACCGGTTCTCATAGGGAGGAACCGGTTCCACGAAACTTTTGAAAAATTCTAAAACTTTGAAAATTCATAACTTTCAAACCGTAAGTCCGTTTTTATTTTGGACGTTGTTTCTTAAATTTAATGCTCTATCTTATAAAATGAAAAGATTTCCTAAAACTTGAAATTATTTTGAAAATGAGTCGAATTTCGAAATAAGTGATTATTTATTCGAGGTGTGTTTGGTGTATAAGAGGTAGTGTACCTGTGACATTGAGATATCTGAATGGTGTGAATGAAACGCATGTTTATGCTATTGATTGTGTGCATGATTTGTTGAGAATATCATGTTTGGGATTTGGTTCAGTTATGATAATTTGGCGTATTTCATAGACTGATTTGATGTTGCATGTTGGTGATGTGCGTGCATCTGCATTTTTGGTGAAGTTAATTCCCATTGTGTGGAATTTGACTTGTATTGCCATTAACCGATACCCGGGTGATGGATGGTTATTGATTCGATGGTTCCGGTGATGACGGTCTTGGTCACGTGCCACATGCATTGAGTGTGCCGATGGGAATTGTAACATGTTAGGATGTCTTCAACTCTTATTATGATTGGTATGGTTCTAACTGCGTATTGGAATCTGAATTATGTTAAAATGGGTGAAATAATATGCTTGTGATATATGTTGATTGAGGAGCTTATAATGCATTGTAATTATGAGAAATCTCACCCTTACTTTGATGATTTCAGATTAAAGTAGCAGCTCAAGAGTTGGTGAGGATGGCTGTAGAGCTAAGATATTTAAGTCCGCGTGTCAGGGTCATGCTCTGATAGGTTGTAACACTGGGGAACGTTTAGTTGAGGATTTATTCATGTTTCAGTTGTATTTGGAATTACTTTAGGAATAATTAAGACTTGGTTTATTCCGTTTTGTTTTGATGGTATTGTTTCCGCTGTGTAAGACATGGTCTTAACTTAATTGATTATTTTGATGGTGGTCCTCAGTGTAGCATGGCTACTGAGTTAATTAGAGTTTTATTTATTTCATAATTGTGGCATCCCTTGATTTCTGTGTTGACTCTGATTAAATCTGATTTTAATATTACCTTAAATAATATATTCGCGGGGTATTTTAGAAGGGGTGTTACACTTCCTCCCCAAACATACCCGTCCTTGCCCATGCCTATGTTAGGAGGATGTATTGTGAGAACAAAGTTGGTTATGTGAGAACAAAGTTGGTTCTGCATCTGGCCTTATGCTTTGATGATAACCTTACATGTTATCTTTAAGAACAATTGTGTACTCTAACAGGTTTTTGTCTAGTGTGTAGCTTTTGTCATGTAGGTTCTGACTTTAGTAAGAAGTTGTGTGGCGTCATCAGGTTTTGAATTCAACACTCTAGAAGAATATCTTTGATGTGTTACAAAGTTAAGTCAAAATTAAGGAATACATCTTATGCGGTTTTAAGGAACGTTAGTAAAAGAGCTTCTGATTGTGACTTACTCAAGAAAGCTTTGGAGGCCTTCTAAAGATCTACTTATGATGTTCCAAGTTCTGAAGATGTTGAAGACAAAAGTTTTGTTGAACGAAGTTTTGAAGAATAAGATGGCAAGAGTTCTTTGAACAAGTCCTAAAGGTTCTAATGACTTAGGTTATGGAATATACTAGTTCTGATCCTTCAAAAACATGTTTTATCAACAAATATATCATAAGCCTCTGAAGATATAGAAGACGAAGATCAAGACTAAGGGATTGTGTGTGATGGTGAGTATAAAAGTACAAAATTATAAAAGTTTTATTGTCTACCAATCCCACCATGATTGTTGGAAATAATACATTTGTATTTGTATTTCCTATTCTACCCTCCAACAGTTATCTTCTTTTGAGTTATAAAAGAAATACTTAGACGACTACCCTCTAAAGGTTCTCTTCTTTGGAGTTATAAAAGAAGTACTTAGAAGAATTTGAAATATACGAATCAGTTCAACAAAACTACACTAAACTGTTGCACACAAACTCTATAGAAAAATATTTTGTATAGTTTTGTAAATAAGTAAGGAGTTGTTGCTCGTATCTTGCTATCACCACTTTTGTGTCTAACCAATTATTGTTGATAGGTTCCTTGAGATACTATGTGTAGTTTGTATACACCTCATCGTCTTCCTCGTGAGCAACAACAACAACATGCAGTAAACCCTAAACCTGTGGATTATTATCAAACTTCTAACACATATTTCGTTACCAAATCAAACCAAATAAAGCCCTAAAATGAAGTACTCTAAGAGTGGAACAATAACATACCCTTAGTTTTTACAAACATGTCCTTAAACAACAAGAAAAATGAGCCAAAACCCTAACATAAAAATCTGAAAACAAGCTTCACATCATTGCATTTTCAAACATGTACCACGTCCTACCTATGGTAGGGTCAAAATGCAGATGAATGAGCCTAAGCATGTTAAACCATTAAGCATGAGCATGAGTATAAGAGAGATTGAGTTTGTGAGAGCTTACCAAGTGGAGTAAGAGTACAATGATATTTCTTCTCTGCGTAAGGATGAAGAGAAAACCAACACCAGTCCTTTAAGATCCTTAGATGAAGATAATGAAATCAAAGATAGAAGAGAGAACTTGTAGGCTATGAGAAAGTGAAGAGATTATTGAGATTTTTCTCTAAAAATTATTTCAATCAGCTGCTTGTGGTTGTTAGGTTACGAGGGTGAAAGAGTAATTTGTTGTCTCCTCATAAGAATAGGCGTTAGGTTTTTTTAGTGAAGTTATGTGGTTAAAATCTTGAACCAAGGTTAAAAAATCTGAAGAGTAAAATGAAAGAGTGAGTTTTGCCACAATTTTCCTTCATTGTGCTAGTACTATTGTTATTTTGTTGTTATCCGAAAGAGTGTGAGTTCTCTTCTCTATTCTTAGCTCACAAGTTTTGTTTAAAAATAATATTTTCCATTTGTAACTTCAGGGCTCAACATACGAAAAAAGAATACATGCCATGCAAATTTGTGACCCAGTGATGACCCTATACTCATGGCCATGCAAACTTTTTTTAGTCTTCAAACCTTGCTCCATTGGCCTCCAAATGATGCGTTTTTGGGCTCAATGGAAAGAGGAAATATCAAAAAGTGCTTCTTATGTTGGCAACAAACCGAGACAATAGCTAGAACATCCTTTAAAAAAGTCATGAAGTTGTGGTATCAAAACTGAATGAAGTATGTGAAACTTCTCTAAGTTAGCATTTAATTACAAGTTGGAGTGTGTGACTTCCAAAGGTGATATCTCAAGATTATTTGAACCAATTAAGACAAGTTTGGGATCAAAATAAAGAGCAAAGATCACTCTGTAACTTTTGTGTTGGATGCAACTCAAAATAAGGCTTGAGTCACAAAGAGAAATGCTTTGGAAGTCATGCTAATAATCTTGATCCAAGTTTCAAAATTTCACTAAGTATTGGAGTCTCATATTTGAATGAAGCATCCACTTCATGGCTTCATAAATTTTTATTTGTGGACTTTTTGGACTTTCACTCTCAAGGACAAAGATGATGTATGCAACTTTCTCTTCAATTTGATCATTGATTTGCAAAATTTTAACCATAATTGAATGAGATATGAAGCTTGGAAGATGACAAAATGAACATAAATTTCATACTTAGAAAAATATTCTGTGTCAAAGATGACTTCTTTTGCAAGTTATCTCAATTTTGACCATTTTCCTCGACTTTTCTCAACCAATGACCAAACTTTCTAAACTTTGACATTTTGACCAGAAAATATTTTAGTCAGGCTTTGACTTTCCTGTTGACTTTTAATCAAATGCATTCAAATCTCAATCTATCCATCCAATCTTGATTCTTCTCATTAAAATGATGATCAATAAGATTCATATGAGTGTCTTTGAGGTAAGTTAAGAACCATGGACACTTGTTTTGCTCAAATAGGTCAACTTTAGATGAATTTGGCCAAAACCCTAGTAGAAGATCAATAATATAAGAGATAATGATCATACTTCAAACTTCAATCTCCTGATGAATTTTGAGAAATCTTGAACAATAAACTCTTATGTATTGAGATGAGACTTATGATAATGAGATCCTCATCTTCAATCTCTTGAATAACAACTCATTTCAACTTTGAAGGATATATCATCCATTATCAAAACCCTTGATCCCTTATATTTGACTCCATGATATGTAATGCTTGATTATGAGGGGGATGCATGATCTTATTATGTTGGAATTATAAGTGGGCCAAAAATTAAGGTATGACAGCTACATAACATTCTGATTAGACTTTGTATTATTCTTCCTAAGATTAAGTTTTAAACCGAAAGATACTTAATTGTATTAACATTATTTTGTTTTCTATATTGTGGAATTAGACTTGTCATTATTAGAACAAGTGAGAGATTATTGAAAATTATTAATAATAATTAATAACCATGGGTATGTTCCAAAATAACAAGAAAAATATGCTAGTGAAATTGTTTTTTGAATTTAGAAAAAGGAAACACTTCATGAAGTGTTTCTATTGGAGAAACAGTACACCAATTGGTAAACAACGGTTGTTGTAGACAAAACACTGTAATATTTGGTAAAATTATGGCTGTAGGCAGAATAATGCACTATTTGGTAAAAGTGTTGCTGATAGTGTGTGTTTCCTCAAGGGTCGCAACCTTATGAAACAACACCAGTTTAGCCTATAAATTGAGTATTCCAGATTTAGAGAATACATTAGAAAATCACATAATCTCCACTATAAATTTCATATACTCTTCATTGCATCTGAGTTTTCGTTAGTCTTGCAGAAACTTAAAAATAGGCTGAATCATCTTGGGTATTTATGTGTTTCAATTTTAGGACATATTTGAGAGTGCTTGAAATATTTATAAGGAAAGTGATTTTGTTCACGATTTCTAGCCTCAAGCCATTTGATTTAAAGGGTTTTTTCTAACATTAATTACCTTATAAATAATTGTTAGTTGAATTAGTTTAAACATTTAGGAAAAATAGTTACATTCAGTTGTAGTTAGTTACAAGATTGACTAGAATAACTTTCGTCTATATAATGGATTCATCAATATGAAGTTTTCACTGCTTCTTAATTATCTTTTCAACTCATAACAATGTGTTCTTAGTTAAAATGGAGTTGAGTTAAATTTTTACTTTATTTCAAAAAATACCACTAACACTAAAAAAAAGTTTCAGAGTTTTTGTTATATGTCGTTTTGGAAAAAAAATTGTAGCACAAGTCGTTTTACAATTCTAATGAATATAGGGTGTGGAAACAAGATGTGTCTTTTGTTCAACTGAATATGAGTTTTCTATTTATTTATTTATTTGAAATGGGCATTGTAACTAGGAGAATATGGGACAAAATCGAAAGGTAGATCGCGTGTATGGAGGAGATAACGGGGGAAAAGTTGAGATTTTTTATTTTGAATAGTCACAAAATCAAGAATATAGATGATAGATTAACAGTAGGAGTGATTTTATTGATGGTTGTGTAGAACCTATGGGTGATGAGGAATGCAATTATTTTCAATGGTAAATCGTTTATTTTGATGATTGTATAACTGCTATGATTTTTAATTCTTGGAGGTGGTTTAATATTGTTAATAGCTCATTTGTTTCATGTAATTTTCATTATTAGAACACTATGACTCTTAGATGTTGTTTACCTGTGGTTTTGGTAAATAACATTGGTCTCTTAACAAAATTTTACTTGCGAGATCGACTAGGGAATCTTAGTACAGTGCTTCCGTTTTCAAGTGTTTTTACAAAGTGTTTTCAAAAGAGTTCGTTCGACCTAATGTCTCACGCGTTCGTATACTTTTAAAAGTGAATAAAGAAAACCTTGTAGAATAAAACGAAAGCGTTTAAATTGCAAACATAAATGACATAGCACTAAAACATACATTGCTCTAGCTTGACTCATTTCGCCCGTTCGTTTGGGTACTCTGAGTGATTAATGTTAGGAACGTATGTGTTTGAACCATTAACACTATGCGCTAAGTGCTTTATTTATAATACATATATGATAATAAATTTTTAGCGGGCTTCGCTTGTTTACACACTGCATATACTTTGTAACTTCTCTCTATTAACTCACGTTCTCCACTCGTACTCTCTTTCCCTCCAAGAAACCTTTGTTTGCATTATTTGGGCTATTTGCATATTCTTTGGGCTTTTAATGTTTCCAGGCCTAATTAACCTCTTGGTCGATTGCAGTTGCAGTCGATTACACCTTGGTCGACTTAAGTATTACACCAATACAAAGAACCTTTTTGAATTATCTTCCTTTTGGTTGGATTTTAGACCGTTTTAAAAAACCCAACAAATTGCCCCCCCCCCCGAAATGTCCTTTTCGACTGAAAAAGGTAGAAATGGACATTTTAGTCTTTCTTTCTTAGTACGAAATAACATCACCATAATCATGACTTTCCCCTCAAACGTCACGTCTGCGAACAAGCAGCCAATTCCCTACTTTTTAGCTTCAACTTCCTAGGATGAACGTGACCCTTAACTCAACAACTTCCTCAATCAGCTACCACTTGGTTGACACGTGTCTGCCATGTAACCAAAATTTTCCCACTTCCTTTCTAAACGTTTGGTTTCCTTAGTGGTATAAATACTCTTTTCATCTCTTCAGTTTCCTTTTTATGCTCTCTTTGCATTCTTAAACTTTCCATTTCAAACTCAAGGAAAACTCTTGCTTTCGCTTTTTTACCCAGAAAAGCTCTAATCACTATCATGGCTACTCCAAGCCAAATTTTTGAACACATTCAAACTTCTAGGGAAGTTGAGATGGTTCCCAACATGGAAGATATTTTTGTTCATCATAAAAATACTTTCATTTTGGAACCCACGCCAACACGAAACATTCAATCCTTTCGCTCTCAAATACTATTCCCTTTCGTGTGTAAGTGAACCACTTACGCTCTCTTAGGACCTATTTATGATGAAATCAGAGCACCCAAACAATTGGAAAACTATTTCCTGATTCACCATGCTACAAAACCCCTTGTTCACACAGATTTCCCCATAGATTTCGCACTTCAGTACCAGACTTCTAAGGTTTTCCATAGTGCCCCTACTGCCAACCAAGATTACCTTGCATGGTTGGACAAGGTTGAGAAAGTTAAAGACAATGATTGAAGGCTCAAGGCATTTTTGACTTGATCCAACTCTTTAAGGCTGTCCCTAATAATTGTAACTACATATTGATTTCTATGCTCTATTTTTGGGAAGGTTCTACGGACATTTTCTATTTCACAACTGGCATGCTTACCCCCACCATGTTCGACATTGCAACCATTACTGGTCTTCGCCCTATAGGTGACACTTTTCTCCCCACTGAGGCTGACGAAAATGCCATCCCATTTAAGAAATATAGTGGTGGCTTCACTAAATATATGGAACACTTTCATGTCAATGATGTCAACACCGTCTCTGACGAAGAGCACATTACTTTCTAGGCTTTATGGCTCTCTAAGTATGTGTTCTATTATCGATACATAAAGGTGGCTAAACGGTTTATTGCATTGGCCCACCACCTTCACTCGGGTCGAAACATATGCTTGATAGAACTTATATTATGGTCGCTCTATGACTCACTCAGCATAGGGGTCCACCACATGACCTCACTAACTCCTAATGCCATATATCTACTTGCTGGTCCTTTTTGGTTGCTTCAATTATGGTTAAATGCCACTTTTGCAAGCCAACTCAAGTTGCAACTCACTGATGCTCAAGAAGCAACATTCGCCCAACGCAACACTGAAAGTCTTCGTCTTGCTGCGATGACACCACCCAACAATGACTTAACTCGAGAAGAGTCCCTTGAAAAATACTTGACCTTCTTCAGCTAATCCACTTCAACACATATTTAAAACTTTCCAAAACGTCCCATAATTAGACAACAAAGACATTACATTCTCCTAAAGATGTAAAGAAACCAAAAATCTATTACCCCATCCAATCTCTTATTATTCCTCCATAACTAACTAATTTAGTATCCTTACTCGCTCCATATTTACAATTTTGATGAAATGACAATGATATGATTTTTATGGATGATTTGAATTATATTTTTGTGTAACTCATTATAATTAGGACAATACAACGATTAATTTAAACATGCAATGATTCAACAAATATTAATTGATTAAAAATCAAAGCGAGCTAAATGAATTGGTACTATTTAGCATTGTTTAATTATTCAGATAATTCAATTCGAGAAATTTCACACACTTTAAAGTTTTAACAGTGTCTAGAGAACCTTCCTTAGGAAGTGTTTGGTCTCAAAGGTAAACCCGTTAAAATCTTTGTTTGGGGGATTTAGTATTAAGTCATCGTTTGGTTCGTGAGCTAGGCCACTTAAGTAAAACCTACCTCTCTGGGTTCTCAAAGATAAATAGTGAAAAATATTTTTATTGGTTCTTGAGCTTAGCCAACTGTAAATTATCAACTTCGTTCAAAATTAGCCTGGTATAAAATCTCGATTTGATTCACGTGTATACCGTGTAAAATCCCAGTTCAGTTAATAGGATATCCAATTCAAAACTTCGCATTGGTTCAAGATAAGTATGTATAAAATATATTTTTAGCTTTGGGACTAACCAATCAAAGCTTTATTTGTGTTTGAGAGGAAGACTAACCTCTTCAGTCCATTGTTTGCTGCTTGGTTGGAAGTTAACCGAAAACTTCATTTTCCTTGTATAAGGGGTTTTATGAGCTTAACCTACTAAAAGCTGATAAACATTATTGAATATTCTTAAGATTAAGTCTTAGGGAGAGGAATAGGTTTATTGATTTAGAGCGAACCTCTATGAATCCCGATGTCATCCTTTTTCCTTATCTCTTTACTTTTCACATATTTACTTTCCTTTGATTTTTCATTGTAGTATTCAAATGTTTTCTTGAAAAAAAATTTAAACTCTAAAACTGAAGAGAACTTAGTTTTACATTGTCGTTTTTCAAACCCGTACAATTCACCCTCCTCTTCATGTGCATGGAGTCACATGTTCAACATACATTTCCTTTTCTTTTAAAAGTTATTACTTTGACCAAACTTCATAGTTTTATTTTTCTTTAAATTTTTTTCAAACATCTTGTAATTTTCCGAACAATGCCTCCATTGTCATCTTGGATAGAGTTTCCTTGTTAAAGATCTAAGTACCTTTAGATTTAATTAACTGTTGGTGAAGATTTTTTCAAGAAGGGTTAAATGGTTCATCAAATGAGTGAACCTCTTTTTCAAATATAATATATTTTCTCATGATTGTATTCTAAACATATAATTTTCTTGATTGAGAGTGTTTAATCTAGATCAATTTATTTCCTCTGCGCCTTAGTGTGTTATCTCTAAGTTTCCCAGATTTCTTTAGTGATTTTACAATTAGACACCCTAAAGAATTCATCCATCCCAATGGAAGATGCTATTATATTTTTGACTTTATTATCATGTAGAATTTTCTGGTTATTATCATCATTTTAGGTTTTGGCCGACTTACACCATTAATAAGTAAAGTAGGAATGTAGGGACCATTTTTTACTACTTTCTAAACTTCTACACTTTGTGATTCTGGAAACATTTGCATTCTAATCTTCCAAAAATCATAACAACCACTGGTGAAACATGGTGGTCTATTGCCATTGTTGCCTTCTCCTAACAAAGATTTTATGGAAGCCATTTTTACCCGACTCTAGGAGAAAGTTACCTAACTTTTGCTATGATGCCAAATGTAAAAATAAGAGGCAATCTAAGGGAATAAATTAGTATTGTTGGGTTTTTATTGATTCTAAGTAATGTTTCTTAACTTTGAATTTTATCGGAAACAAGTGATTTAATGCTACTTTAAGATTAATGTAAAGTGAAAAATTTCAATGTCATAAAAATAAAAAACACAAGATATTTATACTAGTTTTCCTTATAAACCAAAGGTATATCTAATCCCTCTACTCAGAGAGTTATCCACTATGTTTTAGAATCATGTATAACTCTCACACTAAAACTTCTTTGCAACCTTCTATTACATAAACAAACACCAAACTCTATGGTGGACTCTTAATCTACCTGAATCAAAGAACCTTTTCAATAATAACAAAACACTAAGATGATCTTCACGAAAATCAGAAATTATCCCCACTTTATATTTACAAACACATTTCACAATAAACTCTGAAGAAATATACAAATACTTAAACTTTGTTGAGAAATGAAGAATGTAGTAGGCTCTTGAATGTCAAATCCAATATTGGAATTATAGACTTTATTTTCTCAATAGCACAATTCAAATCATATCATTTAATTGTTCATATTCTGTTTTGATTTTGAAACTTTTTTATTTATGAAAGTTTACAAGTTTCAAACCATTTTTGAAAAAGAATGTTTCTTGAAAACAATCTTTGATTTCTGTAAGTGATAACGTAAAAGTTATTTTTACGCTTTCTATGTTAAACGATCATTTATACACACTTAAAACCTCTATTAACGATTTCATTTCTTTGAAAAGGTTCTATGAAGCTTTGCCATTCAAAATAATGATATCTTTGACGGGAAAAAACCTCGGTTCGGGTTGCATTCAAATACCACATCCTTGTAGTCGAATGCCACTTTGTAATGTTCCAATTTTTCAAAAAATTGAAATTGGTATTCAAATACCATATTATGGTAGCCAAATACCACTTCCATTCCAACATTAAATTAATCTTTTTAAGGCACAACTTCAAAGGTTTTTATGCGATAACTTTGAAAATATTTTAGATTAACTTGGAATGATATTCTCTTCATCTTTATAGTCCATCGTCTCCATCTTTTTCTTCTTTCTTGATCATTATTGACTTCATCTTTTTCTTTTTTGTTGATCATGGTTGACTTTCTCTTTTTTCTTTCTTTTGTTGATGCATTTGTAGATGAAGTCATCTTTTGTTAATATAATATATTTTTGATGTTAAAAAATTTCAAAATTTAAATCAAAATAATTAAAATGTTAAATAACAAAATAATCAAAATAATCAAAATACTTAGAAAATATTAATCAGTTTTTAAAATTTTAAATGAACACACGACCATATTTATTTTTTATAGAGAAAAGGGCTGCAATGTAATTGAATTAATATGATTCGGTCTTGCATTCCACACAATACTTCCCAAATATTTTTGGGACATAACACTACTACAAAACACATAAACAACAATGCTATGGTCACCAAGATTTTACCTTATGCCGTGGTGACATCTCTAAACAAAGGCGCTCCCATATTATTTTTCGTTTTTTGATTTAAAATTAATTGTATATAACAACGGTTGATGAGTCAGCTATGATGAAATCATCAAGCTTTCATGGGTTTGAACCTTAATGTCATGTTATATACTATTCCATTAATATTAAGGCACATTTTTTTTTAAATAAAAACTTAAAGGCTTTTGACTACGGTTGGTAGTTCCACCGTTGTGATATAGTTTATTTTTTGTTTAAATTTGGCGCTTCTTTATGAAATTTCACTTTGAAAGTAATACAATATTTTTTGTACAACATGTGAGTCCATGTGGCATTTTTTATTTTTTAAATCCACGTAGATTTTATTTATGTTTTTAATTTTTTAAAACTAACTTTACTTTTTTTTACTAAATTTTTTAATATATATTATTTAATTTAAATATATTTTACTAGAACTATTTAATTATAATGAAATATAATGCAAAATATGTCACTAATGGGATTTGAACTTGACTTTATTCAATTGTAGTAAGATTTTTCTACCAATTGAGCTACGCCTCGTGTTTGTTATTTTTTACACATAATGTATAATGTTGGGTATGCACCACTAAATTGCATTATCAATAGCTTTTTTGAAGTCCTCACGTAACAATATAACAAAGCTAACAAAACTTATTAAACTTCTCTTATTTTTTCTTATATCCCCATTCATTAATTTTTCAAAGAATTTGTATCACATACCTTCAAATAGAGTACTTCATTTCACAGGATGCTTTTATGACATAAAAGATATAGACATGCAAGATTCTCATATCCATAGAATACATAAGATAATGTTGAACCAGTGAACCTTCAACCAGAGTTGAATTGATGAAATGTTGGCAACAATTTCACAAGATTGCGAAACTCTTAGTAGGAATTGCACTCTACAAGAGGAAATCACTGCATTTTATAAGAACCCAATAACATTTTGTTTTTCTCTCTTGATCATGATGACATTATTCACCATCCATAAATGGAGCAAATAGATTACAAAAGGGTATTTTATGTGGCACTTTATAATTATATATACTGCATATTATATACTCAATGTTTCTTCTTAAACAGTTATAGAGCCATACACATGCATGCCAATGAACTACAGCTAGAAAATCACCTTCATTATGTATTGTGAAATCACCATCATTTTAACTTTGTTTTGCTTAGCTAACATGTGTTTATAATGGTTGTATTTGGCTTTCTTGCAAGTGACAACAAACTCATTTCGTAGCATCTCATTTTCGAAGTCTATAGAACATTCCACTTAGTTCAAGTTCAACAGTTCACGATTTCCCAACATTGGAGGATCATGCAACGATGATGATGTCGCCATTTGATTCAGTTGCATTGACGATTTGGCCAGTGAAGTGTGTCGTGGGTGATAATGAAAATGAGTTCAAGACATCCCAATTTCAGTTTGAGACATGAGTTCGAGACATCTCAGTTTCAGTTCAAGACATCTACTGTAAGTGGTGGTTTGTAATATATTAATAACAGAAGTTAAACATCATACGCAACTGTGGTGTAGTGGAAAAGAATATGTTCATGTAACTGCAAGTGCAGTAGTTCGATTCTTTTCGCCATCAATTTTTGTTTTAGAAACTTTAAATTTAATTAAAATAAAAAACTAAAAGTTATATATATATATATATATATATATATATATATATATATATATATATATATATATATATATATATATATATATATATATATATATATATATATATATATATATATATATATATATATATATATATATATATATATATATATATATAAATATATAATAATAATTAAATAATAAATAAAATTTAAATAAAAAGCCATGTGTACCGCCAAGTCACGCAAAATGAAGATTATTTGCAGAAATGTGATAGTAAGGGGGTATTTGAGGGAATCTAAAAATTACAAGGGGGAGATTACAAAAAAAACTTTACCAAGGGCTAAAACCAAATCTCGCTAATATTACAAGGGTGTGTTGTATATTTAACCCTAAATTTATTACATGATGCTTATTTTTAAATATAAAATAAATATAATTTATATAAATTATTCAAAATTTAATTTTAAAAGATTGAAAAGGTTCGTAGAATGTATATATGATTTTTTTAAGTTATTTTAATACTTTTTTTTGAAATTCATGTGTCGTTCATTAAAAAAAAGAGTATAGAACTGTAAAAGGAAAAAACTAAAATGTTATGAAGGAAGCGGAATTGCAATTTATCGGGAAATTGCAAGTTATGTGCCATTCTAGTTCATAAATAAAAAAAATGAAATTGTAAAATATGGTTTTGCAAGTCTCAAACACAAGACATTCAAATTTCCAAGGCTTCTTTTAGACGCTAGGCTACTACTACAAGCTGGTAAAGTTTCTGCAACATTTATATTTATTATATATTATGTATTATTTTTAAATCATTTTCTCGATATTGAGGCCCCCGACTTCTTGAGACCGTGGGCCATGGGTCAGGTTACCCTAGCCCAAGACCGACCCTGCGTTTAGGGTACATAAATATTTTTCCCATGCATCTATAGTAAACTTCATTTGCCATTGTTGTGGTTATTATTATTGTTGTTTTAATCTATGTTGTGGTTGTTGTTATGTTCTTGTGGTTCATGCCGTGTTATTGTTTTTGAAGATAGATGTTGACCTTGTTGGGTTCTTCATCAGATGCTAGCAAAGAAACTCAAACAAATGAGTGTTGTGTGAATGAAACTCAAACAAATGATACTTAATAAAAAAGATCATAAAGAGGTTTCACAAGGGTGCCCCTAATTTACACCAGTCTGCAACTCATCAGGTAAAAAACTTTGATCAAATTTGATTCATTCTATAGAGTTCTTGACTATGAATATTACTCTACTTTTAAGAGTTATGTTGAGTTCCTTGGACGTAGCAAATTATATATATTGATAGATGATTAGAAACAAGTGGATGAGAAAGTCAAAGAAAGCAAATGGACAGACGTTAAGGTATTACATACTATAATTTTCATATATTAGATATTACTACCTATAATTTATAATACATTGATTTAAATGTAGTTGAACTTTGAGTTTTCCGAAGACTCAAAGTTAAAAAAAAACTATACTACAAACTCACAACAATGAAGATAAAAGAAAAAAGGTTCAAGGATGAGGTTTGATGAAAGATAAAATGTCAACCAAAATCTCTTTCCAATCAGTTCAAACAAAATGACAGCAAATATTATTCTCAATCAGCATTAACTAACACAAGAACCTAAGAAACATAGAAGAAACAGAGAACAAAATAACAACAAACATTATTCACAGTAGAACCTAAGAAACCCTGAGAAGAACCAAAGAAAACCTAAAACTAAAAACAAACAAAGCAAGCAATACTATATCAGAATCAAAGAAACCCTAATCCGAGAAGAACCATAGAAGAACATAATGCAAAGCTTAGAGAAGAACGATGACAAAGTTTATTTACCTGAGAAGAAAAGAAGAACGGCGTCAAGTGGAGGTTGTTGAACGGCGGCAGGTGAACGACGCGAACAGAGAAGAGTGATGAACGGAGGTGCGCGAAAAGAGAAGATATGAACAGAGAATAGAGAAGATTGGTCCCGCGTGATTATATATCTTTTCCAACCGTTGTTAAATGTCTTTTCCGTAGTAGTGTAGATTCAGAGTTTAACGATTTAAAAGTTCCTTGAGAATCATCAATACACTTGGAAAAAAGTTATAGATAAAAAGTGTCATTCGCAATTCAACAAGAAATTTTTGATTTTTCATGATTGAATTAATGAAAATATTAAATTCTACAAGATTGTCATTATTGAATTTTTTATTTGATAACTCAAATACATATCATAGCATATCAACATATTAAGAGATAAATCAAGAATATTACCTTAAGACTTCATGAGATTTAGAAAATGTTGAGAAAATTAGGATATGCGAGGAAGATAAGTCAACCATCATCGTGACCATCCAAAACATTTGAAAAATGTATGGGAGTACCATTAGTATGTCCGAGCAAAATCAGACAACGAAACAATAAAAGAAAGTAGAAAGCAAAATTGATAAAACAAAAGTAATAAAAAAATCCAACCAATGCAAAACATCAAGGTAAAACAAAAACACATCTCGAACAAAGACTTGGAATCAAGATCGAATAAAAGACCTCTACAACAAATACAAATTGAAGAAAGGCTAGAGAAACTTTTTATGAAGAGAGAGACGAGTTGACAACCCAACACACTCAAATGGGTCATGCTTCCAACCCCTAAAAGAGAAAAAGATACTAAAAAAAAAATGAGACTAACACTACTTTCAAAAAAGACAAATAATAGTGTTCATCTCATGATTCACACAAAAGCATTTTCTAAAAAAAATAAATATTATTTCACACTTTTCAATTATTTTAAATTATCGCATGTCAAATCAATCACAAACGTACAACCTCTTTCTTATACCTATCAAAGCCCTCAAAAACATCAAACAAACTAACACCGACTAGAGTGACTGAGAAATAGTCATTACTCTACATATTCATCTAAAAAATTTGTACCAAATAGTATAAGCAAAGTCACAAAAGACAAACAAGTGACCCTCTGACTCGACCTAACCTGAACACATAGCTCACGTCATATACCATTGAGATGGTCTAATATTCTACGCCTAAGAAGATGTTTCCTAGAAAATAAATTGTCTAATAACACTTGTCAGGAGAAAACCACCACTTTTGAAAAACATTAAACTCCTTCAACCTTTAGCCAAAACCTAAATCACTCGGTCTCACTTGTATTTTTCTCCATAGCACGGTGAAAGAGAGTCACTCGATTTCACAACTACATTTAACATTATAATAAAACAATAATTAAACAATTAAATGAATGAGAGTCGAGGTCTCTCATTAAACATTATAAATGAATCATGGCCAAATAAATCACCACAAAACAATTTATCAATAATTGCTTATATAAAAAAAAACTATAATTTATATCACCATTATTGAAACAGCCATTGCGATGACTTCTTCTAACCTAATAATAAACTCATCTCATTCTCAAGCTATATATACACATTTGTGCATATAGATAAAAACCAAAAAGACATGAAATAAGTCATAACTGGTCTATATTATATATAAAAAAAAAAGTTATAACTGGTTTAAAGTCGCACTTAATATATGATAAATATACCCGATAACAAAATCTATTAAATAAACCATAAAAATCTTGAAGCTAATATGTATCAGAAATTATTTTTTTTTTGGGGGAGGGGGGTTCGATGGAATTTGAAGAAGCTTCAATAAAATTCAGGAATTTCCACATATTCTTCACAGTACTCTCAAATTCTTTCATTAGATCAAGTTCAATGGAGCATGTTGAAAACCCTGCAAAAATTAAAGCATTACTTTATTTAAGCAAACATCACTTATATAATTAGAAAATTATATGGATGCATATTAAGAAAAAGGTCTAATAAGTACTCTGCACTGATGGAATATTATTTGATATAAAGAACAAACATAATGATATTAAAAAAATAGTACAAGAGAATGCAGTTAAAAACGTGTATGATGCCATACATATCAATCTAAATAATTGACCTAAGTTGTAAAGAAAAGAAAAACAACACACATGATATGATCAGATACGTGCCTAATACAAATTGTAAGAAAAGAGAGAAAATATTGAATAATTTTATACAGTACTCCAATAAATAAAACTATACATAGTAATTAATTAATTGAAGCACATTCCGTGACATGGCAAGAACGAAACATGTAGATAAGAGAAGAAATAATTTGTTCAGAAAAAAGTTTTGGCACTCGTGACTCACTGTGGATGTGCCAGCCAACCAAAATAAGAAAGTGAAAAAAATGAAAAGGAGAAGACAATATAAGAAACAAATTAGTTCTGCACAACGTCGCTGTCTGCACCATGCAAGACAACTCGTCAGACCACACACACTCACTTTTTTAACACTAAAAACAAATTATTTTATTATAGCATCTTTCTTCTATATACCTACTTAAATAACCACTCCTATAAGTTTCATTTCAAAAAAATAATATCTTTATTTTTTCAAAAATATATCCTTAATAATACGGTTTATTAGAAAATTCAAATGATTGATATGTGTTACTTAAATTAAATGAATGTAAAGATTTAGATTTTTGACTTCAACAAATAATATGATATGTACTCTGAATGTATTTATAAGCAAACATTATATATATATATATATATATATATATATATATATATATATATATATATATATAAAGAATTTAAAAAAATTTATAAATTTATTGTTTATAAATATGTAACGAGGGTGTATAATTATAGGTTGCTATAGAAAATGAGTGTTGACTATTTGGGGTACGTACCTTTATGAAGTATGATTGATAGTAATGATTAGTGAAAATTTCCTGGTCCTGCTCCACCACCAGCTGCTCCTCTTCCTCCACCTCCAAAGGACTGTGCAGCATGAATGTTTCTTTGATCTCCTTCCATTGAACTTGGCAAGTTAAATGCAGCTGCTGCATGTTGATGCTGATGATTCTGTTGTGGTTGTTGTTCCCTTTGTCCTCCAACAACACCACTCATGTTTCTCACTATCTCTCCAACTCCTAAAAAGTCACGAGTTAGTTGACTGCTATCTGCACCTCCACTTCCAAGCCCTAAACCTCCTCTTCCTGTTTCAAATATTGAAGTGTTTCCGGTAGCAGCAAAAGAGTTCATCAAGTCCTGTAAATTACTCTGATCGTTATTCGCACCACCAAAACCATAGTTGACACTTCCACCTCCCATCTGCAAAACTCTATTATGCTCACCAACACCAGCACTGGCACCAGCACCAGTACCAACTCCAACGCCACCGGAAGAAGCTGAATTAGTAGCAGGAGTGTTGTTTCCGAAGCTTTTCAGAAGCGAAGTTGCGGTGGTACCGTTTCCGTTGCTTGAAGTTGCACCCATTTGAGCAGCTTTCTGAAGAAGTGCAGTTGCTGACATTGAAGATATAGCAGTAACAGCATTAATGTTGTTGTTGCTACTGTTTCCACCTCCTTGAGTGAAACAGTTGCTGAAAAGTGATGGAGCACTACTTGTTCCACCTGATCCAGTGAAGAAATTCGTCCCTTCATTATTCATATTCAAGTGTTCAGAGAATGAGTTGTTGCTACTGTTAGTATTAGTAGTACTGTTACTCGAAAGGAAATTTGGAATATTGAAGAGATTGTTGTTGTTGCCGCTGCTGTTGTTGTTATTCTGCTGCATCATTAATCCTTGGTCAGGGATATAGTTTTGGTTTGCCTCGTGAATGCTATTGTTGAAGAAAGAATTAGGTCTGAAAGTGGATTGGAGAATGCTGTGGTGGTCGAATTGACCTGTTCGGCTCGCGGCTGCACCGAGTCGCAGAATTTCAGTGGCTGAATTGCTGTGATGGTCTTGTTGATGTTGCATGTTGGCCATTTGTGGAGCAACTTGGGATAAGTTTAAGCCCATGCTGTTGTTGTTGCCACCGCAGCCGCTGCCGCCACCTCCGAAAAGATGGGATCCAATAGCACTAGTTAGGGTTATTGGTGGCTGTCTTGGACCCTCTTGAGCCAATGCATCACAGAAAGCTCTATGAGTTATGAAACTGTCTCTCCTGCATTGACATTAAAAATTTATGAACCACTCAAATTCAATCACATTATTAAAATTTAAAAAATTAGAAATAATTTTAAATTTCTCATTAGTTAATAATTAGAAAACAAAATAAAATATAATAAGAGCTAATATTTCTATATATATATAGAAAGAGAGGGAGTTTAAGACGGAATTTGCCATAGACATCGTAAATATGAAAGTAGTAGTATCTAAAAGCTGTCACCTACATATCCTGAATTACACATAAATTACTAGAAGTGGAACTTGGCCTTTTCAAGTAAAAGACAATAAAACTCTTAATTAAGATTAAAAAATAATTAACATCAAAATGAAAGAATGTGATACTTATTTAACTAATTAACGAGTGGACAAAAATTTGCGTGTATTTATTAAAAAGATTATAGTTAGACAAAATGATAATTTGAATGCCTCTGATGTTTAAAAGGTAGAACTAAATAAAACTTCCTAAAAAGCAGATGATATTAATTTCACAACCAAAGCTTGATTATAAGACTCATTGATGTTCAATAAATGAAACATAGTTTATTTGGCAGGAACCAAATTATCTGTGAACAATTGCAAGATTAATCTCTCAAACATATAAAATTACAATGAGCAACAAAATTATTACTACCTTCGTTTTTCATTTGAGTAATGTGCTATTTTTAAGAAAATGATTGAATATATTGAGTTTACTGAAAAAGTTAATGTAATTTACTAAAATATCCATATTAATTATAACGGATAGAGTAGTGGAATAAAATGAAAGTTAATAAATAAGGATATAGTAGTGTAAAATAATAATAATTGATGCATTGAAATTGTAAATGGATAATTATTTTAAGACAAAAAAAATGTATAAATAGAACACTTATTATGAAACAAAAAGTATAATATTATGAGAATATTATTGAGGATAATTTAACATTGTTATGTGTTCAGAAATGTCATGAAATATAGAGAATTAGATTGGGAGAGAGTTGAAAATTTTGATTTAGTCTTAAGGTTATCATGAAAAGGAGCACCTCCGAGAGGGCAGTGTACTGAACACAAACACAAGTAGCCAACCAAGAAGAAAACAAAGATGGTAACAACACCACACAGCTTCATGCCATAGCAACACGTGAATAGGAAAAAGAAATGGGCTAAAAAAACTGCACAGTTTTCAAGAAAAAATCAGAAAAAAAAGGTGAAGTGTTTTTTCCATAATATCCTTTTTGACCCGGAGAGAGAAAGAAAGAATTGCATAATTCTAAGGTGGTCGTTCTTTCCTCCGTGTGTGTTTTTTGTTTCTGAAGAAAAAAATTTCTGAGATCATTCACGTGGGTAGATGTTTCCATCCATTTCATTTGCCCACCAAAATATACACAAAAATTGAAACATGACAAACCAAAACATACCAAAACCAAAGAATCTTATTCAATCTATTGCTATTGCTGTCAAATGTAAAAAAAAACTCATTATTACCAACCAAATTCAGTAGATAATATTGAAAAGCATCTTAGTCTTTTTCCTCTCTATGGTCATTTGAAGAATCTAACATAAATAATATGCCCTAAAATAATAACATGACATCAAAATAACAGTGATTGAAATTCAGTTCTTGTTACTTCGATTCGTTTGTATTAACATGACATATAGTATTAGTATATGTGAAGTTGTAATATGTTACCTTGAGAAGAGAGTGCCGCAGTCACACCGGTATTCTCTTGTGCCACAAGTTTTGGAATGTGCTTTCCAATCAGATTGAACAGCGTATTTCTTCGAGCACTTATCACACTTCCATTTCTTCTCGCCGTGTTTGCGAGAGAAGTGTTTCTTGATTCCGGTGAGGTCACCGAGGGCTCTTGAGGGGTCATGATGAACACATGTGGGCTCAGGACAGAGATAAACCTTTCTCTTAGGCTCTTTTGTTGTCTTCTGCTTAAGCTTCCAAGGCAAGTTGTGTCCTCTTCTGTGGAGCTGTAGGTTTTGCTCTCTTTGGAACCCTTTGTTGCATACCTCACAGATAAACCTGTTTGTTGCCATTAGGGTCTTGGGAGATAGTGCTATCACCTCTGCATCTGGATCTGTTTCCATTGAAAATAGCCAAACAAATAAATTATTACAAAAATTCAAACATGCACAAAAAATAAAATTTAATTGAGAAAATGAAGCTTCAAGACAAAGGTTCATTTCCATGTCAAACAAATTGACATTGAATTTCATTTCATTTCAGTCCATTTTACCTTTATGTTTTTAAATTAGGGTTCCACACTAGGGAATTCATCTCAAATGAAAACAAACAAAAAAAGATAGTCCAAAATCTTTTGTAGAATTAATGGTAAATAATAATATCTGATATCTCTAATAGATAAAATTTATAAAATGATTTTTTTTTAAATGTATCTTATTGATGGAAAATTGTTTGGTGTAAGTATGGATCCATCTGCAGTTAGTTTAGCAGAATCACACTAACAATTTTGTATCAGTTCAGTATGATTCTGTCAATGTTATACTGCGATATACTGCGAATCCAAACATGCAATTAGAGACTAATTATATAAGATATAAATGAAATTAATAAAATAGTTGAGAAACTTGCTTGGTGTTCCAGGTTGGTTTCTCTTTTTCTTCTGAGCTGTAGCAGCAGCAGCAGCTGGAGCTGCAATTGCAGATGATGGTGGCAAGGAATGTTGCTGTTGATTCATTTGATTTGGATCCTCTTCTCTGAATCCAAAAAGCGAAGCCGAGGAAGATGAAGCAGCCATATCTATATATAACAACCTTCTTCAACAATCAGTAAACTAATTCTCTAACTCCTATAACCTTACAGCACAATCACAATTCAGAAAAATCCAACATGCAAATTGACTCCTCTTCAATTCATCCAAAAAAATTGAAATATAGAACAAACTAAAGAACAATAATAGAGAGCTATTTATAGAACAAGATGAAAAAGCAAATCAAAATCAAGCCATTTCTTGCTTGAGATGTTTTTGATGATTTAAATGAGAAGAAACTTGAACTAATTTTTTCATTGAAAATTTGGTGTCATGCATATGCATCAACACATATACCCATAACATGTTTTTTTCCTCCCCTCTTTATTATTATTCTCTGCCTTTTTTTCCTCTTCAAAAAGTTTTCCAGATTTTCCTCACTTTTTCATCTCTCTCTTTGTCATAAATAAATTATTTTATATTTTCACAAAAATGAAAAAATATATATATAAAAATATTGAAAGAGGAAGAGAAAGAGTGAGAGAGGGTAATCCCTACGGGTCGGTGGACCCAATCCTTAGTCATAAAACGACATACAAAGTTGAAAGCACCATGAAACAGCTACTAGTTTACTACACCCCCTCTTTCTCTCTCTAAAACTTTCTCTCTCTTAATTTGTAGTATCTTCTTACTCACTCCAAGACAAATATTTGCTCATCATGCAACCCCACACAAATTTCAAAATTCATAAAAAGACAATGAAACTGAAATTCAATTTAATGCATGAAAGAATAATAAGCATTGGTAAATGAAATATGAGGTTTATTTAATTAATTAATTATTTATTTATTTATTTATTTTCTGAGTTGGTTTTAATTTTCTGAGTTGGTTTTAATTTTATTTTTGGAAGGAAATAAAAAACACCTGATATTATGTCTGAAATTCAGTGGAGGTTTCAGAGTGAGGAGTACAATTACCATTTAAAGGGTTACACTGACATGAAAAAAGCAAAAAAATGATTCTGAAACTCTCTTTGCTGTGTTTGGCTGACTTGTTTTGAAACAGCTTATTCTATTCTGTTATCACTTTCAATTCTTGCATGCAATGAGTAAATTGGCTTATGACTATAGCTTTTTGTGTTGATTTTGCTCTAAAAAGTCACAATCATTAACCTAAGGGTAGTTTGGTCATTTAATAATTTAAATAAAACAAGTCACAATCAAAAGACTCAAGAAAAGACCTAATCCAACCACTATGGATAAACAAATGAAACAGAATTTTTTTAGAAACAGAGTGGAATTTGATAACTTCACAGGGCTGTTACTTTTTCTTAAAAGACAGGTTAATTTTAAACCGTTGATTAAAATTTAATCACTCTCAAGTGGATTTTTTTTTATTACCATGTAATGGAATAAAGTGAAATATGTGCTTTTGGGGAATTATGAGGTCTTTTGATAGAGATAGTTAATAGTATTATTTTATTTGAATTTTTTATAATTATTTTTAGCTAACACTGTTTTATTTTTTGTAATTCAATTTATTTTTCTTCACACTTTCTTTCCCTCTCTCTAAATCTTATTTTTATTGACAACCAATAGATATAAAGGGTGAGTGTCATTCTTTGACAGAATGACATCATAATCATATATAAATAAGGAATATCTTTTGACTCATATAGTTGATAAGAGATTGATTAATGTTTAAGTAATTAAAGAGTCTTAAATAGTTTAGAGTTTAATTAATATCTAATTATATATATATATATATATATATATATATATATATATATATATATATACTCTTAAATAAAAATAAATAAGTTTGCTCGTAATAAAATTTAAATATACATAAGTTCAATCTTTTATAAAATAATTTGTATAAATTTATTTTAAAACATATATTTATCTATATATATATATATATATATATATATATATATATATATATATATATATATATATATATATATATAAAAAAATGAAAACCAAAATCATTTAGATCTTTAATGAAAAATAAACAAAAATGAATAGACAAACATAACTTAAGATAAGATTTAAAATCTCGATCCGCTCTAAAAAATAGAGCCAGATAAAACTTAAAATTTTAAAAAATATATATATATATTGAGAATTGCATCTACAAAATTTTATAATAACATATACATATTAAGGATGCAAACTTACAATTTTAATCTGCCTAAGAAAAATTAATATTCAATAAAAAATTTAAAAAATTGTTTATAGTAAGAAAATAGAAAAATTCATTTTTCCTTATAAAAATATAGTATAGCTAAAACTAAACAAAAGAAAAAGTTTTTCATCAAATAGTCAAAACCAGTGACAAGCATATGAATAAGCCAATAAAGTTCAAGTTCATATACCTAATCTCTAGTTTTAATTTAAACCTTTATGGAGATTGGTAAAGTTACATACTGTTACTGTTACCTTTTAATCTTAACATCAATCAATCTATGTAATTTATTGAATTATAGTTTAATTACAAGTGGATCAATATTTAATCAAACAATAAAAAATGAAGTCCAAATCATCGTTTTCTTTGTTGGGTTCTATTCTGTTGTCATTCTTTTAGACAAAGGTCCAAAGTACAAGAAACCAAATAGAAAATCTTAAAGTATTATGGTTTGGAATATAATAGGATAAGAGCCTGCATCCATTAGTATTTACATTCTTAAAATATTCAAACATAGAGATACAAAAACAGTCAAACAATAACTAATATGCTTGTTTTCAAAATAGGAGATCCTGTCCAAATTTCTTTTACATATCTTTTAGTTGATATTATTTTATTTATTTTTATGTTTAGACAAACTAAAATGTTAACTCTTAGTGGCTAAGCATTAAGCAATGAAAGAGTGTGAGACTCTATTTAGACTTTTAGTGACTAGTTATAGCATAGAGGATGGTCTCCTTCAATGATGGATACATTTTCTTTCAACAAATCCTAACATTTTTGTCTTGTCTTTGTTTTTTCTCTGTCCTATTGAGTAAAATTTTCACACACCTAAAACTTAGTATCTTTTGCTCAAAACATTGCTATTAGGGTTAAAACACAAAACTTAACGTAATTTGAAGAACACTTGTTTCTTATTGGGAGTAGATTGTGGATCATAAACACTACTTTGGTATTTGGAAAGAAAAAGAGAAGAATCTTTTCAATTGTAATGTAAATATTAAAATTAGAGTTTGCTATAATCGTGAGAGATCTTAGTTTATATAAATTATTTAGATGTTATATATTTAACTAATGTAGGACTTGATATATTCTTAATACATATTTCTCACGTTCAACACTATTGGATTTGGTGTATAAATCTAAACGATGAGTGACTCATAGTTTCAATCGATAAGATTTGATATTACATTAAAATTTGAGTTGGTCTAACTCATTTTTATAAAATTGTTTCTAGGTGAAAAATATCACTCATATAAACTAATTTGAGGTTTGATATAATTGATAATTGTGTTGTTCATTTTAGTTATAACTAACTTTTCATTGACTAAATTTTTTTTGTTAGTTACAAAAGAGTGAGCAACTTGTTGCATTTATATTGCAACTAGTTAAAATGTTCTAGCATGTAAGATACATGTTAACTTGACCCATGTCAGTCTTCGCAGTTACAGTTGATCTTAACTAGTTATCCTAGCATGCCACTAAGACCCATTTCCCTAACAAATCCATAGGGTGAACAATTGTGAGTTTGTGTCTTTACTCAAGAAATTTAATGGATGTTAGAGGCTCTTATAAGAACATCTTCTAGTTGATCACTTCCATGATTGTGAACAACCTGGAGTTGTTTTTCCATAGCTTATCTCTACCAAAGAACAAATCAATCTCCATGTGTTTTGTTTTGGAGTGCATAATAGGAATGTGGGCAAGTATAACAATTGAGTGATTGTCACAGCGGATGACAAGAGACTTAGTGACAATGCCAAACTCTTGAAGGGGGATTTATACCCAAATAAAATCAGCAGTTGCTTGAGCCTAAATCATGTACACTGCTCCCGTATCCGACCTGACTACTACATGTTGCTTTTTAGACAAACATGAGATAAGGTTGTTAACAAAATAAATGGTTTCCCCATATGTACTTCTTTTTTCATCTGGATGAGAATCCTAGTCATCATCACAAAAGACTAGCAAGGATGGATAGGTAGTAGGTAAAAGAGGGGAGAGATACAAGTCATGCTTTATAGTACCTTTTAGGTACCTCAGAATTCTCTTCATTGTAACCCAGTGAGTATCAAGAGGATGTGACATGAATTTGGAATACCTTGTTGACTGCATAGGAAATTCCAGGTCTAATAATACTTGTATATTACAAGGCAACTACAACTGACATGTACAGGAAAAGATTAGATAATGTAGCAAACCCTATTTTAGTTAACTTGCAAGTTTATTGCATATGAGTGTTGATAGGGCAAGATTCAATAATGTTGGATTTCTAAAGAAACCCTTGATGTATTTGGATTGAGTTAAAAGAAGAAATCCATGAGAAGATTTTTTAACCTCAATACTTAGAAAATAGTCAAGATCACTAAGATAATTGAGTGAAAAGGCAAGATTATACTTAATGATAACAACTTTGAGCAAATGGATAGAACTACCAATCAAAATTATGTCATCCAAATACACCAAGAGATAGATAGTGCGGCCATTGGAGAAGTATATGAAGAAAGATGGATCACACTTGCTTGCCTTGAGTTGAATATTGAGTAAGGTAGCTTGAAGTATCTCAAACCATTTCCCAAGGGCTTGTTTGATGCCATAAAGAGTCTTGTGCAATTTGCACACAAGTAAAGGATAGGAACTTACAAACCCTTGAGGTTGCTCCATGTAGACCTCTTCACCAAGAAGCATTATTAACATCCAGTTATTTGTTTAGGCATTGATGAGTAAAGTCCATTGATAGAATGAATCAGATAGTGATAGGATTAACAATAGGATAAAAGGTCTTTATAAAATCAAAACATGTGTTTGATGAAAGCCTTTGGCAACAAGTTTGACCTTAAACTTGTTAATTATTCTATCAAAGTTTTCCTTGACTCTAAAAACCCATTTGAAGCCAATATATTTCCAATTAGGGGAAAGGAACCAATAGTCTTGTTTTGTTATGGGGCAAGGCATCATTTTCAGCATACATAGTTGACTTCCACTGTAATTCAGCAAGGGCTTGCTTAGCAGTCTTTGGCTCAGAGTGTGATAGCAGCAACCTTGGTTTAAGTCTTGGTTTAACAAACCCATACTTGGCTCTGATTTTCATATTTTGAAGGTTTATTGGCTTAGGTTGTACAAGAATGTCCAAATGAGATGTAAAATAAGTAATAACAGATAATGAATAGGAACTGGTGATACTTGACTAGTTAAAGGGAACAAATTGATTTGAAGGATTGAAATGAGTTAATGGACTGGATTGAGACACTATATTAGGAAGAGATGATTCAGTTGTAGCTCCATGTGTGAGATTACAAGAGTGGGAGAGAGAAAAGACTTTGAAGTGGAATCGTTGGTGGATTCATTTCTAGAGGCATTGGTAGGGTCAACAAGGTCTTTGAGGAAAGGATTTTAAAGAAGAAGATGAATTAATATTTGAGTATTAGGAAGTACGATTATTACATAAAGGAGATAGAGTGACAAGTTTGATGGATGAGGGACTAGTAATGGACTTAGGAAATAGATTAAGATAGGGGAGCCTAGACTTAATGAACAATATATCTTTAGAGATGTATAATATGCCACTAGAAGACATACACCTATAGCCTTTATATGAGCTTGAATGGCCAAGGAAGAGACACTCTTGGGACCTGAAATTAATCTTGTAATTTGAAAAGTAATAAGTTTTAAGCTTAAACAACAAGGTAAAATGGATTTCAAAAGCAATAGAATATGAAGGTAACTTATTTATGAGGTAGATAAAAAAGGAAAATGCATAGTCCTAGTAAGATGAGGGTGTCAAGGTTCGCTATGTGTCCATGTTTTCTATCAATCGCACCATTTTGGTGATATTTATGAAGGAAAATGACTCTGAGAAAAATGATTAAGGTTTTTAGGAATTTAGTGAAGGGTATAAATTCCTCTTCCCCAATTTGATTGAACATTTTTTAAGGGAAAACAATGTTGAAACTCTTTGAAGGTAGAGAGAGCTTCAACTTTAGCTTTGAGTAGATAAATCCAAGTAAACTTGGAATAGGCATCTTCAAATGACATGTAGTAATTAAAGTATAAGGTTGAGGAATTTGGAAAGGGACCCCACAACTCAATATAAACAAGTTCTAAAGGTTGGGACTATGCGGATCATGAAGTAGGTGAGTGTAATCTATGGGCTTTACTTACTCATGCAACAGGCTGGACAAAATACAATATTATATTTATTATGAAAAGGAACATTACAACTTTGCAACACGAGTCTTAAGGCATGAACCTTGGGATGCCCTAGTCTAAGATGCCATGCATTAGCATTCACTTATAGTGTAAACACTATATACAACCTTATTAACAACAAAAGAAAAAGGCAATAAATTGGACTTAGCAAGATTTAACATAACTATAGGAGGGAACTCATAAAGGTCATCACTCTTAACATGACCTTATAGAAGGACAACATCAAATACCTTTGATTTTACAAGACATTTATCATTAGTGTACAAGAAATATACATTGTTATATTTTGAAAATCAAATACTCATGAGGATTTTGGTCATGGAGTGGACAATAAGGAGTTTATTAAGTGTGAGATGTGTGCGAGGGTGGAAAGGTGAAGGAAAATATTATAGCTAGTATAGTGAATATGCTGACCTTAGTTGTTACCAATTTAATTTGGGTGTGCCCTTCAAAGAAAGTGAGTTGTTGAAGATTATTGGCATCACTTGTAACATGGTAGGATGCTCTTGATTGAGGGAACCCCATGATGTAGAAGTGGAAAGTAGAGTATTTGCAACAAAGGTACTTAGAATACTTGGAAAAGGTGGTATTATGGTGAAGGCGGCCTAGTCCAAACAATATTGCCAAAGAAAATAGGACAACCCTTCTAGGAGCTTTGACTGTAAGGATTTCCAATGAAGGAATTTGATTGAAATACTTGGAAATAGAGGTATTGGTGGTGGAGGTGGCCTAGTCCAAACATTATTGCCAAAGGAAATATAATGGCCCGTCCATGAGTTTTTATTTATAAGGATTACCAATGAAGGAACATGATTAGAATTATTGGTTAAATCCATGCCAACAACTCAAAGCATGATGCTTAAACCTAGAGCAAATTTGACATTTTATGTTGGAGAAACGACCTCCTATACCTCTACCATTTTCTGCATGCATAACTAGGTTTTGCACCTCCAATATCATGGTAATTTTACTCAGGATTTTGTAAAGTGGCCTAAGAAGAAGGAAATTTAGAACTGACGGTTAGAGATTTAACATGAGCTGGTGTTGAAGGCACAATATGAGATAGTTATAAAAAGATTAGGTTTGGAATTTAAGTTTTCTTAAACTTTGAAAGCGTAAGTTCATGAGAAACTATATATATATATATATATATATATATATATCATAATTTTAACTTCGTCCAGATCTTTGATGCCAAAATTACTCTCAATAGCATAAATCACTAGAGCATAATCTGAAGACAAACTTTCAAGTATCATATCTATGTGAGGTGAACTTGGTAAAGAATAACCAATGGAGGCTAACACATCAACAATAATTTTGATCCTAAGCAAATAATCCTGAATTGACATATTATTAAGTGTTATAGCATGAAGTTCCAAACATAATTGACGAGTTCTTGCATGTGTTAGCTTTTGAAAATAGTTGAACAATCGATCCCATGGATGAAGTGCGAGCGAACATCCTAGAATACAGGAAATGATTTCCCTAAAAAGTGTAGACTGAAGTCAAGATAACAACATATGATCCTTTTGGAGCCACACAAAGTACTCATGATTCACAAATCAAGAGTTGTGAGTCGCATCATCAAAAAAATAGAGTGGAATTCATGTGTAAACCATGAAATCTATGAGATTGTACGCATTAATGTAAGGTTCAACTTGTTGATGCCAAAGATGAAAATTCTTCTTTCCTAATTTCTGAGCAATCTCGAAAGAGAAATTGTGACGAGCAAGTCCTCATTTGTAGGCGTTGTTGCTGGCGCCGAAGTTGCTGAGACTTGAGCGAAAGCAGGGGTCAAAGTTGATGGTGGAGTTTCATGGCTTAGAACCACGCTAGCAATATAATATCATGATAGAATTGGTAACTATGTTGTTCGTTTCAGTTATAACTAACTTTTTTTATTGAGCCTTTTGTTAGTTACAAAGAGTGAACAAATGGTTGCATTTATAGTAATAACCAATTGACTTGTTGTAGCAGGTAAGATACATCCCAAACTAATACTTATTGGTCTGAGTGATTATATTGATCTAAACTAGCTATCATAATGTACATCTAATAAAACTTTATATCTAATCAATATTAGATTTGAGATTTTCTCAATAATACACATTAAAAATAAAAATATAATTATTATATCATTAAAAATATATTTTTGAATAAAGTATAACTTTTAAAATACGCTTATACTTTGTCTCATATTATAAAAGTAATTCACTTTTAGATTTATTGAATAATTAATGTATCTCATTTGTATATAGATCAGATACATTAATTATTCAATAAATCTAAAAAATAAATTTATCTTATAATATCACACGGAGTGAGTAAAATTATGTGTGATTTTTTAAAATTTTAAATTGTAAAAAAATATGTTATCTTAAAAAGGATAACATGGGCCAAGCCCAAATAAAAAACACTAAACTTTTATTTATTGAAAAAGACAACAAATTTCTAATTAGTCTCTTTTGACATTAGTCACATGAAAAATATTTAGAGATTCTTAATATACTCTCACATATTAAAAAACATATTTTTATAAAAATATACTATATGCAGCACCAAAAACATATTGTTTTAAAATAAATTTGTAATAATTTTATCTATATTTAAAAAAATCTAAAATATATTTTTAAGGAACTATTAAAGATGCTCTTAATATGTAACGACCGAGAAAATAGTTCTCCAAAATTAATAAATTTAGAGTCTGTTTGGTAAGATCAACTTGTGAGTTTATAGCTTATAACTTATAAGCTCATATGACATTTTAGATCTGTTTGGTTACGGTCTTCTGATCACGAGCTTATAGCTTATTTTGCTAGCTTATAATTTATTTTTCAAATGTTATTTTAAATAGTGTTTTAGCTTATAGCTTATTGTTTTTCTTTCTTTTTTATCCTTATTATTTTAACAAAAATTCACTTTTATCCTCAATAATTTATTTTAATTTAAAATATAAAATAATTATATAATAAATATCTCTTATATCATTTTACGTTTATAAATCAGTTAAACCGTTGATATTATCAAACACTTCAATTAATTTAACAGTCATCAATCTCAACCATCAACTATAAATTATAAACTATCAATTATCAGCCATCAGTCAACCGCTATTTTTTATATTCGTCGTTGGTTTTCCAACTCAATCTTAAATTTTCAATAAGTGCTTTGCATTTAAAGACAATATAAATGAAATCATACAAGTTTATAAAGTAAAAAAGACATAGTAATTACCTTTTAAAGCTTTTCAACAAGTCTTTTGCGTCCAATTTGAAGGAGAAAGAACTTGGTCTTGGTCTATAATTACACCCACACTTGTATATCTGCATTTGTAGTTATTTTAATACTTGTATATTTACACATTGAATATCGAAATCTCGTTTGAACATAAAACAATGCGGAAAAATGCAATACTTTTTGAAAATAAATTGAATAATTCTATAACTATATTTGTATGAAATACGATAATAAATCATAATCTATTTACCTTGAGTAATAAAATATATCTAAAATTGATGAAAATCATATACTAGTAGCTCAAACAATTAACCAAACCCATATGAATTACATGATAATGCAAGTAATTAGTATATATTTGAGAATAATATTACTTACACAGAAATGAAAGATAATGTTATACCTGATAGTAATCTTGAATATGTATGTTGAAAAATCAAAGCTTAAGTATTGCTTCAAGATAACCAAAATGCACACTGAACTTAGTTTGTTTTGTTGCACAAATATAAAATGAACAAATAAAATTTGTAGGAAGGTGGTAAAGAACAAGGGATTTATAGAGTACTTTTTAAGGATTTTTTTAATTAAAAGAATGATGTTTTAAATAGAAAATTCTTTTTATATTTGTTAATATATTAAAGAAATAAAGTCGGTACTAAAAGTCTGTATATATGGAAGGTAAAAGTAGTTTTAATTTAGCATGAAAGTGTAATAATACTCTTATATTCAATACAATATATTTAGGTTAATATTATATTATATTTTAATTTATTATTTCAATTTAGTCAAAGTTTCATAAATGTGTATATTTGAATAAAATAACTTTATCGACAAATGTCACTCATACAAAAAATAAATAAATAACTATTTTGAATATAATGTGAATAAATTTAAATAAAGCATTGTTAATTGAATAACCTTAAAAGGAGAATTTATATTGTAGAAACTATTGATTTTTTGAAATATAGATGAGTGGAATTTCGCTCCTAAGAAAAATACGCGAGCCAAGCCAAAATTTGAAAACAACACTAAATAGATTATATCTCACACAGCCAAATTGGTATGTTTTACACCACATGAAACATTTAATTAGTCTCTTTTATAATGGTACGGGTTTAAAAGGCCTAATCCAAACGACTATTGGGCCAACACTTTACATATTTGCAATTTCTCATCTCACCCTGGTCATATGGGGTACACTCTCCGAACATACTAAATATTATTTTTTAATAAAATTTAATTTAGAGATGCCTCTCCAGATACACCTCTAAGGTAAATTCAGAGATATATTATCACTCAATGATATTTTCAAAGATGAGTTTTTGAAAATGTCGAGCAGAAATTTGAGTATATGACTATCTTGCATGATCATCTTCTTCACTTTTCAAACACTGTCTCCATAACGAAAAACACCCTTAAAAAAAATCTCTTTAACAAACAACTTTTCGATTCAAAATTAGATTTTGTACATTCTAACATATCAAAGGGAACAACATAAGGTGTGATTTTAGAGAAAGTTCATTAATTTCATCCCTCATTGCTTGCGTTGATATTTAGTTTGAACTGAGAAAACTTTCGCCTATTTCAAAAATGCATCTCTGAGCTGACCTACGTACATTATTTCATATATGTATTTTTACGAATTCAACTGTTACTGGTTTTTAAATTTTTTGTTGTTTTGCTTATTATTAGATATGGTTCACCTGGATATGTTTCTCAAAGTAGTTGTACGTGACGATGTTAAACATAAAGTAGCAAAGCATAATGTTAACACAATTAAAGTCAAGCATGATATTAAACCGGAAAAGTGAGAGAATGTGTTAAAGTGATACAGATAAGTGTTAGTCAACGTTTCATTAATGAACAATTGTACACTGCTTGCGAATATATGCTTCAATGGGCCTACATGGTAGCCATTTGGCATTGTAATTGGAAGGTCCGACAATGATTCTAATAGAAGACAAGCATTTGTAACCATGGCATGTGAGAAAAGTGGGACGTAATGTCCCTCGATTCAGAAGTTGAAACGTGATGACACTGGAACGATAAAGTATGGTTGTCCATATAAACTACACAAATATTATAGCATTGATGAGATGTGTAAATTTAATGTGCTTTCTGGAATACATAACCATGAATTACAAACAAACCTATATGGTCATCCCACCATATGTCGTCTTAAACCGGAGGAGAAGGAAATTGTTTTGAACATGTCTTTAATAAGAGTAGCGTTGAAAACATACTTGCATATTTTAAATGGAAACACCTAAAAAGTGTTTCAAATATCAAGCAGGTATACAATCAAAGTCATAGAAACAACATGACGATAAGGGGTCCAAGATCCAAAATTCAACAACTTCTGAAACTTTTGGATGAAAACCACTATGTTTCTAGGTAAATTCAGTTTGATGAAAACCACTATGTTTATAGGTAAATTCAGTTTGATGAAAACTAGAAATGACTCCGGTTTGATGATGATGGTGTGATGAAGGATGGTAAAGATGGAATAAGCATTCAGGCCAAGGGAGAAATAATCCAAGAAAGATTTGCGAAAGTAGATAACACCATGAAGTTGCACATCAAAAAGAGGTTGAGGAAGATTGCATATATGGAAACCACATATTTGAAAACCTCATTTGCAATAGGTTAAAACCAAATGTGCCCCAATAAAGGTAAAATTGACTCGAGATGACAATTTAACAAAGTGATCTCCATCGTACTTTGAACATGTTGATTCATATTTCCCAGATTCTCCAACTACAAGATCTTTAAAAAAGTGTTCAAAAAGGTGCTCGCATTAACAAACCACCTCGACCAACTCCACCACCACCAATACCCGAGTTTGAATTTATTGACGAAATGTCGCTTTTTATGCACAAGAACATTAAGAGGATTGTGAATGTTGGGGATGATAGTAATCATGGTTATTGGGATGTATTTGGATTGTTTGGTAAATCAGAGGAGGATCACCCATTTGTCTGCATCACACTTTTTAAAGAGTTGATGACGCATATGGAATTCTACACTAAGTTATACGGGTCCAATTTTTTTTATTCAATCAAAGTCAACTTATTCCTTGTCGTAGTGGTAAAGCAATATTTTCAAATGTATGCGCTTTCCTGAAATGGGCCACCTGGTAACAAGTGTGTATGACAAAGTTTGTATGGATTTGAAAACACATGGGTTATATGAGACGAAGGTACTAGAGGAGTTTGGTTTTAACCAGGGATTTCACCTGAAGATGTCGTGGTTGAGGAGATTGTATACGGAGCTCATGGAGGTCCATATATACCATGTTGTCGTTAGGGCGTACATGCTACATCTTATGACATGTACTCTCTTTGCGGTAAAGTATGGAGTTTACATAGATGTTCTCTACCTCTCTTTGTTCAGCATACTTGATACTCTACGTTGCTTCTCAGCCTGAGATCAAGCAGCTTAATGGTTACCTTAACCTGTTACAAGTATACTATAATTTATTTGATGCTTTTTACTAATTATTTCGGTGTATTTATATGATAGTTTTTATTTATGTACTATTGGATATACGAACACTCCCACACATCTGTGAGAGGAAGACTAAGTGTGGTCCGCCTACTCTTCCATGTGCGAGGAGATGGAAGGGCAAACAGGCCCATCCAAGAGGTGTGATGGAGTATAGGAGGAGACTTGATGCACTGACTGTGAAGGATGCCGTCTAGACACCATATACATTTCATCGACCTCATCATGATTTCGAGGAGTCTACTATGTATTCAGGGTATATTAGATGGGAGAACCATGTGCCTAGACACTTGACTGAGAGGTGTCTGCGCCAGTATGGTTATGTCAATGGCATTCCTCATGCAGTTTTAGAGACTTCAACTGGTGGCATTGATAGATGTTTATAGAGTCGTATCATCAGCTCTCCCCGAGAGATCATGCATACAGTCGTTGTGGCTCAGCATCCATCACATTGTGAGGATGGATACCTGGAGTGGTTTTATAGTGTGTCTCACCCTCGAGTCTCACCACCGACTACAACATCTGATGTTCTGGGGCCTTCAGGTGTCAGGGTTTCTATTGAGCCTCCACCACCACCTCCATCTTCCGTAGGTGATCAGGATAGTCGTATATAGCTCATTGCAGTTTATATAGATAACCTCATTGGTTTGGTAAACCCTGATGGTGAGATATATACCGGTTTGGCTAGGTTATGCGATGTAGCCCGTGAAGGGCTTATGTAGATTTGTATTATATGTATATTTTCTGATACATGGGATTTTTATTTATTGAATAATAATTTGGCGATTACATGTTTCGACTCGATGATAAACATAAAATTAAACAGTTCAACAAACATAAACCAAAAAACATGAAAATGTAGGCATCATCGGATGATTCTGGATATTTCAACATCTTGATTATGTCGTCGACGGATCTTAGGATCTCTGCGTCAAAATTAATCGAACCTTTATTAATCCTAGGCGAAATGATTTCCACATGTTCGTCGCATCTTCATCATTATTCAACTCGATGAGGTTTTTATTTCACACTTCCATTTATAGCAATCCAATCCTCTCGAAACTCGCTCTTTGTTACCCTTCTGTTATCGGAGTCATGCATCAATTAATTTAACTTATTTTGCAAGTTATCAAAGGATGTGATGCCATATGAAAGCTTGAGTTCAACAGCGGGGTTGTTTCCATTGTAATATACTTCTGCCTTAATCAGAATTTGAGGTAGAGGCATTGTTTGAGAAGTTTTTTTTTTTGTAGCATATGCCCCTATTTGTACAAATGGTGATGCATTGTAGACCACACATTTATGTCGGTGTAATCCGAACCCTAAAAAAATGTAGACAAAATCTCGATCATTAAAAAAAATCAAACAAATGAACTGACTGAATTTCAGGTACTCCCAAGTAGACTTGAAATCACTGAAATACCGGAAATTTCAAATGCACTACCAAAACTTTTGTAGGGGTGTACCGAAAATTTCGATGGTACCAGAAATTTCAAAGAGTCTACAAAAAATTTCGATTGGAAACTGTTTGTAACTCAATAGGGGTAGTTCTAGAATTCAAAATTTGGGGGTGGTATGTATAATTGGGGGGTGAAATTCCGGCATTTGTGTTGACGAGACCACTTTTGATCGAAGTTAAAACACAAACCCTTTTCACGATGCTCCTCCAACTTTGGAGAATTTATCCTACTACCCCCCAATTAAACTTGACACCCCCAAAAAAGGACAATTTACCAAAATATCCCTGCAAAATACCAGAAAAGTCACAATTTTCAGCGCGTACCAGAAATTTAGAAGAAATACTGAAAATTTTGGAAAAATTACCATTTTACCGTCCTTAAATGCCGCAATTTTCAAATGTCCGGTATCGTAAATTTGAAATTTTCGGTATTGTTTTGGTACCGAAAATTTCAAATTTATGATATATATTTTAGTTCAAAATTGTACCGAAAATTTGAAATTTCCGGTATGAATTTCAATCTACAACGAAACTGGAAATTTAAAATTTCTGTTCCAAAAACAGTACCGAAAATTTCAAATTTACGGTACCTGTTTGAGCTAATACCCGTACCGGAAATTTCAAATTTTCGGTACTGTTTTTGTACCAAATTTCCGGTGTTACTGGACTAAAAATTTTCATTTTTTTTACACTTTTACTTAAATAGAATGCATAAATATAATTAATGTCATACATAGAGGCATTACAAATATAATTAATGTCAACAAATATAATTAGTGTTCTACATAAATGCATTATAAATAAAATACAATCACTTCCTAGATAGTATTGTCCAATGTCTGATCTGAGCCGCATATGTTGATTCTCAACCTTTTGCAACACCATGAGTTTTTATAATTGACTGTGCTCATTCAAGAACTTTCTCTCGTGATTAAAAAATCTGGTAATCACATAAACGAATAATTGGCTAAATTAGATCAATTTATAAAAAAATATGAAAATGAGTATAAAATCAAGTATAGTGTACCGTATCGGTGATGAAGTACTGTGTAAGATCAGTACATGAATTTGTTGAAGAAGCTGAAGGTGTCGGTTCAGAACCACAGATATACAACACTTCTTCTGCCATTTCGGAAATTTCAGGTATTAACAAAATTTCCGGTATATATATCGTAAATTTAGAATTTTCGGTATTGTTTATGTACTGGAAATTTTGGAATTGTCGATACCTGAAATTATGAAAGCAAAAATACCAGATTTTTTTGACAATTTTCAGTATATCGTATCGAAATTTTCGAAAATTCCAGTAAATCGTACCGGTAATTTGTAACTATCTGATATATTGGTACCAGAAATTTGTGAACAACAAAGAATTTCCAATATTCGCCTAAAAAGTACCCGAAATTTGAGAAACCTACCGAAAACTTCGTTTTTGGTTTCAGCAAAATTTTCTTTAAAAAAATAAAATTTTGAGTAAATAGAATCGGGGGTATTTTCGTAATATGTAAATATCACGGGTCTCAGATATAAAAATGGGGTGGCTTGAAAAATTCTCCAAAGTTTGGTTATGACAAGTAACGAAATCCGGGCCCAGATGGAGGAGTTGGTAACAATCCAGGTGCGACGACAGACTTCGCCGACGTGGGGTTCAAAGGAGGACGGTATGGAGCTTGGAACATTTTAGAACATTAAGTTTTAAGCAAATCCTGCAACTTATGTTCCTGCAAACGTGCCAACCCATCTGCTTGTGACAATGAGTTGGGTTGTTGGGCCAAGATCTCTCGGCAAATCTCAACCTTCAAGCCAAAAATGAAGCAACTCAAAAAATCCATCGGTGACAGTCCACAATCTGATTAGCAAGAGATTCAAACTGAGTGAGATAATCATTAATAGACCCATATTGTGCGAGTTTGAAGAGTTACCTTTCGGTCCGTCGTACGCCATCGTAGCAAATTGGACCTCTAAAGCTCACAAAAATTGATTCTAAGACACGGTATGAGTGTTGTGGTACATCCACTAATACCATGCCAACGATGGTCCGTCCAAGTAAAATGAAGCGATGGTGATTCGATCCACTCATTCATCTCTTCGTTGTTGAAACAAGGGACGTCAAGCTGAAGTCGTGGTCGATGCGAGGACTCTGGCGTGGAGTGTGTGACGGACTGAGTCGGTGTCTCTAAACACTGACTAATTGCGTTCAAACGAACCAACACTGTTGACATCTGTTGAGCTAACTCATCAATTCGTTCTACCATGGTGGGGAAGGGAGCACTCTCAATGAAAGCACCAATGTTATGGTTGTGAACTCTTAGAGGACTAAGAAATCTCTTAAAGAAGATGAGATAAAGAGAAGAGAAAATTTATTTCATTCATATCTCTACATATAAAGGGAAATAAGGTAAGTGCTAGATCCTAACTACTTCCCCTGAATTATTCTAGAAGAATTATATTTGCTTAACACATAATCCTTGAACCTACTTAGCAACTTAATGGCACGTTTGAGCCTCTCATACACATTCTCCGGCCCATCAGTGTTAGTATCCATAACATTCTCAGGTCCTTCAGTGTTAGTGTCCATAACACACACTCAAGAAAGTACTTGCATTACTGGATTATGCCCTATTTAACCACAATTGTGGCAATATTTATGAATTCCTATTTAGTCATAGTTTAACTTTGACAAATTTTAACTCATGTGGAGTAGTCAATCTTACGCCCTTCAAAGACAGAGATACTAACAAGCTATGAAGTTATTATAGAAGGTTCATTAAATCATATCCCATTTTTGCTTCTCTGCTTACTGATTTGTTTAAAATAAATGGGGCCATTTATATGGTCAGATAATGTTGGCCACTACTTCTGCTCTTGTCTTAGGTTTGCCTGATTTTTCCAAACCATTTGTGTTGGAAAGTGATAGATCAAGTATGTGAGAGTGCTGGAAACGGATAGATCAAGTATCCAAGAAATTAAAATGTCACCCTCACAATAAATATGTGTTTACCGTTATATCCTTGTGAATAATCACAAAATTTCAAAAAATATATTTTATCAAAAATTTCGGGGGTCTATCGGAAATTTCAAGACAATTCTCTTTTTTCTGAAATTTCAAAAACATACCAAATTTTTCGTAAAATCTAATACTTCACTTTTTTGAGTAAAAAACAAAATAAAAATTTACAAAAATTTCAGTATATTTCAAATTTTTCAACATAAAAACCAGAAATATCGCAAAACTACCAAAAAATTTGAAATAACTACTGGAAATTTTGTTCTTGGACACCCCCAATTTATTCAAGGATATTTTGAAATAAAATAAATTGGGAGAATGTCGTGTATAATTTGAAGATGGTATGTTAATTTGTCCAAGTATTAGCATGAGTTGTTTCAATCCACTTCAGAAGAAAACCATATTGCCCATTTTTCTAACAAATTGGGCACAAGTGTGTAGAGACGGTCTTGCTATCTTATAGAATTTAGAGGAGAAATTAACATCTCACTCCTAAAATTAAACATGACACCTCCCAATTTTTTTTATTCCACTTGTATTTTTGGATGAGATGCACACTATTTCTAGACGAAATTTTTGGTAGAAGGATTGAAATTTTCAGAACCATCCAAATTTCCGGTACACCCAAACAAAATTTCTGATATACGTAAATTTTCGATAGTGTATTTAATTTGTTTGGTGTACTAAAAATTTCAAATTAATTGAAATTTTCGATAGTTATAAAAATATGATTTTTGTAAACAACTGAGAAAATAAGAAAATATTAGGCAAATATAAACTATCGGAAATTTCTAAATTTTCGATATTTTTCAAAAATAAATAAATTATCGAAAATTTCAAAGTTACCGATATTATGTGACGTACCAGAAATTTTAAATTTTCCGGTATAAATGGTAAATGAAAATACCAGATATTTTGAATTATATTTCAATATTTCCAATACAAAATACCAAAAATTTCAGAAATCTACATTAAATTCTTGCTTGTTCACGATTTCTAGTATCGCCAGTTCTAAACAATTTGATCTTTTCATACCATTTAGGGCTGACGAGTTAATTTCTTAATTTAGAGCCATCAATGAAGTATTGGCTAAATTTTTATATTAATTGCTAAGGCATAAGCTAAATATTTTGAAGAAATTCAAGTACATGTTCATCAATTTTTCATAAAGATCATGCAATGTCTAGAATCCTTTCAGAAAGAAATCTTCAAGCTTCAAAATCATGCTCTTCCTTCAATCATAGATAGAGTTCTTCATAATCTCTTTTTCTCTTATACAAAAGGATATGGCAATAAATTGGTTCATTGCTTAACTAAACATATTCTCTATGATGTTGATGGGGTGTGGATAGAAGATCACAATTATAGTAATTGATCAAGAGTAAGTGCAATATTTTTACACACATCATATCTCCCAAATAGAAAATGAGAAAAATGAAAGTAACTTGTTGAGTGATTCCATTATTAGTACCTTGTTCCATCATTTTTTAAATATCTAAACTACAAAATACCGCAACACCAATCCAGTACATTTCATTTCATACCATCCATCTAAACATATCATAAGTTTATACAAAAGCACTTTGTTAAATAAAAGTTTATCATATTTAAAAGAGGTCAGAATCCCTTTTCTCTGATAATTCTTGGGATAAATTGAATTATCCATATATGATTGTGAATGGCTTTAGTTAATATGCTGAATTTTCCCTAACATTGAAACATCATTTTTGTCCTCAATTTGAACTAGACTGAATTGCAGCAAATATGACAGGAGAATCTAGTGTGCGTACAAACTTGGCCATAAAGGCAGCATTACAGGCAACATCATGTACTAAAAAAGTTTCGGCGCACAGCTAATTAAATAGTCGTACAGGAGAAACAAAGGCACGAAACAAATCACGCAAATGGATAGAAATCATAGGCGACTTATCACAGCTTCCACTTCAGAAGGGGTATAAAGATGATATGCTGGAGCCACTCTGGCAATGTCAACGTTGTTGGGAGTGACCTGAAATGAAAAGTACAGAGAAAATAAGTTATGAGTTATTCTCCATTTCATTCAATAGAGGTAGAGGGAGAGAAACAACTGCAAGTACATGTGTTTAGTTTTAACTTTACCTTCTCTTCCATAACTTGCTTCAGAATGGACAAAGCAATAGTTTCAGCTTCTTGAAGAGATAACTCCTGCATGACATAATATATCAACAACAAACTCAACTTGTTTTCATGTCATCTTGATGCCTCTATACTGAAAGATAATCTTTAAGCAAAATGTTGCCAGACCAAGCACCGAAATGGTTTTGCATTAATTTGACAATTGAAATTTGAAATTATAAAACACTTAACTAGTTCAACATTTTCCAGACAAAAACACAAGCCATGGACATATACTTGGACAAATATCAATTTGAGTTGAATGTGGAACTCCAAAAAAAATGGGAAGAATGTACAATGGCATACTTGCTTGAAACTATAGATATGCAATAAAATAAGATTTTCTAATATCTTATTTTGACGGGTTAGTCATTTCGTCTTCTCATTGACAATATTTGTTTTATTTTCTCATGAACTAAATGAAAATCAAGTTAACAGTAATAGAAAAATTTATTGCAATTTCAGATAAATAATAAGTTCTTTGTAAGAGCATTAAGGTAATTAATATAAAAATACTCTCTTTCTTCTGAATCAATCCCACTATCTACTTTTTGTTCTATCTCTCTCCAAATGTAGCCCTTCATTTTTTTTAGAAATGAACAGGAACTCAACCCTGAGAGGAACATGCGAAACCAAAAAATTCCAACAGTTGTTTAATGAATATTTGTAAATCAATGTAAATCGTTTAAAAATAAAATGTGGCTGAAATGCATTACTCCACAACCCCGTTCAAACCCATCATCTTCATTCCTTCTTCTCAGCCTCGATGACCACCAGCACTAAGCAGGTCTCTTCCAATCTTATCTTTCCCAACACATTGGAACCAATCACCTTTCATTTTAGTTTTCTGTTCTTTTTATTGACTTTATTTTCCCAAACTAATGTGCTTTTACAATTTACTAATGATTTCAGATTTGGGGGTAAGGATTTGCTGTTATTGTATTGGGTGAATCTCTTGTGGCTATACTCCTCTTATTTAACTGTAGCTGCAGCAACGTGTCAGGGAGGGGTTGGGGTGGCTGGAGTACAGAGGAAGAGTGATGACCAACAGGGAGTTCTTCAGCAAAAATATTTTTTATTTAAAATAACAATAATCTCATCCCTTTTTGTTTTAGCCTTGTGTTAATTCCATGTTCTTCACTTCCTTTTCCACTTTTCAATCCCAACTAACAACTTTAATGCTACGAGCAGAATGAAAAGATTAAGAAACAACTGACTTTACGAACAATAGTTACCTTGTTGTATTGTTCTTGCAGAGAACTGTCAGCACCTTCGGATCCTGAACCAATAGCTTTCGCATTGCATTGCCAAAATGTCCCAGATGGATCCGTATAATATCTGCAAATCAAACATTTGCATTCAGTAAAAACAAGTCCAGAGTGAAAAAGGTAACAAATGATCAGCAGCAATTAACCAAATTGTCTCGTCTGGTGAGAGAAGTAATAGAGCCTCTGCCTATAAAAACAAAACATCCAGGCTGTGCATTTATTTTCTGTTTAAACAATGATCTGCATTAGTATGTCTTGATGGGTATGAATATGATAATTGCTTACAGTTTAGGTTTAATCTCAAGTGCTTATAAGGAGGTAAGAAACGAACTACCACCAACTGTTTCCCCCCTTAAGGTTCAAAAGGTGGTAAATTGTTACCATGAACTGGTTTGATGGAAGAAAGTAAATGATCAAAATATGTTTTGGTCGAGAGTTGAACATGCAGAGTAGACTTCTGAACCACAAAAAAAAAAAATGTATTTGCGTACAAACCAATGGTAAGAGTAGGAGGTGTGTTCCTGAAACTAGCATCTTTATCTTGAAACCATAAAGAGATAAGAAAAAGTCAAGGACTACATGACTACAAAATAATTGCAATGATCTTCACAACTACTTAGAGAAAGGAAAAAACAAATATAAGGGAAGAAGTGATGAGCAAAGGTGATATGTTACTTTCAAGGAACATAGCGAAACAAAAAAAAAAAAAGATAACACTGGAGGGAAAGATTTAACATCATAGAAATGATTTAACATCAAAGAAAAGTCTTTAGAATCACAGGAATCACATCAAAATATCAAGTCGATGAGTGGTACGTGTTAGCCTAGCCACTCTTTGCATACGAATAACGAGGAAAATTCTAATTGTTCTTGAAAAAAAATCACCATAAGTCCTTTCAATGTAATTTCACTGATCCCCGGAAAAGTAAGTGTAACATATAAGGAGCAACAACACCAACTCAAAAAAGATTACCAATATCATAGGTTCAGACAAACACAGAAAATGAGTCAAAAGGACAAGTCAATCACAAGACCTACGCAGAACTATTGCTTAGACGAAAAAATAATACTTACAAGCTAGGTCCATTCTCGTCATGGCCAGCAATGAGGAGAGACACTCCAAATGGTCGAGACTGTCAAAAGAGAAAAAGAAACGGTGCATTATGAAGGATAAAAAATGGTGTCCAGAATCACTACAAACAAACAAGTATCTTATACAAAAGAAAAAGCTTCTTGGCCCATGCAACTGAACCCATCTGTAGACTACAAAATGCACCTTACACAAGGACATATACTTACTCCTTTAATAGGAATGTTACATATTTCACAATAAATGCAACTAACAAAAACTCTGTTTATATCTTCATTAAATATTCAGAAAATGCAACACACAAGGCACTGTTCACAAGTTTTGGGCATCATTAAAGACTGTAAGCAAGCAAACCAAAAGAAACACCAAAAAAAAAGCCAAGAAGTTTTGTACCATTGATTCTTCATCGCCTTCACCGAAGCGCAAAGCTAGGTCACAAAGAGCTTGAGTTGTGGACTCTACAGTCATCGGTTCACCATAAGAGAATCTATGATTCTGTAAACAACAAACCAAAATACATCAATCACAAACCAATCAACTACCTACAAACAACATCATACAGAGCTAACAAACAGTACCTGAGTTTCAACTCGTGCATGCTCAACAAGCGTACGAGCATCAGCAATCAACCCACTCATTGCACAACCAATATGGTCATCAATTTCCATAATTTTCTCAACACTGCTAGGCTCCTGAAATCAGAATTCCCACTAAATTAATAAAAATTCACAAGTGCATCTAGATTAAATAAAAGGAACACGAACAGACCAGTAGAGGGGAAGTAATACGCTTTTCAACAGCGAGGACCACGCCCTCTTTCGTCTTCAAACCAATTGCGGTTGATCCAAGCTGCAATCAAATAAAACCCATTCAAAACACAAACACAGAACAACGAAACGCGAGATCCGGAAAACAAATCAAACGGAATAATACCTTGATGGCTTCAATTGCATATTCAACCTGAAACAAACGGCCTTCAGGAGAAAATGTGTTGACTCCACGGTCATACTCAGTTCTAATTCGTTCAGAAAATATGAATTAATTAGACCTAGAAATAAAACCCTAATACATTTGGGGGAGAACACAGATAATCTATGAAATCTACAGAGAAAAACTGAAATGAAAAATTGTGCGATAAAAGAGAGAGAAGGAGAAAGGGTTTTACCTTGTGAGAAACATTTTTTGGATTTGATTTGATTAGATCACTGTAAAAATGGCGGAGGATTTAGAAATTAGGGAGAAAGCAGAAAAAGGAAGAGAAAGAGTGTGAGATGGGAGTTACCTAAAAGAAGTGTGTGGGTTTTGGGAATGAGGAGCAATGGCTTTTCTTTTCTTACTATTGTTTTCTTGCTCAAGGGGATTGTAAAATTCACTAATATTTTAAATATTCAACAAAGTTTTTTTTTAGACAAATAAACTATTATTTTTTCATGAGCAAATATTTTAAATATGGAAATTTCTTTTGGCACCCGCTGGTATGGTAGTGAGTTTCGAAAATTTAAAAATATTTTTTACAAATGCAATTGTAAATTTATCTATCATTATATTTGCAAGTACACTTGTGAATTTAATATATTTTGTATGTTTTATTATTTTAAATATTGAATTTTTAAAAAATTAGATAAATTCGCAAGTGCACTTGCGAAACATGTTGAAAGGTGAATTCGCAAATGCAGTTACTGTCATTTTTATTTAAATATTATTTCTTTCAACAATTTCTTTTTATATAATTGATTAAGATTTATTGAATTATTTAATGTTATTTATATTTTTAATTAGACAATTAAAGTAATTTATTTAATTGATGACATTTTATATTTTTTCGTTTTAGTTATTTTTTTCGTAAGATTATTAAAAAAAAAATTTATTTTAGTTATTTTCTACGTTAGATCAATAAAAAAGAGTGACTCTTTCGTTAATAAATTTTTTTTAGTTGTAACAAATAATATTTAAACAAAAATGACAAACAGAGAAAGTTTCACAAATGCACTTGCGAATTCATCTCACAGCAGCTTTCATGAGTGCACTTGCGAATTAATCTTAGATTCTTAAAAAAAATATATAGGGCAAAATTCGCAAGTGCACTTGTGAATTCTGCTGAAAGGTGAATTCGCAAGTGCATTTGCGAAATAAATCTAAAAATCACGTTGGTGGTGCGTTCGCAAGTGCACCTGCAAATTTTGCGGATATTTTGGATTTTTCGCCAAGGGTCTAGAAGAAGATCACCAGGTGAAAAAATAAATTCCCTTAAATATTAATAAAGAGTTAGAGTTAGTGTATTGTCCGTGTAACCTATAATATTCAGTCATGTCATAGTCATGTCATATTAATGTTTTTAAATTATAAAAAAAAAAGGTTTTTTAGTAAAGATAAAGAGTTAGCTGTTGTTTTTTCCCACAATGTTTTGAGAGAGAAACTTTTCCCTCTCTCTAAAATTAGGGTTTCACGAGCGTCTGTCTCCCATTTATCTTAGGAGATTCTCTCCTCCAATATGGAGGCTCACTTCTCCTCCCCAGTGGAGGTTTCTCTCCCTTTGGGGGTCTTCTTTCATCTTCATCTTTTGAATCAACCACATCTTTTTGAGTTCTTTCCACAACCTACCTTCAACCTCCATTATAGTTTCTCTACTCTCCGCCAACAACCATGAGGTGTTTGCAGACGCAGATCCGAACCCATCATCATCAACCAATGGGTCAACGATTTGGAACAACCATCATGGGAAAAGACCACCACTATAATCTCCACGACCAAAAGTTCTAAAATTGCTGCGACTTTGTGTTTGGGTAGTTCTTATTGCTTTTCTGGTTTTTGCTTTTCCTTTTATTGTTTGTTTGATTTTATGTTTGGGATAGATGTGTGAGTTGTTCATTTGATTAGTTTTTTTTGTAAGTGTGTCTTCAAGGTGTTTGATGAAAGGCCCCAAAGAGGTTTGGATGAAGGTAATGTGTTCTTGAGTAAAAATCTCAGTGAGGGTTTTGCAAATCAGATTCTCTCTTCCTTTCAACAAATGCTCCTTCTAGAGATGGTGAGTTTTATCAATCTTGTGAACTCGTATAATTGAACTGTGCATGATAAGACCAAAGAAATGATCTGTAACTGGATAAATTTAAAGATTGTGGTTCCCATACTCGTTTATCTTTTGTGGAAAATGTTTGTTTGGTTGATTGGATTAAGGAATTGGTTTGGTAATACTATTTTGGATTCTATTTGCTCAAAGTTAATTGTTGTCCAAATCTTGATAGTCTTAGTTATTAGTGTTGATTTTAGTTTGTGGATGGGAAATTCCCTTACACACCGCTTGTCTCTTTGCTTGTACTCATTATGTTTCATCTATTAATTGTTATTGTTTATTGTCAAAAAAATGTGTTAAAATTAAAAGCGTCACTTTTCCTGATACACGTTTATGATTGATTGACAGTGTAAAAATATTTTACACTGCTAGTGCATACTCTTTTTTTCCATTAATAAACCACATGATTGATTATTTATTATATAAGAACATTCTAAATTGTGGAAAGCTCAATTATACCCTTCTTTCTACTACTGCCATCTCATTAAAATGAGGGCGATTTTGGTTCAAATTTTACTTTTTCTGACTAATTATGTCGTTTTGTTCATTTTTAACTATATGATTTTTGTATTTTTCCTTTGTTGGTTAGGTTTTCTTTAAATGATGATGTCACATAAGTTTATTTGGTTACAAATCAACAAATCTCATTTCTTATACCTTTGACGATAACCAATATCATCACATCACCTTTCAACATTTTCAATTCAATTGTCTCTTTCTTCTACTTTCTCTCTCTAAGTTTCTTCATTATTTTCTCGTATCCCAAGTTCTTCCTTCTACTACTTCATTTCCTATTTTCTTCGTCATCTTATTTGATTCTTGTAACACCCCGATATTTTGATTATTAAATAATTTGAGTTTTAATTATTTATTTAATTAAAAATTAAATTATTAGTATTTTTGGAATTATTGGAATTGGTTAGTTAAAGTGAAAAGTTGGATTGTGGTGTAAGATACAGTGAGGGTGTGTGTAGTAAAAGGCTCTAATCCTATTATTTGTTATTATTATTATTTTAGAATAATAAGGAACAAAAGAAAGGAAGAGAAAGTGAGAAGCATTTGGGATTTTCATCGTACCTGAAAAGTGCAGAAAGAACAAGGGAAGAAAGAACCAGAACTCTCAAGGAATCAAAAATTTCTCATAGGTAAGGGGTGATTTCTCCTAATTGTTTTGCCTTATAGATTTTGGGATCAATAGAATGGAATGAGTAGTTAGAAATCCCAATTTAGGATTTTCTAGGTTTGTGTGTGTTGACCCTAAATTGCCAAATTATGTGAATTAGAGTAAATCAATGTTATAGGATCATTGTGTATGGTTGAAATATGTTATATTGCATGATTTTGCTGAGTATTGGTTGATTTGGATGATAATTGTTGTGTTGGGTCGTACATGAATGATTGAAATGGAATTGAGAAAGCAAGCATACTGTCAAACTGTGTTTTCTACTACTGCAGGTCGCAGGAACCGGTTCTTGTGTGGGAGGAACCGGGTTCCTGGTGTAATTTCCAGAGAGGATAAAATCCTGTGTCTGAGGAACCGGTTACTCCTGGGGAGGAATCGGGTTCCCAGTGTAAATTTTGCAAAGAAAACTGATTTTCATGCAGGAACCGGTTACTCCTGGGGGGAACCGGGTTCCCAGTACAAAATCCAGAGAGCGTGTGTTCACATAGTGTGGGAACCGGGTTCTCCCTGTTAGGAACCGGTTACCACTATAACATTTTGAAAAATAACAAACTTTAAAAATTCATAACTTTCAAACCGTAAGTCCGTTTTAATCGCCATTTTGGACAATATTCTCTAAATTAAATAATCTATTTTATGAAAATGGGAAAATAATAATTAATTGGTTTTAAATGGAAAAGTGTTAGTTTTCCGATGTTGTGGTTGTTTATACCTAGTATACCTGGCGTATGGGATTAGTCTGATGTTGTACTGTCGTATTGGGTACATGTTGATGGTTATTATGTGCTGGTGTTGATGATGGAATTACTGGTTGATGAGTAATTGCTTATATGTTTATGTTATTGGTAATGTTCATGATTGTTGTCGATATCATGTATTGTTGAATGTTGCATGTTGTTGATGTGCATGCATATATATTTGGTGGTAGCTAATTCCTATTGTGTGGAATTAGTGAGTTGAGCAATATTCGTTGTCGAGTTGGAATGGGCGGTGAGGTTTTATCTATGTTCGAGTTGGAATGAAATAGATGTTAATGTTGTGTCCGGGTTGGAATGGAACCGTATGTGAATTTAGTTCACTGTCGGTACCACATGCATAGAGTCTTGCATCATATTTTGTATGGATTATAACATGATAGGATGGTTTCCAGTGTTATAATCTTCTTGTTGTGTACAATGTATGTTATGACTTGAATTGTGATATGAATCTGATTATGCTGAAGAGGGTGGACTGATAACTTATGAATTTTTGTTGTTTTGATGAATTTATAATGCATTTTAATTATGATGAAGTCTCACCCTTACTTTGATAATTTCAGATTGAAGCTTTAGCGGCTTAGGAGATTGGTGAGGATGGCTCGTAGAGCTATGCTTTTATGTTATTCGTGTGTCCGTGTCATGCTCTGGTCTTGTAACACTGGGGAACGTTTGGTTTCGAGTTATAATTAAACTCTTTTGATTTATTTAAGATTATTTTTGGATAATTGTTGTGAACTAAGGCGTTGACCTTGAAGTTTTGTTGGTTTTGGATAATTCCGCTGTGTAGAACATGTTTCTGTTATGATTATTTAATTTATGTTCTTCAGTAAAGCATAACCGTATATGAATTTTATTTTTGATGAATTATGACGCCCTTTTGTACATGTTAAACTCTGAATTTGTTATATAATTGCGGGGCATTTTAGAAGGGTGTTACAATTCTAATTGCTTAGTAGCGGTGATTTCTTGCTAGTTAAGTTTGCGTCTGCTGAATATTGTGATGATGTTTTATATGTGCTTTTAAATATATTTGTTTTTTTTAGTTTAATGACCGTGGAAATTTTGGAAGAAACCACATGTTTCTTAGTCGGCCAAAATTTATGGAATCGTGCAAGTCAGTTGCAGCTGGAATGACCACAATGGACTTTAGGTGAGGTATTAATATGGTTGTTGATAGGGATGTCAATGGGGCGGGGCGGGGCCGGGGGGACACTTCCCCATCTTTTTCCCCGCCATCAAATTCATTCCCCGTCCCCGTCCCCGATCTCCGTCACGGGGGAATTTCTATCCACATCCCGTTCCCGGATCCCGTTCCATGGGATCCCGTTCAGGGATCCCCATAGATCCTACATTTATTCATTAATATTTTATTTTTTTAAAATGTTTATATTTTCTATAAAAATAAAAAGCACAAAGAATTCACATATTTATTATGTTATTAAAAAATACTAGTATTTGACATTTATTATTTTTATTAAAAATACTAATGGAACACAAAATAATAATATTTTTTATAAATTTCTATAAAATGCTATAAAATTCAACAAAATGAACTATAATACTTTTTAAAGTAACAATATGCCTAAACAACTAAAAAATCCAACAACATAATTATGCTTAAAAACTATACTTCATCAAAACTAATAAGGGATAATTATAAAATTTAGCATCATGAGTATGCTTGAAAAGCTAAAAATACTTCATAATAAGTCAACTAAAAGCAAAAGTCAACATATCTCTATTTGCTCAATTGATAACACACGTAAAGTAGAAATATCAAAATACTTAAAACAAAGTTACATATAAATAAACTAAAATATTAAGCAAAATATCCAAACAAGTAATGATCAATCATGTCTCTCTCCAACTTCTCCTTGCAAGGTCTTCTTCCTCATTCCACAATTAGATATGACTTTCTTTTCCTGAAAAGTAAACAATCAATAATTATATTTACTTAAAAAATACTTTAAAAACTAAAAGGTAATCAACACTAATATGTAAATTACCTTATTATCATCATCATCATCATCATCCATATCTTCATAATCTAAAATATATATATTAAATTAACTATATTAAAATAATAGGCGGGGCGGGGTCCCATGGTGGTGTATTCCCGTCCCAAAAATGCTCTGGGAATTTTTCTCCCATCCCCCGGAAAATTCCCCATCTTTGGGGCCCGACAGGCGTTCCCATGAGGATCCCCATTAACAGGTCCAAACTGACATCCCTAGTTGTTGATGCTAATAGTTTGTTCATTAACTATTGAGTTTTCACTAGTTGTTATTCTTTTTCAACAAACCTCCAATTTGGCAACCATTTGTCGGTCTTTCTTATTTTTCATGTGAAAGATTTATGATTTTTGTTAATATATGTTGATTTTGGGTTATGGTGTTTTGTAAAAAAAAATTAACTTTTGAATTTTCTATGTTGTGAAAGATGTATTAACAATGTCTCATCTCTCACTCCATGTGTTACCAACAATTTCTGCGCTATATCGTAAGGGTCTAAATCCTACGTCATTTTTTTGGCCTCAGTTGACGTTTTTTGTTTCAAATTTTTTATTTTTGTTTGTTTGTAAAATGGATTTCAAAAACTTGAGAAAATTACTTATACAATACTACCCTTCCATAATTATAATGATTATCTCACTCACAAATGGAACTTTCCTCACAAAAATATTTGGCTATAATAACGAGTGAGAGAAAGTGAAAAATGAAACTTAGAGAGAGAGATTGTGTGTGTGTGTATGTGTGTGTCAATACACAATTATGTTATATATTATTTGAAATAAGAAATGAGACATCTATTATGTTATATATTATTTGAAATAAGAAATGAGACATCTATTTATAGGCAAGAAGAATGCCCAAAAAAGGAATTTTATTTAATGAATTTGATTGTTGTCTAATCGATTAGACTTTTAATTTAATCGATTAAATATTCAAAATAAAGTTGTTTCTAGTCATTTAAAAGGAAAGAAGATATTCCTAGTCGTTGTACATCAATAAGGGACTATCTAAATAATTTGGGGCTTACGTTTCAACTTTTCTAATCAATTGGGATAAAGGTCTAATCGATTAGATTAGTTAAATATTTCTCTTTAGTTATTTCCATTGCTCCTAAGTCATCTTGCACAACTTTAAGGACACTTTAAAAAATATTTTCTCTTGGTTAATATGTTTAAGAAAAGGTTTCAGTGTGTGTGGGCTTATAGCCATATACTTTTACGAAAAACTTTTTTGCTTTAAAAAAAAGTTCATTCACTTACTAAACTAGGAGTTTGACTCTTTTTACAATCTTTTTGTCAGATATCATCTTCTGTGTTGACACTGCTTGAGATCTCTTGAGGCTTTAGATAATTTCCCTCGGTTTGACTTCTTCTTTGAATAGTCAAGTTCTTCAAACCTTTACATTCATAGTTTGTATCTTTAACCACTTAAGTGCTCTTTGACTCATCCTTTGTTGTTTTCTTTATCATGATGAAGTCTTCTTAGTATTTTACCTCTATAGTTGTCACTATAAAAAAAAAACCTATTGCCTGCAAAATAAGGTTCCCCGAATTCTTCCATAGATTTTGATGACGAATAATTTTCCACTCAATGTATTTGTTTATTTACTGTTGAGTAGTTAAGTTTCTCTAGATTATGACTTTTTGAGATGAACCTTAATTTTACTTTATTGGATCATATGTTTGTTTGAGATTTGTTGAGTACTTTTAATGTTATTATCTTATTTAAATTGTTCTTGTGAATGCTTTTTGTCTCTTACGGGCGTACATATCAATATAGATAATTAGGGATCTCTTATTGATAGTCTAATTATCTAAACTATGCAACTTATTCAATTTTGCAATAAACTAGGAATAGGAATTTATAAGTTGTTTCTTATGAATTAACCCACTTAAAACACCTAATTTATTTTTGAATTGTCCTAATGAATTAGTGAATTATTGTATAATTAGTGAGCTACACGTCAAGGAATTGAGTGTAGTGTGTAACACCCCTTCTAATTACCCGCGATTTTATAAATAATAATCAAAGTTTTATCCACAATTAAGAGGCGTCACAATTTAAATCATAAAAATTGACCCAACAGTTGTCATGCTTTCACTGAAGGATAAATCGTTAAATAAATCATACTTAAAGTTATGTTTAACAGCGGAAATAAAACATAACAAAATCCCGAATACATCATTCAATAGTTATTCCAGGATATGTAATCAAGACACAATTCAAAACTATTAAAAATATCCATTAAAGGATTCAAACAACAGTTTCCCCAGTGTTACATCTACCAGAGCACGACACTGACACGCGGACTAATTAACTAACTCGACTCTAGAGCTATCCTCACCAACTCCAAGCAGCTAATCACTTCGGATCTGAAATTGTTAAAGTAAGGGTGAGATTTCAATTCAATATAACATGCATTATACGTTTTTAAAATGCAACAGAAAATCGGATACGTTAATCCATTAACCAAACACAAATCATAATCAATTCACAAGGCAGTTCACACAATGAACATGTATATAACAAACAATGGAAATTGCAACACTGGAATCCATCCTAGCATGTTACAATTCCATATGCAATGCAGACTCTATGCATGTGGTACCAAAACGTGAACCGAGTTCACCCACTGCTCCGTTTACATGTGGAAAGACAGTGTAAATCCATGATTCGCCCAGAACACTGAGTCAAGAATCCAATCCATGATTCGCCCATAACCACCGGGTCAAGAATCTAGCCTCACTACCTCTGAACCAGGTAAGTCTATTGGCTCTTCCAGTTTACTTCCGCACAATGGGAATGAACCAATTTAACAAATGCTCATGCATGCATCATAAAAGCATGCAACATCAATTCAACGGAATATGATAACAACATAATTCCACATAAATACCAATACCAATCTATCACATGATAACAACATAATCATGAATTAAATTATCACAAAGCATAAACATGCCAAACGCTTACTCTTCAATCAGTAAGACTATCACCAGTATATAATAACAATAACACATGATACTAATACAATCATGAATAAACCACAAGGAAAAGAAAACATCACATGAACGTCAATCTTCATTCAACTTGTCAAACAATCTAAACCAATTCACAGATTATGATCTCAACATAATTCACTTATTGTCAATCACCAATGTATCGCATTCAATCATAATGAATAATCAACACAACATTGTAAGCATTAGTACTCATCCGATAACTCAGGCCATTCATATTAATTTCACATTATCCTTAATTAATCCATACTTTTCAAAATCGGAAGCTCGACTCTTTTAAAAATAATTTTGGATAAAATAATATTTTTCCTTTCCAAAAGATAGAATTTTAGATTTAAGAAATAACGCCGAAAACGGCACTCGAATCGGAGTTACGGTTTAGAAAATATGAATTTTTGAAGTTTGAGTATTTTTGAAAAATTGCACATGGAACCCGGTTCCTACCTATACAGGAACCGGTTCCTGCGAAGTTTAAAAATGAGCTCCCTGGTTTTTGTATGGGAATCCGGTTCCGACACATACAGGAACCGGTTCCTGAGTACAAATTTCCCAGTTTTTGAAAATTAACACTGGGAACTCGGTTCCTCCCCACAGGGAACCGGTTCCCACGACCTGCAACAGCAATTTCTGCTACTTTTGACAGCATTATGCATTCCTTATCTCCTCCAATCATTCCAATACGAATTGTGACTTTAGGAACACAAATTTACAACCATTCTACACCATTATAACATCAAACAACATAGTTTCATCATCCTTATTATTTATTCGACACACTAGATGATCCTAATTCCATACACCGACACAAAATAGGGTTTCATTCCATAAACCTATAATCAATTTCCTAACGTACCCAATTACCCGGTAGATTCCCAAAATCCATAAGGCATTAAAACCGAATGAAATCACCCCTTACCTCGCGATGATTCTCGATTCCTTCGGCGTCGGCTTTCCTCTCTTCTCTTCTCCAGTTCTACGTGAAATAGTTTTCTCCAAAAAAGACTCCTCTTTTCCTTCTTTTCCTTTTTATATTCCTTTTAATATTCCTTTTAATATTCCAAATGAAATAAATAATTAATACTTAGTAAAAGTAGAGTGATTTACTCCTCTCACCCACTGTTTACTCTGCACACTTCTAACCTTCTTCATTCAATTAATCCAATTAATTCCAAAGATATAAATACTTAAGACTTTAATTAAATAAATAATTAATTTCCCATTTATTTAATATTCCAATTAAATCGGGGTGTCACAACTCTCCTCCACTAAAAGAGTTTTCGTCCTCGAAAACATACCTTAGACGAAAAGTTCGGGATACGAGTCCTTCATCTGACTCTCCAGTTCTCAAGTGACATTTTCCTTCAGCTGGTCCTCCCCAAGCTACTCTTACCAGTGCTATCTCTTTACCACGCAGTTGCTTCACTTTCCGATCCTCAATTCGCAGTCGCTCAACATCAATTATCCCGCACATCATCATCACGAATCTCATGAGACGGATCCGCAATGTACCTCCTCAACCGAGATACATGGAAAACATCATGCAAATTCATGGCGGCGGTAAAGCAATCTGATAAGCAACTTTCCCAACTCTCTTGGTAATCTGAAACGGACCAATAAAACGCGGAGTCAACTTCTTGACTTCGAAGCTCGACCAATACCGGTCATCGGAGTAACTTGCATGAACACGTGGTCTCCTTCATTAAACTCAAGATCCTTCCTCCTCTTATCATGATAACTTTTTTGACAACTCTGAGAAGCTCTCATCTTCTCCTGAATCACCTTGACGTTTTTTGAAGTTTGTTGGACAATCTTTGGTCCATTCACCGCACTTTCTTCAGATTCGTACCAACACAACGGCGTCCGACACCTCCTACCGTACAATGCTTCAAACGGAACCATACCAATGCTCGAATGAAAACTATTGTTGTAGGTAAACCCTATCAACGGCAAATAGCTATCCCAAGCTCCACCTTTCTCTAACACACAAGCCCTCAACAAATCCTCTAACGATTGAATCGTCCTCTCCGTCTGACCATCTGTCTGTGGATGATATGCGGAACTCAATCGTAACTTAGTACCCAGAGCTTCTTGCAATCCTGTCCAGAACTTAGAAGTAAACCTCGGATCTCTATCCGACACAATGCTAGACGGAATACCATGCAAACTTACAATCTTCTCAACATACAATTCTGCCAACCTCTCCATCGGATAATCCATTCTTATCAGAATAAAGTGAGCAGACTTTGTCAATCGGTCGATAATAACCCAAATAGAATCACAATTCTTTGCTGTCCGCGGCAAACCAGACACAAAATCCATAGAAATGCCATCCCATTTCCATTGCGGAACAAACAACGGTTCCATCAATCCCGACGGCTTCTGATGTTCAATCTTTGATTTCTGACAAACCAAACACGCATACACAAACTCGGCAATTTCCCTTTTCATTCCAGGCCACCAAAATAATTCCTTCAAATCATGATACATCTTAGTAGCACCAGGATGAATACTCAACCCACTACGATGTCCTTCTTCCCAAAATACTCTTCCTAATATTGGCAACATCCGGAACACATACCCTATCACCAAATCTCATAACTCCATTTTCGTCAACTTGGAATTCACCTCCTAGGCCTTGGTTAATCAATGTCAACTTATCCACCAAACCAACATCAGATTCCTGTCCCGTTCGAATCGCATCAAGAATACCACTAGTCAGCTTCAACATACCCAATTTCACACTATCAGAAGTAGTCTCACATACCAAGCTCAAGTCTTTAAATTGTTCCACTAAATCCAATTCACGAACCATCAACACAAACATATGCAATGACTTCCTGCTCAATGCATCTACGACAACGTTTGCCTTATCAGGGTGGTAATTCAAACCGAAATCATAATCCTTGAGGAATTCTAACTACCTTCTCTATCTCATATTCAACTCGTTCTGATCAAAAAGATACTTCAGGCTCTTGTGATCACTGAACACTTCAAACGAAACTCAAATCAGACATCCAAAACTCAAATTATGGATTTTACAAGTTTTCGAAAAAATCTTGTCGACGGAAATCAATTCGTGATAGGTAATCGATTTCTCACCTTGTAGTGAAAATCCCAAAACATCATAGAATGCAAAATTTGAGATTCTAACTTCAACATACCGCAACACACATCATTCACCATGATTAATTGCGTCAAGTTACAATTCCCATAACCAATTCACATCATTGCATACTTTATATCAACCATTGACACTGACACAATTAATCTTTTCAAGAACACAAAGAGGTAACTCACATCGACTTCACGATCAACCGGAAGTGTTGCAACATTCCAACCACACCAGCTTCATCTTCTAAGAGTCATCCTTCTTAATTACCAAATATTTTCTAGGCCAAGAATATGCATCGACTCTTCAAAACGATTCATAATCACTTGGTGTAACTTCAAACATTCAACCCAAGGATAGCCTCAACCTAATCCAACATCTTGCTCAAATGATGAGTCGCTATTATTCCCAGGGAACATTAGAACTCACACCTAACTGGGACACCATTATCCATACCACCGTCCTAAATGCAGTCTCTTGAATATCCTCCGCCTTAACACGAATTTGATGATATCCAGACCTCAGATCAATTTTACTAAATACACAAGCTCCAATTAACTGATCCATCAAATCATCAATCCTCGACAATGGATACCGATTCTTGATCGTCACTTTATTCAATTCCCTGTAGTCAACACACAATCTCATCGTACCTTCCTTCTTCTTAACTAACAACACCGGCGCACCCCACGGCGAAACACTAGGACGAATAAACTTCTTCTCTAGTAACTCTTCCAACTGTTTCTTCAACTCAGACAACTCAGATGCCGACATGCGATACGGCACCATCGACACCGGACTAGTTCCAGGAATTAAATCTATAGCAAACTCCACTTCTCTCTCAGGTGGTAGCTCACTAGCATCTTCCGGAAACACCTCTGGAAATTCATAACCGGCAATTCATTACTCTTAGCATTTCCTTTCGCTTCTGTCGAAGAATACAACATAAACACCACACCATCATTAACAACTACGTAACTCTGATCATCCATCTTAATTCATTGTCCTTATTAGAGTCTTCGTCTACTCATATGGTTCACAAGCTTCTACCACACTTCATTCATATTCATCACTTTATGCCTCATTTAGATAGTAAGACAATTGTATACCATCCAATACGATTCCGTCTACTATCAACAAGAGATTAAGGGTGATCAAGTCCTCAATTTGTCGATAGACATCCGATAATCATACTGGAGTATAAACCATCATTACCAACACTTCCTGTTCTCAGAACCGTACTTGCGTCTTTGCACTTCCAACTATGACTCACGTCCAAACGATTCCAACAACTCTAACCACTCTTGCACTGTCTTCTCAAGCAGTACCTCATACCAATGACTTACAATCGGAACATATCCGGGAAGCATCTCTTCTCCCCCACTTAGTTTCACACCACTCCTGCAATAATCGATCAGAAAGGCAACAAGTACCGACAGTGTTGCACACACTTGTCGCGTACAAAGGAATAATGACATTAAGACACTGATCACAACGACCGACTATGCTCTGATACCACTATTGTAACACCCCTTCTAATTACCCGCGATTTTATAAATAATAATCAGAGTTTTATCCACAATTAAGAGGCGTCACAATTTAAATCATCAAAATTGACCCAACAGTTGTCATGCTTTCACTGAAGGATAAATCGTTAAATAAATCATACTTAAAGTTATGTTTAACAGCGGAAATAAAACATAACAAAATCCCGAATACATCATTCAATAGTTATTCCAGGATATGTAATCAAGACACAATTCAAAACTATTAAAAATATCCATTAAAGGATTCAAACAACAGTTTCCCCAGTGTTACATCTACCAGAGCACGACACTGACACGCGGACTAATTAACTAACTCGACTCTAGAGCTATCCTCACCAACTCCAAGCAGCTAATCACTTCGGATCTGAAATTGTTAAAGTAAGGGTGAGATTTCAATTCAATATAACATGCATTATACGTTTTTAAAATGCAACAGAAAATCGGATACGTTAATCCATTAACCAAACACAAATCATAATCAATTCACAAGGCAGTTCACACAATGAACATGTATATAACAAACAATGGAAATTGCAACACTGGAATCCATCCTAGCATGTTACAATTCCATATGCAATGCAGACTCTATGCATGTGGTACCAAAACGTGAACCGAGTTCACCCACTGCTCCGTTTACATGTGGAAAGACAGTGTAAATCCATGATTCGCCCAGAACACTGAGTCAAGAATCCAATCCATGATTCGCCCATAACCACCGGGTCAAGAATCTAGCCTCACTACCTCTGAACCAGGTAAGTCTATTGGCTCTTCCAGTTTACTTCCGCACAATGGGAATGAACCAATTTAACAAATGCTCATGCATGCATCATAAAAGCATGCAACATCAATTCAACGGAATATGATAACAACATAATTCCACATAAATACCAATACCAATCTATCACATGATAACAACATAATCATGAATTAAATTATCACAAAGCATAAACATGCCAAACGCTTACTCTTCAATCAGTAAGACTATCACCAGTATATAATAACAATAACACATGATACTAATACAATCATGAATAAACCACAAGGAAAAGAAAACATCACATGAACGTCAATCTCCATTCAACTTGTCAAACAATCTAAACCAATTCACAGATTATGATCTCAACATAATTCACTTATTGTCAATCACCAATGTATCGCATTCAATCATAATGAATAATCAACACAACATTGTAAGCATTAGTACTCATCCGATAACTCAGGCCATTCATATTAATTTCACATTATCCTTAATTAATCCATACTTTTCAAAATCGGAAGCTCGACTCTTTTAAAAATAATTTTGGATAAAATAATATTTTTCCTTTCCAAAAGATAGAATTTTAGATTTAAGAAATAACGCCGAAAACGGCACTCGAATCGGAGTTACGGTTTAGAAAATATGAATTTTTGAAGTTTGAGTATTTTTGAAAAATTGCACATGGAACCCGGTTCCTACCTATACAGGAACCGGTTCCTGCGAAGTTTAAAAATGAGCTCCCTGGTTTTTGTATGGGAATCCGGTTCCGACACATACAGGAACCGGTTCCTGAGTACAAATTTCCCAGTTTTTGAAAATTAACACTGGGAACTCGGTTCCTCCCCACAGGGAACCGGTTCCCACGACCTGCAACAGCAATTTCTGCTACTTTTGACAGCATTATGCATTCCTTATCTCCTCCAATCATTCCAATACGAATTGTGACTTTAGGAACACAAATTTACAACCATTCTACACCATTATAACATCAAACAACATAGTTTCATCATCCTTATTATTTATTCGACACACTAGATGATCCTAATTCCATACACCGACACAAAATAGGGTTTCATTCCATAAACCTATAATCAATTTCCTAACGTACCCAATTACCCGGTAGATTCCCAAAACCCATAAGGCATTAAAACCGAATGGAATCACCCCTTACCTCGCGATGATTCTCGATTCCTTCGGCATCGGCTTTCCTCTCTTCTCTTCTCCAATTCTACGTGAAATAGTTTTCTCCAAAAAAGACTCCTCTTTTCCTTCTTTTCCTTTTTATATTCCTTTTAATATTCCAAATGAAATAAATAATTAATACTTAGTAAAAGTAGAGTGATTTACTCCTCTCACCCACTGTTTACTCTGCACACTTCTAACCTTATTCCTTCAATTAATCCAATTAATTCCAAAAATATAAATACTTAAGACTTTAATTAAATAAATAATTAATTTCCCATTTATTTAATATTCGAATTAAATCGGGGTGTCACATAGTGGTTATGTTAATTTGCTGTGAGATAATAATATGATTGAAATTCAGCATGTACACAGTTCATCAACAGGTAAAAATAAGGGGATTCAATAAATAGTCCTAATTGTCTTTCGTAATCTTGAATAAATTCTTTTTTAATTTCTCATTTTGAACCGTTTTTTGAACGAAAACCCCTATTTGATTACTAAATTTCACAATTAATTTTCTTGTTAATATTCAATCCTTGTGGAGACGAAAATTATATTATTACTTAGAGGTTATCAATACATTTGTTGAGAGGTCATCAGTCACCAATCAACATCCAAGGACCATCAACAGTGTTCCTCTGGTTAATAAGGTGGAACCATATGTCAAGATGAGAAGTGTATACGGGACTAGCATAATTTCCAATTACATACCAAGAGGAAGTTCCCAATGATAACTTGAAAGTAATCGTATCCATAAAGTCATCATGAATGGCCGTTACATTGTTACCACCATTCTAATTTAACACCCAAATATCCCCGACTTGACCACGTGCATCCACATAGTAAACACTTCCATATCCAGCTCTGTCCCAAAAGGAATTGGTCTTATGAAAATCAATGTGTGTTTCCTTAAAGATTAAAAATACTATATTGTCTAGTCAAATTTATCATGTGTATTTTAGCCTTATTATTATAGGGCTCCCATATATTCTAAGAAATCACACTGACTTCTTTGAAATCAAACATAACTAGTAAAGTTAATGAAGGTGACAAAGAAAGTCTCAAACATGATACAATTTACGTAACAGGCTCCCATTCAATGAGAGTTTCACGAATAACTTCCACTTCTTAAATAGCACACTCTTTGATAGCGCGTTAGTTACTTTCATATGCCTGACTTGTTGTTGGTTTAAAATGTGGAATGTGTTAAGGACCAAAATATAGATAAATTTGTAGATAATTTTGTGGTCCTTTACAATGTCTTTTGATTAATTAGTAATATTTAATATAGTATATTGACATTTTTACGTTTTTATTTAATTTTTGTTTATAATATATTATTTAGATTTGTTTACGTTTAATTTGTAGGTTTTTGGTGATTTTACCTTCAAGCATGGATTCAAGGAAGCTAGGAGAGCTTAAGGAAGAAATTCAAGCTATTTGGGGAGTAGGAGCATGCTACAGGGCGCGTTAAGCCCAGTTCAAGCATGGTCTGAAGCTTTCTGAGGCGGTTTAGTTATAAGTGAAGGCGCGCTTAGCGCCATAAAGCGGGCTAAGCGCGATCTGGGAAATCGGAAAAAGTACATGTAGCCATACTTAGATATTTTATTCAATCACTCCCTCATTTCCTCACCAAATCAGACCTAAAAACCAGAGAACACTATTCTTCTTCATTGTAACTCAAAAACATTGAAGAAGATCTTGAATCCTTGCTAGTTTTTCATCTATGTTCATCATCATAACTCCATTTCTTGATCATCAAGCTACCATGAGAATGAGTTGCTAAACTTCTTTTGTGTCAAGATTAGAGGTAGTTAACATAACTTTTATGTATTTCTTTTGATCTCTTGGTGTATGAACTTGGTTGATGATTAATATATGTTGAATATCTTTGTTTTATTTGTACATTTTATGGTTTGGAAGAGAGGAACATTTGGACAGAAAGATTAATACGCATCAATGAGAATGGACGGTACACTCAGTGTGGGTCCCTTTTGAAGGACTATAATTTGGGGGTTCTTTGTGAGCCCCAACAAAATTTGAATGTTGAGCTGGTTCGTGAGTTCTATGTGAATGCTCTTCCATCCGTGGGGACCCCGTTTGAATTCACAACCATGGTTCGGGGTAAAGTGATACACTTTTCTCGTGCTGCTATTAACAATCATTTGGGACTAAATTGGTCAACACCTGAACAAGTCCTGGATGTGTATCATACTTAGCTAGCAAGAGGTAATTGGGATTTTGAGGTTTTGCGACGTAAATTATGTTTGGATGGGAATTCCTATGAGTTAAAATTTTTTGGCCAACCTTTGAAATTCAGCTGGTCCAGTCTGAAAACCAATGTTAGGATACTCATGTGTGTGGCCCTTTACAACTAAGGCCCCGTAGTCACACCTCCTCCATTTCGATGGAAACTATCGGTCTAATTGCTGTTATGCTTGATGAGGTTTAAATTGATTTTGGCAGACTTATTGCAAACGAGCTGAAGATGGTGGCCTTGAGTTACACCACTGATGGTGAAAGACTCAAGTGCTATCTTACATATCCTGGCTTGATTATGGAGCTTTGCAAGCAAGACCGACTGCAGTTTCCTTCTGTGGATCACTTGACCATTTACGGTGTTATTGATGATCAGTATATTGACCGTTATTGTCAAGCTTTAGATCAAAATTCTGCTTCTCGGGCGGTTCCGGTAGCTGCTGCTCTTCCACGGGCTGGTCCAGATGTTGAGTGGAATTGACAGATGCACACGACTCATCAGAGGACACTCAAGTATATGCACCAGAGCATGGAGCAGATGATGTTGCGGATCAAAGAGCCTACTATGGACCATTTTAGCCGCATTAGTACTGAGATGAGAGCTTGTGCAAATTGGCCCGGGCTCGGGCCAAATGAAGAGGAAGATGAAGCTGGTGGTGGTGATGATGATGATGATGACGTTGGTTCAAGGAGTCCTGGTGACTCGATTCTAGAGGATTCTGATTGATCCCTTTGTTACTTTCTTTTTATTGATTTTAGGTAATATTTATATTTAAGTTGTTAAAACAATGGTTCTAATTTGTTGGTTGTCATCCTTTTTAGGATGTGGTTGTAATTCCAAAGATTATATTTTGAAGGCATTATGCCTTAGTACATTTTGAAACACCATTTTAGGGTGTCTTTTTAATTTATGTTTGTCTTTTAAATTTATTCATTTTTTATTTTAATTTAATTTCTTTTGGTTTGTCCTTGTGAATGAATGATGCTCAAAAGAAGCAAGAATAATTGTCTTGAAAGTGTGTTTTCACCAAAAGGTGATAATGATAATATTATTCTTGATATGATGCACGCTTAAGGTACATTTTTAATTGCTTTATAGAATGTTAACATGTGTATGAAATTTGTGCTTTATGTAAAACATCTTGGCATGTATAATTTTTGAAAAAAATTTGTGTTCACATTTGAATAAATTAGGACATAAACCACATAAAGTGAGAAGCTTTCCACTATGCACAAAAATGAGTGTTTTCTAGCAATTGTTGTTAACTGGTTTGATTTATGTTTAATCTTAATTTGTTGTTTACAATTTGGAAACTTAGAAGTGATCAAGGCATTTTTTGTGTACTACGAGAAAAACCATCAATTCCAAAAGAGCTTAATCTAACCTTGTGAGTGCGAATCTTAGTTGCCCCCTTTGAGCTTTAAAATTGAAATTTATGGAATGAATCATTCTTAGTCAACTAAGTGTTAAGTAGGCCACTTAGTAATTTGTTGATGATCAATGAAAATCCAATGATGATTCATTCTATGAAACTTTTCTTGTTTGTAAACACTTTATCCAATTGTTTGATTAGTCTTGTTGAAGAGCATGTTCAAAAATAAAGGATAGAAAAATTGAAAGTTGGGGAGGTTGATCAAAAAGAAATAATGAATTGATGGCACAATGTATCTTTTGAAAAAGAAAAAGAGATTGAATAGAAAAGAAAAAAAAAATGAATAGAACTTTGAAAAGAAAAAGAAAAGAAAAATGATAGGATCATTGTGTGAGAAAAGAAAGAAAAAGGTTGTGATGAAATAAGGATGAAGTATGAATGGATGTTGTGAAATTTGAAATGCTCTCCATTATGTTTACACAATTTTGCTTCAATGGCTTTGTATACATATTCTTTTTTTATCCAAAGCCAGGTTACAACCTTTGAAAGTACTTAGTGATCTTTGTTTCCACTTTGTTCGTTTAACTTGTTTTGATGAATGCATGAATTGTTCTGGATGTGCAATGTTGCTAGTGAGAGTGTTTTATCCTTTGTAATTAGTGAAATTTTATTCTTCAAGAAATATTGAAGAAAGCTTTTGGTGATTCAAGTTTGAACATATCTTTTACCTTTGTTTACATGTGTCGATGTTTTATATTTAGAACTTAATTCATAGCCATGTTGTGTTTCGAAGAGGCAATTATTGTGTATCTGTGTCAGATAGGTTGAGTTTGAACCATCCATTTTGTGTTGATTGACATGATTTAAATTTTGTGATCTTACTTTCTTATTGAGTTTTTGACCTTTGTTCGAGGACAAACAAAGAAGTAAGTTGGGGAGAGTTGTTAAGGAACAAAATGTAGATAAATTTGTAGATAATTTTGTGGTCCTTTACAATGTCTTTTGATTAATTAGTAGTATTTAATATATTATTTTGATATATTTATGTTTTTATTTAGTTTTTGTTTATAATCTATTATTTAACTTTGTGTATGTTTAATTTGTAGGTTTTTGATGATTTTACCTTCAAGCATGGATTCAAGGAAGGTATGAGAGCTTAAGGAAGAAATTCATGCTATTTTGGGAGTAGGAGCAGGCTACATGACGTGCTAAGCTCGATTCAAGCATGGTCTGAAGCTTTCTGAGGAGGTTTAGTTATAAGTGAAGGCGCGCTTAGCGCCATAAAGCGGGCTAAGCGCGATCTGCGAAATCAGAAAAAATACATGTAGCCATACTTATATATTTTGTTCAACCACTCCCTCATTTCCTCACCAAATCAAACCTAAAAACTAGAGAACACTATTCTTCTTCATTGTAACTCAAAAACATTGAAGAAAATCTTGAATCCTTGCTAGTTTTTCATCTATGTTCATCATCACAACTCCATTTCTTGATCATCAAGATACCATGAGAATGAGTAGCTAAACTTCTTTTGTGTCAAGATTAGAGGTAGTTAACCTAACGTTTATGTATTTCTTTTGACCTCTTGGTGTATGAACTTGATTGATGATTAATATATGTTGAATATCATTGTTTTATTTGTACTTTTTATGGTTTGGATCATGATTGAGAAATATGTTTGAAACTTGACCTAAGATATTTATTTACTAAGGAACTAGACATAGATTTGTGAGTTAGTATTTACTTGTATCAAGCTTAAAGACTATCATGATAATAGTTAGAATGAGACATCATCTAAAGATTAACATGAGAATACTCACAATATTGGTTGGAAATCTACAATATTGAGAGGATACATGAATATATCGATCATCAACTAGTTCATCCGCTTGGTTAATTGAATTTATATGAAATTAGGTTAATGAAACTAATCTTGACATGCTTTTAACATTTGAAAAACCAATTCAAAACTCTCTTTAATCCAAACAACTCTCTTTTGATAAGAACACTAAACTTGTTTGCTTGAAATTTATGATTTTTGTGACTAGGAACCAAAATCCTTTTGTAACCAAATCTTAAAATACACTAAAACTATCGAACGACAGTGACATGACACCAATCCCTGTGGAAAACGATAATATAAAATACTTGTGTTAGAAAATACGTACAACAGAATGTTGTATTGTGGGATGGTCTCTAAATCCAAATTTACTATGGGAATTACGAAGGTGTATTTAGCAGTGTTAGGCACACCCCTTGTGTTGGATGAGAATTAAAAGTTGGCTTAGTTTTGTGTGAAAACCCAATAATAGCATGGTGTGGCTCAAAAATGCCAGACTTGGCCTTGGCACATGGGTCCCCTTTGTGTGTTGACTGATGCACATCTGGGGTGGCTTCATTCTTATCAAATCATCGCTTCTTGGAAACCACATCAAGTTGATTGGCCCCACCAGTTTGTTGTCAGCACTTATTCCTTTTAAGGAAACATTAATCCCATTGGTTTTAGAACTCCTCTGGTCTCAATGCACATTCTTGAATAAATAATTCCCTGGACCATAACTGACTCTTTTGTTGTATTTTTTACTCTACACCACTAGCCAATCACCATGAACTGCATTTATTTCTTAAAATTCTTTTGCTACAATTCTTGCGCTATCACCACCCATTTCCTGATGGAGTTCCATTAATCTGTGCTCTTAGACATTGTTGTTTTTTGACGGATCTCTTGCCTGCGTCACCATAGGGACGATTGATTTTGTCAGATTATGTGGTGATTTCTTTCAATCATGGGTGTGATGTCTATAACAGCCACAACTAGAGTAGATAATGTGAAGACTTTCATACTGCGCATTGTACTAGTGACGATTAACATTGACCTTTTCAATAACCGGTAAGTTCAAATCAATCTCCCTGCAAATTTTTGCAAACCTCCATCTTTCAACATTCATAGTATTAGTATCTATCTTAATTAGAGCACACACAACAAATGTCAAACAAATAAGGACACTTTCATCGTGATACAATAAGTTAAGCCCTTAAAATTGAATCCAAACCAAAGTCTTCTCCACTTTTGCGATAGGAGATGCACATTTTGGAGTCCATCAAACCACTGTCAAATAATGGTCAAACAACATCCAGGGGTCTTTTTACATAACTTTCTCCCCATCTACGAGCAATTCACACATGATCATAAAGAAACCATTGTCAACGTCCTTGGTCTCAAAACCTTCGATAAGTTTCCTCATCTTCTTCAACCTATCATTCATCAAATAATATGCAACGTTCTTCACAATTGGAGTTTAATTACGAGTGCCTCATTCCAAGGGTTGTACAGTTCTTGAAAAAGTTTCTCATCCATCGTGACATGTGGTAGCAATCAATTTCCCCCTTCAAAAGATACTTTCATAAGTCCATTTTCAATCAGGTCCACTATCTCCTTCACAGTACTGGATCCTTGACCTTCAATGAGAATATCCTAGAGCGACGATCTAGAAGGCTTAGATGCACCTGTAACGCCCATATATTTAGTTATAATTCTTTAATTAAATATTTAAATAATTGTTTGCGAATTATTAACTGATATTATAATTATAAGTCAGTGTTAATGGGCTTAGGTTGAAAGGATAACAAATAGTAGAAGTGGAGGTAAGAATTTAAGCCCAAAATTAATTATGAGGATTATTATTATTAAAATAATAATAATAAGAAATTGGGACTTTTGATGTCAGTAGAAGCAAACATGGTTTTGGGAACGGAAGAACAGAGCGACGCGTAGAACTGGGAAGAGTTGGAACGATCAGGAATTTTTAGAGAAACCTTCAATCCAAGGTAAGGGTGGGGTTCTTGCTCTATAATTGGGGATATGATGGGCAATAGGTATTTTGGGATGTATGATTCGCTAGATTGTGTCATGTCGATGTGGTTACCCGTAGAAAATCCCAAATTGGAATATATGATCTTGTTATTCTGTGTATATTGTTGTTGTTGATTTAAAAGATTATGCAATTCTGCTATTATATGTTTTGATGCTGTTGTTGATTGAAAAGGATGCATGATTCTGTTGTTAGATACTATGTTGCTATTGCTGATTGAAAATAATCCCAATTAAATCGTGTAATTTGGAGAAAACTGGTTTTTGGGTAAAATTTTGCAGCATGAGTCGATCCATAAAGTTATGTATCGATACAAGCTGTTGTGAGTTTAAAAACCAGAAGCATGAAAACAACTTGCATCGATACAAAAAGGGCTTGTGTCGACTCATGGGGCTATTCTGGAATACTTGTATCGACTCGTACGAGGTATGTATCGATACAAGTTAGTTTTGTATCGACCCAAAGGAAGCATATATCGACTCATACTGTGTTAAACCAGAAAAACAGAAAATTTCATTACGTATGAGTCGACTCATACGAAGCTTGTGCCGATACAAGCTGTGTATGTATCGATGCATGGAGTTTTGTATCGATCCATACTGAACAGAAACAAAGGAATAATTCTGGAAAATTGTTTTGGTCGTATCTTCGCGACCGTAACTCCAATTTTGATGCCGTTTGGACCGTTGGGAAGCTGGAAACATGATTTAGCCTATAATAATGTTTTTAAATACAGTAGGTGAGTTTTTGGATGACTTTATGTAGTTTCCGTATGTGAGTCCTTTGTTGTTGTACGTTGTTGTTGAGGCTTGATGGTCAACGTTGACGGTTACGTTGTGGATTACGTTGTTGTTGTTGTATGTTGTTTAAGTTCATCGCATACATACATTACATAATATGTTGGCCTATGTTGAGCCGTTGGGGGAAATGTTGTTTACATTGAAGGCTTACGTCTTGATGCCTCGAAATTACTAGCAATGGATTACGTTGGGAGTTTTACTCCGTTGGTACCACATGCATGTGCATTAGTTGAGTCGCACATCATAACACTTAATGATGATGTTGTTGATGACTGAATTACATTGTTGTGAATAATTGCGTGTTGTTGTGGAATAGTTGTACGTTGTTATGAAATAGTTGTGTATTGTTGTTGATTAGTCGTGTGGTTACAAAATGGTGATATTATATGATTTCGAACTATATATTTTTTATCATAATCTCAATTATATGGTTTCACCCTTTACTTGTTTTCGCTGTTGCCTTTATATTGGTAACGTGCAGGTGATCAGGAGGAGTAGTCGTTAACGGTGTGGTTTCGGTTTAGTGTCATTTGCTATGATACGTAGCACTCGGGGGAAATGTGCGTTGTTTCTATTATGTTATTGTTATGCTGAAAACTGATGTTGTTGAATAATCATGAGATGTTATGTTTTGCGTTGTAAGACTAAATGAATTCCGCTGCTTGGTTAATGATTTGTTCACGTTGATAACAGTTGAGTAATACTATGTATCCGTTGAAGAGATAATGACATGTTTATGTTGTGTTTATGCTGAATTGTGACATTCCAATTGTGTTGATTATTAATGAATAATTTTTTGGAAACTCTGATATTAAATTGAAGAAATACGTGAGGTAGAATCGAGGTGTTACAACACCTACATTCGATGGTTTCACAAGCGACAACAAAGTGGAAGTAGCGAAAACAAAAGAATTCATGCAAAAACTCCTCCACTATTTAAAAATTGTTGTTATTATTATGGCTAGATAAAATTGTTGGGGGTTCATTAGAGAACATTGATACATAGTGTAGTAGTAGATAACACCTTTATGAGAAACACACCACTTGTCCACCTAAAATCTTAAGGTTTTAGATAGACAAATAATATGTCACTCACAAAGATATCTAGTTACACATTATGTATCAATACACATTATGTATCAATACTCCCCCCAACAAAAACAAAGATATCTAGTTACACATTATGTATCAATACTCTCTCTTCACTTTTTATTTCAAAACAAAAATCATTTAAAAAAAGAAGTTTAAGAGAAGCTATTTTATGAATTTTCAAAACAAAATAAAAAATTACAAATAACTTTCGTCTAAGCATGTTATCATGGTATACTTTATTTGCTATGTGAACGACGCTTCCTGAGATATTTTCATGGATATAATTTCGTCCTTATTCCATTTGTCCTTTCTATTATAATTTGTATCATACTTAAAAAATATAAAACAAAATTCACCATCTATTATCTCATTCCATTCATTCATAATCCACTATCCACACCAGGGCCTGGCTTCATGAATGATGTAAACTCCAATTCCATTATACAGTGTGTTCTTACGCTTACATTAATCCTTCAATATTTGTAGTTAAAGTAATTGCTGATGTTGTTTACAGGTTAAATTCTCTATGCACATTGAACCACACATTTATAGAACCAAGATGTTGCATCAATGAATCCGAATGGAAATCAAATGACTCCAATGGCGCGGTTTTGAAGAAGTTCAAGAAAGACAGTGTTTACATTGACAAAACCGGCAAATTAAGGAACTTCAATCACAAGAAACTTTCAAGGAAAAGCTGTCTGTAACTAGTCTTTTCCTATCTGAAACATAACAAGATTGTTCATTAAACATGTCTTTTTGCGCGCGCGTGTCTGTGTTTGAAAATTATGTTGTGTTTTCTTTTTGTAGGTGGTTCTTTGAGAGGAAGAGGATGGAAATTTGGTTCTGGATTTGTTGATGGGATTTTCCCAGTTTTGAGTCCAACTGCACTGCAGATGTTGGAGTATCTTCAAAAGGAAGCCGATACCGAGAGAATTTGGAGTTCGTTAGACAAGCTTCCAGCTTCTCTTGATGCGTGGGATGATGTTTTAACTGTGTCTGTTCAACTTCGTATCAGAAAACAATGGGATTCGATCATTTCGGTGAGAAACAAACACATGCTGTTGCATACTAATTATATGCAAGTTCACACTTTTAAAGTGATAACTAAATCTAACCATTTGTAACTAACTTGTTACTAATAACTAATTCTCATCTAGTGTAACTAATTTGTAACTAACTTGAAACTAATAACTAACTCTATGGTGTAACCAATTTGTAACTAACATGCAAACGTTTATCTGGTGTAACCAATTTGTAACTAACTTACAAGCTTTTATCTGACATAGTTTATTCTCCGCTTGCCTTCTATTTCTGTACAGGCCTAATCTTTCATGATTGCACGATATAACAAATTACATCTTTAAATACATTTGTAATGGATGTTAATATCTCTGACACTTTCAGATATGTAAATGGATATTGCTAAGAAGCTCATTCAAGCCAGATGTGATATGCTATAATTTACTGATAGATGCTTTTGGCCAAAAATTTCTATACAAAGAGGCAGAATCCATATATTTGCAGCTTCATGAGGCTAGATGCATTCCCAATGAAGACACCTATGCCTTACTCATAAAGGCCTATTGTATGTCTGGGAAGCTTCAAAATGCTGAAGCAGTTTTCGCCGAAATGAGGAATTACGGTCTTCCTTCGAGCGCGGTTGTGTATAATGCTTACATAAATGGATTAATCAAAGGAAGAAATTTCGAGAAAGCGGAAGAGATTTTTCTTAGAATGAAGAGAGATGGTTGCGTGCTATCGACCGAAAGTTATACAATGTTGATAAATTTATATGGCAAAGTAAGCTCTTAACAGTTATTTATTTCTAGTTCTAGGCCATGATTATGCTAATTGTATTGAAAATTGAGTTTTGTTATGCAGGATGGTAAATCCTATATGGCCTTGAAAGTGTTTGATGAAATGTTGAACCGAAAGTGCAAACCTAATATTTGCACATATACTGCTCTAGTGAATGCTTTTGCTAGAGAGGGATTATGTGAGAAAGCAGAAGAGATATTTGAGCAGATGCAAGAAGCTGGACTTGAGCCTGATGTATATGCTTATAATGCTCTTATGGAAGCTTACAGGTTGTTATTGGAAGATGGTATAAATGCATTCTTGAATGATTATTGTATTAGATATCTAGAAAAATTCATGATTTTTCTTCCCGGAATAGTCGTGCAGGCTTTCCTTATGGAGCAGCAGAAATTTTTTCACTGATGCAGCACATGGGATGTGAACCAGATAGAGCCTCATATAATATCTTGGTGGATGCATATGGGAAAGCAGGTTGTCAAGATGGTAACAATCTAACCTGAAAAGTTATCATTTTGTTTGGTTTTACGGACACTACCGGCATGTGGACTCGGTAATAATTTGAAAAAATGAAATAATTCAATATAACCACATGTGTCAGTGTCGTATTTGTGTCGGACACTAACACATGTTAGACTCCTAACACGCATTTAGTTTGAAGTGTTGATGCTACATAATCTATTGGATTAACAGATTTTTTTCAAAGTTTGTAATGCTCGTATCAACAAATTTTCGTTGATTTTACGCTTTCAAATCGTGTGTTTGTCCGGTGTGATTGATCTAACACATGTTTTTATTTCTCTTCCTTTTGGATTTTGAATGAAATATATAGATGCTGAAGCTGTTTTCGAAGATATGAAAAGAGTTGGAATAACACCAACAATGAAATCCCACATGGTACTTTTATCTGCCTATTCCAAAACGGGAAATGTGAGTAAATGTGAAGACATTCTCAACCAAATGTGTAAATCAGGTCTAAAACTCGACACTTTTGTTCTCAACAGCATGCTGAACTTGTATGGAAGGTTAGGCCAATTTGGAAAAATGGAAGAGGTTTTAACAGTGATGGAAAAAGGATCATATGTAGTTGATATTAGCACATTTAACATCTTGATGCATAGGTATGGACAAGCAGGATTTATTGAGAAAATGGAAGAACTCTTTCGATTACTTGTTGCCAAAGGTTTAAAACCTGATGTGGTTACTTGGACTAGTCGTATTGGAGCTTACTCTAAAAAAAAGCTTTATCTAAAGTGCTTAGAAATATTTGAAGAAATGATTGATGCTGGTTGTTATCCAGATGGAGGAACTGCAAAAGTGCTTCTTGCAGCATGCTCTAATGAAGATCAGATTGAGCAGGTTACTAATGTCATAAGAACAATGCACAAGGATATGAAGACTGTTCTGCCAGTGGTATAGGTTTAGTATAAGATATTCACAAATTAAAATGTAACGTTCAAAGAAATAGTTAAAATGTTGAAGAGTAAACGAACTAGAAGAGAATGAAAGAAATTAACATTAAGGTTTGAAACAATTTGAAATCCTATTTGAATGTGAATTACATTTTCAAACACTTATCACTTGGAGTACACCTGCATTTCTGATAACCCACATGTTCAACGTCCATAAGAATATCTCTGAAATATGGAAGGACTATCTAGTCTAATTTAACGAAGTCATTATTGGGGTGTCTAATTTTAACCAAGACATGTTCGTAAGAGTATTCTAAAATGAGCTCAGAATTGGGCACTTCGTAGAGTCTCTGGCGCAAAAGTCGATCGACAGGATACAAGAATTTATGAAGTGTGACCACATTGAACATCCAAAGAAGTCATTTGTTAAATAAGATTTTGCGCATGAAGTTGCTACATGAACCGAAGGGCCAAATGTTGTTGAGCCAATAATAGTTTGAAGAACAATGCTCTTTATTTTTACTCTGGCTTTAAAAATAATACATAATGTAAGAGAATAATTTCTTTTGTCAAATGTTTGTTGTATTTGTCAAATGATTTTAATGAGATTCATAAAAGAATAAGAAAGTTTTACAAAATGATCATGTAATAGATGAATATGCAATATTTCGTCTAATATAGTGATTAAAAAAGAATCTTGGAATTGCACCGTGTTAGAATGTATGCATAATTCATGATTCAATAAGTAATCGAATAAGATAGTGATCGAAATAGCCTGACTGTTTCAACATGTTATCCTTAGTATGTAGAGTCAAATACTTTGGGTCTTAGTTTAGTTTACACTATTGGACCCAGGAAATGTGTCTATATAAGGAGCATTTCCTTGTAAGCAAAATAATCAATTTCACAATATACAATTTTGATTCTTTCAGTATCACATTTTACTTCTCTCTCATTGTTCTAAACTTCTTCTTCTTCATCACAAAATATTTTCTTTCATCCTCTATTCCAACAAATTGGTATCAAGGAGCTCGGTTGCGATTCAAGGAGAATCTAATGGCAAACGGAACAACAACGTCAACACAGATTCCAGCAAATCTACCAGTTTTCAAAGGAGAAAACTACCAACGATGGGTTGCACAAATGAAGGTCATTTTCAGATTTCAAGATGTTGTTGAAATCTTGAATGATGGTGTATCGGAGCTGGAAGCAAATGCGACAGAAGCCCAAAAAGCTGCACACAAAGATCAGAGGAAGAAAGATTGTAAAGCACCGTTCTTGATTCATCAGTGTGTAGACGCTGATGTTTTTGAGAAGATAATCGAAGAAGAATCAGCAAAAGAAGCATGGGACAAGTTAAAGAACTTGTATGGCGGAGGAGAAAAACTGAAGAAGGTGAAGTTGCAGACACTGAGAAAGCAATACGAAATGATACACATGAAGGATGATGAATCGATTTCTGCATACTTCTCAAAGATTGTGACATTGACAAATCAAATGAAAGCATGCGGTGAAACCATCACAGACCTGCAGAAAATAGAAAAGGTATTGAGATCTTTAACAACAGATTTTGATTATATTGTTGTGACAATTGAAGAAGCAAAGACTCTTTCTGAGATGAAGTTAGAAGAGCTTCAAGCTTCATTAGAGGCTCATGAGATGAGATTGAAGCAAAGAAACTCAGAAAGAGAGAAGGTAGCTGAACAAGCATTGCAATCAAGATTCAGCAAGAAAGCTGAAAAATCGAAGTTTCGAAAGCATCTTGCAGATGATGAGAAGTCAAGCAAGAATGCTGATTCGAGAAAAGGTGTGAGCAACAAGTATTCTGGGAAGAAAGTTGACAAGAAAGATAAGCAATGCTACAATTGTCAAGGTTTTGGTCATTTCGCTCGAGACTGTCGAAGGAGGAAAGTAGAAAGGGCGAAAGAAAGTGATGAAGCTCAATATGCACGTGCAGGAGACAATGATTCAGATGATGTGCTGATGATGGTTAATTCTCAATCGAATTTTGAGAAAACTAACATGTGGTATCTGGATTCAGGATGTAGCAATCATATGACTGGCAACAAAAATTGGTTCACCAAACTAGATGAGTCAGGAAAAAGGGTGATAAAGTTTGATGGAAGACACATCGATTCTCGGCAAAGGAGATATTTCGATTGCGAAAAGGATGGTGGAAAAGCTACTATCACTGAGGTATTGTATGTACCCTCTATGACAAGTAACTTGATAAGTGTAGGTCAATTACTTGCAAAAGGATTCAAGATGAAACTTGAAAAAAATGAGATGAAAGTCTATAGGGCTGATGAGAGGCTGATCATGAAGGCACCATTGGCAGAAAACAAGACATTCAAAGTGGAACTCAACACATCAGATCACAAATGTCTTACTTCGACGACAGAAGAAGACAAGAACTGGCTATGGCACCACAGGTATGGACATCTAAACTTCAGAAGCTTATGCATGCTCAATCAGAAGAAGATGGTGGTTGATTTGCCCTATGTAAAGGAACCAAAGCAAGTATGTGAGGAATGCTGTAAAGTTAAGCAGGCAAGGAAGGCATTCAAACATGATTTGCCCATGAAATCCAAACGCAAGTTGGAGCTAGTTCACTTTGATGTGTGTGGACCATTTGAAGTAAAGACAAATGGAGGCAACAAGTATTTCCTTACGTTTATTGATGAATTCACCAGACATATATGGATTTACATCATTGAAAGGAAAAGTGAAGTATTCACACAGTTCAAGAAGTTCAAGTTGCACGTTGAAAGGCAAAGTGGCTGCAAATTGAAGAAGTTAAGAACCGATGGTGGTGGTGAATACACTTCTGCTGAATTTGCCAAATTTTGTATTGGGAAGGTATAGAGTATGAGGTTATTGCACCCTATACACCTCAACACAATGGCATAACCGAGAGGAAAAACAGAAGTATACTGAACATGACAAGAAGTATGTTGAAAGCTAAAGATATGCCTAAAAGATTTTCAACGACGATATACATTCGACAGTGTCCAACAAAGAGGATAGTTGGAAAAACACCTCATGAGGCTTGGACGGATCGGCAAGCGTGAGTCACTTCGTAGTTTTTGATCAATGTGTTTCGCATATACCGAACAATTGAGAAGAAAACGGATGACCGTGAAGTTGTGGTTCTTATAGGTTATCATTCGATGCGCATGTCGTATTCACCAATCGAAGATAAACTAATAATCAGTAGAGATGTTCGAATCGACGAAAGCAAAGGTTGGGATTGGAGACGTAGTTCAACACAGGAATCAGACACTATTATAACTATGTTTGAAGAAGATCCACAAGATGAGCCTTCGAATAGTCGAAGTGAACAAGGCAACACTTCAACTAGTCGAAATGAAGAACCACCTGAGCAAAGTGAAAGAAGGTCGACAAGAACAAGAACTGAATCAACTAGGCTAGCTGGGTATGAAAGAATCTCAGATCAAGTGATTGATGATGATGGTGATCTAGTTGAAGAAGCCATGATGATGACTGAAGCAGAACCAATTGATCTAAATGAAGCAATGGGAAATTCGAATTGGTGCGAAGCCATGAAAGAAGAACTCAGAGCCATTGAGAAGAACAAGACTTGGGATCTTGTCGAAAGAACGAATAAGAAGCCAATTGATGTAAAGTGGATATACAAGGTGAAACGAAGGCCAAATGGAGAAATTGCTAAGTACAAAGCAAGGCTGGTGGCTAGAGGCTTTCTACAGAAGCAAGGAATAGACTTCGATGAGGTATACACACCGGTTGCTAGGCTGGAAACAATTCGAATAGTTGTTTCGACAACAGCATACAGGGGATGGAAGATGCATCAGCTGGATGTAAAGTCAGCATTCCTGAATGGACCATTAGAAGAAGAAGTCTACGTCACTCAACCACCAGGATTCGACGTCAAAGGACAGGAGTCGAAGGTGTACAAATTACGAAAAGCTCTCTATTGTTTGAAACAAGCTCCTCGTGCTTGGAATAAGAGAATAGATAGCTTCCTAATCGAAGCAGGGTTCACAAAGTGTGTCTCTGAACATGGAGTGTATGTAAAAGATGTCGACGGTGTTAGTCGAATCATTTTATGCCTCTATGTAGATGACTTACTGATTACTGGAGATGAAGAAGCTGAGATAGTAAAAGTCAAGTCAAAGCTAATGCAAGAATTCGAGATGTCAGATCTAGGAAATCTCCCATATTTTCTAGGAATGGAATTTAAAAATTCTGAAGAAGGAGTATTCCTGCATCAAACCAAGTATGCTCAAGACATTCTGAAAAGATTCAACATGAGCAATCAGAAAAGTCATACCATTAGAGACAGGAGCAAAGCTGAAGAAATGATTGAATGATAAGTTTGTAAATTCGACGTTGTACAAACAGATCATTGGATCCTTGAGATATCTTTGCAATACAAGGCCTGATATTTGCCAAAGTGTGGGGTTGCTGAGAAGATTTATGGAGAAACCTCAAGAGTGTCATCTCAATGCAGTAAAGAGGGTGTTGAGATACATCAAAGGAACTGTCGACCATGGGGTGCTGTTACCAAAGAAATCAAAAAGCAACACAAGTTTTGAAGTTCATGGATATACTGATTCCGACTTCAGTGGAGATCAAGATGAAAAGAAAAGCACCGCAGGGTACATCTTCATGATCGAAGGTGCTCCAATCTCCTGGAGCTCAAAGAAACAAAGCATTGTGGCTTTGTCATCATGTGAAGCTGAATATGTAGTTGCATCATATGCAGCATGTCAAGCAGCATGGATCAAAATGTTACTTGAAGAACTCAAGATAATGGAGCCAAAGAATATAAAGTTATTTGTTGACAACAAATCAAGAATCAACTCGAATCATCCAATGTCATGGTCGAAGCAAACACATTGAAAGAAGGTATCATTTTTTGAGAGATCAAGTTAACAAAGGAAAGGTCGAAATAAAGTACTGCAAGACTGAAGTTCAACTAGCTGACATATTCACGAAACCTTTGAAGAAAGTCAGATTCGAAGAGCTGAAAGAGAGCATCGGGATGAGAAGTCTCGAGAACATGAATTAAGGGTGTGTGTTAGAATGTATGCATAATTCATGATTCAATAAGTAATCGAATAAGATAGTGATCGAAATAGCTTGACTGTTTCAACATGTTATCCTTAGTATGTAGAGTCAAATACTTTGGGCCTTAGTTTAGTTTACACTATTGGACCCAGGAAATGTGTCTATATAAGGAGCATTTCCTTGTAAGCAAAATAATCAATTTCACAATATACAATTTTGATTCTTTCAGTATCACATTTTACTTCTCTCTCATTGTTCTAAACTTCTTCTTCTTCATCACAAAATATTTTCTTTCATCCTCTGTTCCAACACACCGTTGAAACAGCTTTTGGAAGCGCATCATGGTGACCCGCCCTTGTACATGCGTGTGTAAGATATCAATGTTATCCTTTAATCAAACATTCAAGCTCTTTCAGCATCATCTTTTGTGATCGTGATGTGACATCATCGTGCCCACGATGTCAGCATCACAGCCGCGTGAAATCCTGAGAATAAATGCTTCTTTTTTCTTCCATTTTCTTCGATACTTTCACTAAGTCCACATTTCTCCTTATTGATAGATTTTTGTTCACTTCATCACACTTTGAAATGAATTTTGCTCATTATTCCACCGATTTCATCCAAATTCGCTCATAAATATTACTTAATGATTGTCTGTCACCACAATTCCAAACTTACTTAGTTGTTTGTCCTCAAGTAACCTATCTGCATATTGAACATTTCATCAAAATTAAAATGACCCTTACCAATGAATGCCACCTCTAAATTTCTGATCAACACTTTTGTTCTCTACTTCATTCCCGACGACTTGGAAAATTCTTCCAAACATACTAGTATTGCAACATGTATCTCATCTCACACATATGCACTCAATTTGCCAGTGTAATCACACAATCAAAGTACAAAAACATTTAGCAATGAGTTTGTAAAGTTTCTAATTGAGTCAATCAAAGTCATATTTAAACACGGATTTTTAAGGTCTTTTTAAGGTTGTAACGTAACTTATGCCAGGGTAGGATAATTCAGGATATTAGGCTTAACATTTGGAGTTAGGTTTTTGATTTTCCTTATGTTACCTTTATCCTTTCAAATCACTCTTTTCTTGATCAACCGGTACTAGAGAACTCATTTTGTTGGTCCTACTTCTCATTCTTTTCTCAATTTTTTTTGAAGTCATTTTTAACTTTTTGTTTTTGTTTTTTTCTTTTTTTTGGACCAATTTCTCTAGTACCCCAATTCCAAACTTAAACGTTGCTAACTTTTAAAAATAATCCCAAACTTATTCTCTTGTACCAGACAAGGAAATTAAAAATTTCTACCTAACTCCAAAGAGGGTGGAAAGATTTAACCTATCAAGTCTAAAGGCTATATAAGAAGCTATGTCATTGAAAGAAAAGCTAACGCTCAAAGTAGTTAGCAAATGAGATATTCATATTAAACTAAGGTGGCTTAAAAGGCTCAAAATTTTCACAAACAATTGTCTCAGTGTTTATTTATTAGATCAATAGACTCAAATTATAAACAATGCAAATTCTAAAAAAAAAAAAAACAACTAATGCACGAATACTCTCAAAGAAGGAAAAGTGAACAATAAAAATATATGGCTCAAATCTTACCGGCTAAGGTGACTAGAGATTGAGTACAACTAGTTGGCTTCCTTTTCCTTCATTGACTTTCAATCTACAAGGTAATTTCATAGTTGATCTCTTTTTTTCTTTCTTTTTCTGATGATTGTTTTTCTTTTCTTTTTCACACAAGTAAGGTAGCAAATTAAAACTGAAAAAAAATAACAGAAGCAAACAAGTTCATTAATTAAAGCAAAGAGAAGTACAACAGAGAAAGAGTATTCCTGATGGATATCTAGTACTCTTCTTTTGATCATATTACAAAAAGGGAAATACCGAAATAAAAATGAAAAATGCAAAAAAAAAATCACACGCCATATGTTGTTGGAGTTGAAATAGTTTTTCACTCGACCCATCTCATATTGGAATGCTTGGTTTTGCATGTTCTAGATGGTCTTTATTTCAGCCCTTGAATTTGTCAAGGCTTGGTCTTGCTCTCTAAAATAAGTTTCCATTGCTTCAACAATTGGATATTGCTCCCTTAAATTTTAAACTGTTAGGTGATCTTTGTGCTCATTGTAAAAAAACCTAAAAATTCGGTCTAAATCTAGGTGGTTCACAATACAAGTTAGGTGTCATTTTGGTGGCCGAACTAGTCATGCCCAAAACACACTCCTCTAGACTTTGCAAGCGTTCAAGTGCTTGTTGTTGTTGTTGTAGGATTCCTTCTAGATGATGAATCTATGTATGATAGAATTGATTTTGCTTATCCTGTTGTGTTCCTTGGTTGCATTCATTATTTACTTGTGTGGGAATTCTCTGTATAGCCCTTTTGTTGATCGGAATCATAGAACTCACGTCACATTATTTGGGTGAGTAGGAACTTCAACTAATTTTAATAACTTATTAATACAAAAAATCCCACAAGCTCATTGTGGGGCATCATCCATAAACTTAATATTATCAACAAATAACCTTTTGGTTAATAATTTTCGTCAAAGTGTGGCACTGTTAAGGACCAATTTGTAGTTATTTTGTACATTATTTTGTGGTCCTTAACAATGTCTTTGTATTTAATTTGTATATTTATTCTAGTATTTTGTTTTAATTAGGTTTTTATTTAGTTTTTGTTTAATATATATTATTTAACTTACTTTCACTCTTAATTGTAGGAATTTATTAACTAATTCTCCCAAGCTTGGATTCAAGGGCACTTGAAGAGCTTTAAGGATGATTCTTTTGAAGATAATTTTGGAAGAGGGAAGCATGCTACGGTCGCTCGACGGTGCCGTGAGTGCGCTCATGTCTCGAAATTCGAAAAAGGACAGTCCATGCTTTCACCTTTGGAGCCACCAACCCATCACTTCACCAGACCTTTTTGGCTTGTAAAGGAAGCAAGAAAACACATACCATCATTATCTTTTCATCTTTGTAAAATCTAGGGCAAGTTTAGGAAGAAAAAAACCATAGCTTTTCCTTCTTGATTTTCTTGGATTTTCATCATCACTACCAACAATCTTGAGAGCAAGCAACCATGGAAATGAGTGGCTAAGCTCTTTTTGTGTCAAGATTAGAGGTAGTTGATCTATATAGTATGTATTTATATTAATCCATTTGTGTATGAACATGGTTGATGATTAATATAGTTGAATATCTTTGTTCTTCATCTTTATGCTTTGAGTTTTGCTTGGAAAAGGATATTTCAAAGTGACCTAGGATATTCATCCTCTCATAAACAAATGCTAGGAATAGATTTGTGTGTTAGAGTTTACAAAATATTGAACTTAATGATTATCATGCTAATAGTTGTAGTGAGGAATCATGCAAGGATTAACATGATAACATTCACAATCTTGGTGGGAAATCTACAAGATTGAGAGGATATGTATTTGTAGAAATCATCTATTATGTTCATCACTTGATTAAAATGAATATGTATGAAACTAGATCAATGAAACTAATCTTGACATGCCTTCTTAACTTGAAAACAATCTCAAACTCTCTCTAATCCAAACTATAACTCTCTTTGAAAGAATTAATTTAGTTGTTGTTTGGAAACTCATGGTTCTAGTAGAGTAGATAACAAACCCTTTGGTTACATCATCTTAAAACATACTTTTCTATTGAAAGACTATAACATGCACCAATCCCTGTGGAATCGATAATTAAAATACTTTGTTCACGGAAAAATCCTACAACAGGCACCTATTCACAATAAATTCGAATTAGTTTGAAGTAAACTCTAAAGTTTAAACGGTAAAGGATGCCCATGCTCGTGGTATTGAGCATAAATCCCTACTACACAACCTCAATCGTTGCTATTGATAATAACTCATTCAGCCCCAGGGCAAACATGATTATACCAACACAGGCTCACTCATTATGTCGAACAAGTGAACAGTCCTTCTATTTTTGACACTACAACTACGAGGAGGTTAGACTTAGAGATGAAAAAAGATAATTAGTCTCATAAGGGCTATAGTCAATATTTTTACCTCGCATCTAGGATGTGTACTCTTTGAACGGACGCAAGGTAACATTAACATATAACTCGAGTCCAATAGATTGGTTGGTTTCATTTTTCATGTTATTTAACCTCTTCCAACATCTATCCTCCAGCGTTATGATCAATTCTTCATAGCCTTCCAAATTTTCAACATCAAAAGCTCTCTCATTTACTACATTGAAATCTTTAACATTGAAATATTTTTTAGCACTGACTTTAGAGGAGAAAAGGTAGTTTGGAAAGATTGGGTTTCTTGAGTAGGGGGAGGTGTCGATGAAGTGGAGGCTTGAGTGAATCGACTTTTGTTGGGTGTCATGGCTCCACACAAAGTTCACACAACAAAAATTTCAAGAAAATGTGAGGAGAAAAGGAGTAGAAAAAGGTAGGTGTGCAAATGAGATGCCACAAATAACATTTTATAGGTTTTGATTGCGCCCTATCGCACCCGCTTTGAGGTGCATCGGGCCCGTAATGCCTAAAGGTAGATCCACAAGGGTCATTTCAACTTTCATATTGCTCTCGCATTATAGATAACACAACTACGATGAAGGTCCAACGTGTGCGTGAATTCTAATGCCCATTTATGCCTTTCTACTTCACTTTTTCACGAGTGCTCTTTTTCACTCCATTCTTTTTCTTTTTTCATCATACTTCTTCTCCAACATATATTACAAAATTTACAAACAATTGAGAGAAATAAAATCGATAAATTAATTGCACAAAATTTAAATTGCGATAAAATAAAATCTGATTGGTTAACTCTCATTAAGTGTTCTTTAAGACCATTAACTTGACTTTTTGTCTAAAGCTTTATGAGCATTACAGAAGTGAATTTCTTAACTCATCCCATATGAGTGGGTAGCACCCCATAAAAACCCCAAAATGCTCCTTGAAACCGAAAATATACTTCTGGTACGCACCATATTTTAAAATATTTGGGTGGAAACCGGAAATATATTTCGAGTTCCAAACTAAATAATATAATATTAAGAATTTATTCCAAATTTGGTCTCACATACACGTTTTATTTAAAAATTACATATAGTTTAATACCGGAAGTATACTTCCGATTTACACCCAACTCTTTTCAACGTGATTTGCATGATATATGGTGCTAACTAGAAGTATATTTTCGATTTTCATGAGGTATTTTTGGAAATTCACGTGGTGCATGGAAATATTATGTGGTGAGTTAAGAAATCCACTCAGAGAAACCTTCTTAATGCATTAGATATATCTTTTTTCACTTATGAAGTGTTCAACATTCTCTTTTTCATCTAATATGATAATCATTATTAGGGATGTCAATGGGGCGGGGCGGGGCCGGGGGGACACTTCCCCATCTTTTTCCCCGCCATCAAATTCATTCCCCGTCCCCGTCCCCGATCTCCGTCACGGGGGAATTTCTATCCCCATCCCCGTTCCCCACGGAACCCCGTTCCCCGCGGGGATCCCCATAGATCCTACATTTATTCATTAATATTTTATTTTTTTAAAATGTTTATATTTTCTATAAAAATAAAAAGCACAAAGAATTCACATATTTATTATGTTATTAAAAAATACTAGTATTTGACATTTATTATTTTTTATTAAAAATACTAATGGAACACAAAATAATAATATTTTTTTTATAAATTTCTATAAAATGCTATAAAATTCAACAAAATGAACTATAATACTTTTTAAAGTAACAATATGCCTAAACAACTAAAAAAATCCAACAACATAATTATGCTTAAAAAACTATACTTCATCAAAACTAATAAGGGATAATTATAAAATTTAGCATCATAAGTATGCTTGAAAAGCTAAAAAATACTACATTTCTCTCTCTTAATAAATACATGAATATTTATTTATTTATTTTTATAAATAAACATAAAGGAAATGACTAAAAAACCTAATCTAAAATATATATATTAAATTAACTATATTAAAATAATAGGCGGGGGGTCATGAAGTGTATTCCCGTCCCGTCCCAAAATGCTCTCGGGAATTTTTCTCCCATCCCGCGGAAAATTCCATCTTTGGGCCGAACGAGACGTTCATGAGATCCCCATTAACAGGTCCAAACTGACATCCCTAATCATTATTCATATTTAATATATCAATATGTTACTATTCAAAAATTAAGTCATATATTATTACTATAATTTAATTTTGATTCTTTAAAATTTTAAATATATGTGATTTTTTAAATTTTACTATGTGTCATAATATGTTATTAGTATACGTTATTTGAGAAAAATTATCATTAACTTTATAAAAGATAGAAAAAAATTTACTATATTTTTGTCCTATAAGTTTATAAACTATTATCAACTCAAAATTTTTCCTTTCAAAAACAAAGACTGAGTATATAATTAAATTTGTGGTGATTTTTTTTTAATTGAGAAGAAAAAAAAAAGAAATAAAACTATTACCCTCCCTAAAAAGTGTGACAAAGCTGAAAATTATTATAGCACGTTAGTGGTTTTCATTCCGTTTCTATTAGTGTGATCCAAGTCTCCAATGACCAAATGTGAATCTAAAACGACTTGCTGTACCACGAGCTTCACCTTTTCCATTCTCTTAATTTTCTATTCAATTAACTTGTTCCGCTAGCCCTCGTGTAGCACGAGCAAGCAATGATAAAATATTCAATCTCATGTCCCCAACCCATGCATGATTTTTCAACTTGAAGGATTGTGTTAGTTCCAATTTATAATAAATTGCAATTTAATATAAAATAAATAATTAAAAATATATATTGGTATAATTCATAATTTAACTATAAATGTTTTCACAAATTTATGTATATCCCGGTGCTATTAGAAATTAGATTAGATTCATCTAATAATAAGCCACCAATATATTACATCAACAAAATCATTATAAAATATCAACATAATTTAACTAAATACACGTAGTTCAATAAATATCACCTGTGTATCTAATAGATCTGCAGTCATGTTCCATAAATATCTATAATAGATCTGCAAAATACAAAATCTTTGATGTATGATTCATATATCCAGAACAGTCGATGAAATATTCTATTTTCACTAACATAAGTGTTGTCTGAGGTAAATGTTACGAGTGTATCTAAAATTGCAACAGTTCCCGAAGCATAATATTTGAGTTCCACTATTTTTTTAGAAGTTCTTTGTAAGGATCCTCCCAATTTTCGTATACTAGTTCAACAACTTTAGTTCTCGCGATCCACGCGTTGATGTAAGAGGGAGTATAACTGAATCGTGTAACGACATGAGAAATAATTGTACTCGCCTTCAATGATGGATCCTTGCTAATGATAGACAAGATTTCATGGCATATTAATTAAGAGCTAAATTTTCGATGATATTGTGTATGATTGGTGGTGATGCAAGTGTGAGGTGGATCCATAAAACTTATCTCCCATGAATCACTTCTCTTCTTATAAGATGATGATAGTCAAAACATGCACATTAGTGTTTGACGTCATAGAATGATGTACCTCCCTGAATTTGTGCGATCTACACTAAAATTTGTCATGATTCCCCTGTGAAACTTTTTATAGCTCTCACACATTATTCTTTTGTACGACATTCGTCTCCAAGTTTTAATGCTCCCTCAATCTGCATATACGGGCGTGAAAGATATATGAGTCTGGTTCGCCTTCTTACAAGTTCAAGTTTTTCATGTGAATTGAGAGAATATACACATGGCTCGTAGGTAATGGCTTGTGCTCTTGGTCTGTAGAGTCACCATTCACCATAAAGTCAACCAATGTCTCATCTTTTTCTTCGATAACATCAAATTCGGCATGCTTTATTATATATATATATATATATATATATATATATATATATATATATATATATATATATATATATATATATATATATATATATATATATATATATATATATATATATATATATATATATATAAGAATGTTTTAGAATATTGTTTCAGGAACACATTGAGAATGTTGACAAAGCAAGCATATAAAGATCAGACTAACTTTGAAGGTTCTGATAATAACTTCTACTGTGTTATGGTTCTAATAAATCTGGCTCAGATAGTGAATTTTCTATTTATTAGAAATTCTAAAAAATCAAGCTCTAATAAGCGTCAAAGAAAATCTTATATTCTGATAAGATAACAATGCTCTGAAGTCCCTTAAATTTCTAAAGATTGATTAAGTCTTTAAATCAAGGGGAGTTTTTCTAAATTTACTCTGATATTGATTATGACATTACCTTGTAAAATTGTTTCATCAAAATACATGATTTTGTAATCATCAAAAAGAGGGAGATAGTAAGAACATGATTTCATTATGCATTTAATATATAAGTTTTGATGATAACAATATATATTTTATATGTAGAAATGATGTTCTCTAATAGTTTCTTGAGTGTGCAAATAAATCATTCTAATTGATTCAAGATTATTTTTTCAAAGAATCATCATAAATGTGCCAGCACCATCAGAATTACTATTGCATTCGCTTTTGAAGAAACATAACTAGTTCTGATGAATGCTGAATATCCTCCAGAAAGAGGATCTCCATGTGTACTTCTTAGATAAGTTGTTGCTTCACAAGTCACAGGTGTTTCTAGAAAATGATTTTTGTTATAGCTTTTGCTTCCAGGTCAGATATCAGAGTTGCACCAATGATAAGCTTCTGCTTCCAGATCAGAAGTCAAGATTTGTTCGTCAGAAAAGTAGTTGCTTCTAATTCCGGAGACAAAGTCAAGATTCTGAAAGACTCTGATACTCCTTGGAATATGCATATCTCTTCATATCAGAAATATTCCATCAGAAATCAATATCAAAGAAAGTTATATCTTTTGGACTCATTATTTCTCTTAAAGTCTATCAGAAGACAAAATCTAAAGGATGATATCTTCTAAAGCTAATAAACACTTCTCGTGAGAAGTAGCTTTCATCATAAGATCACATCATAAAAAACGTGTGTAAGAAGGACCGGTACAAGGTACAATTGCATATTTCACTACTATGCACGTATTGTACCAACATAAGGAATTTGTGTACTCATTGTCTCCCCGATCTCATTCTACCGATGGCAGCTGACTAATTAAAAGTGACATGTGTCCTACTACAACGATCTATTTTTCAAGCCTATATAAAGGATCAACTTTCCATTGCAAAATAAGAGAACGTACAGCAACAAAAAGGAACCGTTATTCTGTTGAAATCAAAAGGTGAAATATTTGTTCAAGAGATAAGACAAAACAAAAATACAAGAGTTGTTGCTGAGATTTGTGTTAATCATTAATCTCTAAAAACACAAGAGTTGTTGCTCATATATGTGTTTTTATTATCACTGTTGTATACACAAGAGTTGGTGCTCATATTTGATTGTAAAAATTTGTTCTAAATATTGGTGTAATTTTCTTATTCAAGAAGCACTATTGTAAACATTAATTGATTGCAATTCTTTTGAGAATTGAATTCCTCAAGTAACCAGTGTTAGTCTGTAGACTTTGGAGGGCTAAGGTGTATTTTTAGACTCTTAGAGGTTGTTGATTCCTCAAGTGACTAAGTTGTAGTATGTATACTTGAGATGGATAAGGCGTCTTTCTAAACTCTTAGAGGTTGTTGTAATCTTTCAATATTATGGATTAAGTCGTTTTCTAAGGTGAAATCACCTTGGCAGGTGGACAAGAGTATCATTTTCTAAGGTGAACTTGTATAAATTGATTGTCATTTTTCCCCTTTGCATTATCTATCATTGATAGTTTGTGAAAAACAGTCTTAAAAGAATTTTTTTTTGAAAACTCAATTCAAACCTTATTTCTTGTGTTTTTCTTCACCTTCAGCATGATCCATAAAGAACACATGCGCCACCTAGTATGTTTCCTCCTTTATAATTTTTACAATGATGTCATTCTCCTTAGATTGTCACATGATCTTCCATGTTGCATGCATGCCATTTGAACCACTATATCTTCCCTACCCTACAACCATGCCATTGGATGCATGCATAAAGGACATGCCATTTTGAATGGAGCATGAGAGTAAAAAGAAGAGCATGCACTATGCTAGGTGGTGCATGTGTGTTGTGTTGCATGCAAAAATTACTTCACGTGAATTCCTCTTCCTCCTATAAATACACATAAAAATCATCACAATTTCATCATCAACAAACATAACATAGACATTATTTGTTTGTTATCATCAACAATTACACAAGAACACTCCAAAAAACAACTCTCTTGATCGTGGATGAACAACATAGAGGAACCGTCAACAACATTGCTTCCTTGATAAGTTTTTATTTTTCTTTACGATAAGGATATATATTTATAAATTTAGTTTCCTTAATTATTTCTTCTTATATTACGTTTTCTTAATTAATTTTTTATATGATCCTAAGAGATTTTGTTGTCGTGTACACCAATATGTCACACACGATGAACATATAGAACCGTATTTACGACACATCGGTTTTTGTCATGTAATCAACATAGTCAATTACTATTTTGATTACAAATTTATTCTCATGTGGGTGGGAAGATAGAGATGTGAAAACACACGTTTCATCTTCCATACGATGAATGTAATGTCACCCTAGAGGACATGCACATGTTATTGGCTCTATCTATCAATGCTAAGGTTGTTAATGGCCGAGTTAACCAAGACAACACAATATGCATAGAACTTTTGGTTAGGGTTCAACTATTTTGTTCCATCTATATAGTTCTTTGTGTAAAAACACATGGAATAATACTTATTTGTTTTATTCGTGCGCTTTTTTTGCTCCAAACATGGGGTTGGTCGATAATGCTAACACTCGCCACCCGTCAATAAGAAACACTTCACATTCTCTTACGTGACAAAGTGAGTTTATATCACTCTTCAATATATTTACTTTTACTATAAACAAAATTTATTTATTTAGGCTATTTTCGGTATAGGTGGTCCGTTCCAGGGATGAACCACAACAAAACTCCTAGAAACACTATAATAACATATCGAAATCTTTTGGATCATATTGGACCCAATGAGGTATCACTAATACACATCTTGTTAATTTAGTTTACTATTACCACGATATTAATGTAGTTTTCCTATACAGTTTGTCTGGAGGTTGTATCTAAGTCTCGACCATGAGATTAACCATGAGGATGTTGTAGTTTGGACTGCAAAACAATAATCATCAGGTTCACTGATGTAGAGATGCACCAGAGTGACCGTGTGAAACTGCAATTCGACATGCATCAAGGTATCCCAAATCCTCCGACATGTTTGGGAGAATGTCATCTATTAAGAGTCGACGACCAATGCATATTTACTAATGTGAAAAACTTCACTAAGGATATATGTCACCAATGAAGGCACCAACGTGAACTGGTCATACATGAACCAATCATGCAAGATGATGTCAGACTAAGTCGACATTATATGAGTCGGTATACATGATTTTCTCCAAATTTGTTTTTTGTCTCCCCCGACATATTTGATTGATCCACGCCAACGAGCTTTGTCATCTTACGCACAAAAACCAACCCCACAACATTACCAAACCAACAACATTGTCATCCCACCCAAACACAACAACCTTTCTAAACTACATCCACCCAAATCCACGACCAATTCATATCACACATCCAAACACAAAACCAAGAGCATGATTCATACTACCACAACATCGATGACACATGTGATACAAACACATCCTACTATAACAGCTAACCAATGTACAATCAAACATCACACCGTCAAAGCACCCAACCAACATATGTCTTTCAAACACCACATGAACCATTGGTTCGTTTCTTAAACGATTTAACATCTTAATTCAACCAACCACCCCATCCACACGTAACCCAACGAACATGACTCAACTACAAGAACATGAACTCTGAACTCTTTGGTACAACCACACACTGGAGAGAAATGATCGGCAAATTGTATGATAATCTAGAATCATCAGACCAAACATTTCTGGTTCAGACCAATACTAAGAAACTCCAAACACTTCAGAGAAAATTTCAAGAAAACGTTACTTTGATAATTATTATAAAAATGTGGTTATTTAAGTTTTTTTTTTTTTTTTAAGAAGCTAGTTATTTAGAAAAAAATCACAAATTTTAATCTATTAGGAAGTCCGTGAAAGGAACCAAGAAAGGAAGGAGGTAGGAAATGTGTAATACGTAGTAAATCCAAAACGAAATGAATAAAAAATAAAAAATAAAAAATAAAAACAAAACAATCCAAAACCATAAAATAATAACCTGTGAAATAAAAGGGTACTGTAAGTTGTTAGCAATATAAAAACCCTCTTCTTCATTGTTCTTCTATCACTTGATTACTACAACAAAAAACTAATCAAAAACTAATTAAACATTGAATTAGATCATAGATCAAATCAAAATTTCCATCGATTGATTGGAAAATGGCGGGTGATTCTCAGCAGAATTGGGTACTGATGGTTACGGCACAGACTCCCACCAACATTGCTGTCATCAAGTATTGGGGTAAGCGAGACGAAACCCTAATCTTACCTGTCAATGATAGTATCAGCGTTACTCTTGATCCCAGTCATCTTTGCACTACCACCACGGTCTCTGTTAGTCCCTCCTTTCAACAGGATCGTATGTGGCTCAATGGAAAGGTTCATTTTCTACTCATTTTGCTCTTTCATTTGCATTCTTCGTCGCCAAATTCCGCTCCATTTGCTTTTGTTGGTTAGTGTAGGAGATTTCTCTTTCTGGGGGAAGATTCCAGAGCTGTTTAAGGGAGATTCGTGCTCGGGCTTGTCATGTTCAGGATGATAAAAAGGGCGTTAACATTACTAAAGAGGATTGGAGCAAATTGCACCTACATATTGCTTCCTACAACAACTTCCCCACTGCGGCCGGATTGGCTTCATCAGCTGCGGGTTTAGCTTGTCTTGGTATGCCCTTTATATTGACTTTTTTTTTTTGTTGAGATAAAGTCTTTCAATCAATAGTTTTCTATCAGTATGACAACAAATTAGATTTCATTAGTGGTTAGTAACTTAGTTATTCTATTACAAATGTGGAAAGGACAGTGATGATTAAACTTTGGTCAGGAAAACAAATGTCTTATGGTTTGGATTTATAGAGGACCTTATTCTTTATTCAATAATCTTTTGGAATATTTCTTAGAACTTTATATCCTTTAAGGTGTTATACACAAATGTTCAATCTTATTTTTTGTTCTGTCTAATGCAATTCAACATAAGTTTCATGCTTTCTTAGCATGTTTATTGGTTCTTATTAACTTTATATAAGGCTTTTATATTAGTCATCATATTTCTTAATGACTTCTGTCTTTTCTGTTTACAGTTTATGCCCTTGGGAAGCTAATGAATGTCAAAGAAGATGAAAGCCAGCTATCTGCTATTGCAAGGTCTTTCTTTTCTTTATGGTTTTAAATTTGCAAGGTGTTTATGGCTTGGTTTGGACACTTGTATTTTGACTCTACATTTATCAATTCCGGATATTGTCACTATATACAGGCAAGGATCAGGCAGTGCTTGTCGCAGCTTATTTGGGGGATTTGTCAAGTGGATAATGGGGAAAGTAAGTTTTGTTTCTTATTTTACTTTATAGGGACATTATAATGATTATATCATCCAAAGATCCACCTGTAATTTATATTTTGTTGATGATGTATAGGAGAAGAATGGAAGTGATAGTCTTGCAGTTCAACTTGCTGATGAAAAGCATTGGGATGAACTTGTTATTGTTATTGCCGTGGTATGCCATTTTTAATCTTCATTTAATTGAATGGACTAATTCGTTGTTCAGTTTTGACTTTTAATATATTTCAGTAAAACTAATCTGTCATGGTCATTTTTTAATGCAAAGCTATAGAATGTCGCTAATGGCCAAATGCCAGCTGTGTTAGATTTTCACATCAAAGTTTTTATTTTCCTAAGCAGAATCTTTTATCTTGTAAATGAGATGTTTCCATTTCTCGCAAGCACTATTGGATTCTCTCTATAGTATTTTCTCATATCATACGATGCTCAGTATTCCCATCTCATTATTTATTTCTAGGTTAGCTCTCGGCAAAAGGAAACAAGCAGCACCTCAGGAATGCGTGAGACTGTTGAAACAAGTTTGCTTTTACAGCACAGAGCAAAGGTACTACAAATGTTTCTATTTCAAAAAGTGTGAATTTAAACGAGGTTCTTAATTACAAATTGTTTGAAAGTTATGTGTGCTTTTCTTGTCATTGTTATATAAACAACTACGCCATGATAATTTAAGTTGATTAATTTTTGTCCATGTCTTTTTCTCATTTGAACCACAATAGGAAGTAGTGCCAAAGAGGATACTGCAAATGGAAGAAGCCATTAGAAACCGTGATTTTGCATCTTTTTCACAACTCACCTGTACCGATAGCAACCAGTTTCATGCAGTCTGTCTGGATACGTCTCCCCCTATATTTTACATGAATGATACATCCCATAGGTAGGTTCTGATGATTGATAATAATTTATGACTATTATGTTTGTTTTATAAGATCACAAATGTGATACATTTCTGTTCTAATTTATCATAAACTATTCTATTTCACTTCAGGATAATCAGCATTGTTGAAAAGTGGAACCGTTCGGAAGAAGCTCCCCAGGTTTGAATTACTATTTATTTAACTTCCTATGCCGTTTTATAACAACTGATTGCCTTTTTCAAAATCTTTCTTACTAATTTCAAGTTCAAACGTTATGAACCGATATTTCTAGTCATGTTTCATGTTTTGACGTGCAGGTAGCTTATACGTTTGATGCAGGGCCAAACGCGGTTCTAATAGCACGTAACAGGAAAGCTGCTACCCTTTTGATTCAGAGGCTGCTTTACTACTTCCCACCAAATTCAGACAACCTCGACAGGTGCATTTTAAGTTTCGGTAGTTTCATGCATACTATTCTCAGATTTTTGTCAATCTTTTGAATTTCTTAGTTACCTGCAAAACTCTCCTCTCTCCAGTTACATTATCGGTGACAAGTCGATTTCAAAAGATGCTGGGATCCATGGAATACAGGACATAGAAGCTTTGCCACCACCTCCGGAAATCAAAGACAATATTCCATCACAAAAGTACAAAGGGGATGTCAGTTACTTTATATGTACCAGACCAGGAAAGGGACCTGTTTTGCTTACCGATGATAGTCAAGCTCTTCTCAACAGTGAAACTGGACTTCCCAAATAAGGTTCATGGGAGATATTCCCATGGTTGATCGATTCTTCATCAGGCTTTTTATCAGCCTGAGATATTTTTCGTAGAGGTCCCGTTCAAGGAAGCCTGTGGTAACCATGGCATGATTATTTATGTTCGTTCCAAGTTCGCAATTTGTGTTTTTCATTTATATATCTGTAGTTCTTATTTTCAAATCTAGTTAGTCTATTTTCCGGGAAAAATAAATCTCGTTCCTTTCCTGTATTGAATTAAGCCCTGTAATTTAATTCGCTCGAGCTTGCGAGTTCAACTTGTTAGCTTTTTTTGTGAACAATTTCTTTCCGTTTTTTTGTTGTGTATTTTGATTAAGAGTTCTCTTTATTTGCATCATAGTTGGCTGAAAAAATGCTCATTTTCCTAATGGAGTAGAAACAACATTTTGTTCAAACCTACACATAACGGAATTTAGCAGCCAACCGTTTTTTGCGAAATAAGTTCATGCATTTCAACATCATAACTTGATACCAATGCCTTGACTTTTCAATCAGGCACTGCATATCTTAAACCAAATGAGGAGACAATGCAAACACATCTGATGATTCTTGCATAGTTCTGCAAAACTGAAAGTCTGATATCAGTTAGGACTGGGATCCTCTACCGTTAGCTGGCGCGCTGCCTTTCTTTCTTTCTCACACATACTTTTCTCTCTCTCTCTCTCATCTTATCTTATCTTTTTCTTTTATTTTATATTCTACAAAAAATACTTAAATTTGCCTAAAGTTACCTAAAGGTAGCTAAGCCAAAGTTACCTAATCCTTTCCCTATCAATTATGCCTCTTAACAACTGCAACACTTGCATGAACAGCTACATAAGTGTTGTTTCTGTTTAGCTAGCTGCTCCGTCAGTGCCATTAATCTCTGGAGGAATCTGGTTAGTGTTGGAAAAGCTTTGTTCCATTCATCAACACATCACATAAAAACTTTAGATGAAAATTCGTCTACAAACTGTTTAAATAATTATTATTGTTATCATAATTTCAAGAAACCACAACACATGTGCAAATAAGACATACTATACTTATATAGGGTCAGTTTCAGTAACTTTTATGTTATTCAATTGATTGATACTAGTAATAATAGTAATAATTTCACTCGCACGTTTATAAAGCTTCTCTATATAAAAAAAAGAGTGTGATTGCTACAAACATGATTCAATCAATGGATGTCAATTAGTAAAAGGTAACATATTTGCAAGGTCCACAACACCGTAAGTCATGCCTTCATCAAACAAACACTTTTCATCAACACAACAAAGTAAAAGTCCTTTCTATATTACAAAATCTCATTCACAACTAAAACTATCTTGAGCTAATTCCATGGCAAAACCAAACCTTAATTTCTTGTCATTGTTATTCTTGATTGCCACCTTACTAGCCTTGTTCAATTGCACATTATCATTGATCAATCCAGAAGATGTTCCTAGTTGGCTTGGACTGGAAGAAACCGAAGATGTCAACATAGTGCAAACCCAAAGAGATTCATGGAAGAAATGTGATTTCTCTGTTGGAAAATGGGTTTTTGATCAAACCTATCCTCTCTATGATTCCAACTGCCCTTATCTTACAACTGCAGTTACTTGTCAAAAGAATGGGAGGCCAGATTCTGATTATGAGAAATGGAAGTGGAAGCCATTAGGTTGTTCTATCCCAAGGTAATGATGAAGGATTGTTCACATTATTGATGTAGGTGTCTTGTTTTTTTTGACATTATCGGTGTGAGAGTGTCTGCATTGTATTAGACTCAAACCTTGTTGATAAATTTGGCTTTTTGATGACATTTTCAGGTTTGATGCACTGAGGTATCTTGGTAAAATGAGAGGAAAAAGAATAATGTTGGTGGGTGATTCTATAATAAGAAACCAATGGGAATCTCTTGTATGTTTAGTTCAAGGAGTTATTCCAACTGACAAAAAAAGAGTGACTTATAATGGCCCTTTAATGTCTTTCCATGCTATGGTATAACAATAATCAATCTTCTTATCCTTAATTTTTCCTTCTAAAATTGATTAACTTACTTACTTTACATGTTTATTTAAAGGATTTTGAGACATCAATTGAGTTCTTTTGGGCGCCGTTGTTGGTGGAATTGAAGAAAGGTTCAGATAATAAGAGAATTTTACATTTGGATTTGATCGAAGAGAATGCAAAATATTGGAAAGGAGTTGATATTCTTGTATTTGATTCGGCTCATTGGTGGACTCACTCTGGTCAAACAACCTCGTAAGAAACCTTTATCATTTTTATGAAAATAACTTATGACATGTCATAGACACTTTGTGTCACTAACTCTTATTTGACATCAGATGGGATTATTATATGGAGGGAAATAGTATCATCGCAAACATGAATCCAATGCTTGCATATGAAAAAGGACTCACTACATGGGCAAAGTGGGTGGATCTAAATTTAGATCCTAAAAAAACTCGAGTCGTTTTTAGAAGCATGTCGCCTAGGCATAACAGGTACTATCAAATTTTTAAACTATTATCGGTGTTTATGCGTTAATGTTGTATTTATCATTTATGTCATTGCTTCGTACAACAACAATAATCAAGTCTTACATTATTGAGGTCTGATGCATAGTTAATTTTGGTCATAATGTTCTATCTAGGACCATGCTATGTGTCTGCTTCGTAGATTCAGACAAATTGAAATTATCAATGACATATTTAAGCACGATTCATATTTATGTAGGCAAAATGGTTGGAAATGTTACAATCAAAGACAACCATTACAATATTTCAGCCACTTACATGTTCCTAAACCACTAGTAGTGCTAAAAGGAGTGTTGAAGAGAATGAGGTTTCCGGTATATCTTCAAGATATTACAACTATGACAGCTTTTAGAAGAGATGGACATCCTTCAGTATATAGTAAGGTAATAAGTGAAGTAGAGAAGAAGAAACAAGGCTCTGATTGTAGCCACTGGTGCCTCCCTGGTGTGCCTGATATTTGGAATGAGATGCTGAGTGCATGGCTGTAACTACAACTAAAATAGAATGGATTTTATGAAGAAAAATGTCAGCAGTGTATAACATCTGCTCTAGTTCTGAGTTTGTTTCTTTTTAAAATTATTATCTGAGTATTTTATGGTTAATTATGCAAGAACGGACTTAGACTGTGAACAGTGTGACTATACTCAAGCAACTATATTTAAAGTGTTAGCATTTAGATTCAAACGCTCCACTGACGCTAAAACCAAGCTTTCTATTTAGATTTTGATTTATCTTTAAAATGTTTGGTCAATACTATTGCTGTCTAGATTTTAATTTCTTTTTCTTTTTCAAATTTAAAATAGGGATCGTCCAATCTTAAGTTACATGTTATAACACTTTCATATTTGGCATTTTGATATCCACATGCAACCAAAGCTCTTCTTTCTTAGTAACCAAGCAATCTTAAAACCAAGTAGCATGAATAATCAAAGCCACCTTAGACTTCTATGATATTCTTATGGAGCTAAGCAATTTTTTTTTCTTTTTTTTCTTTCTTTTCTATTCTTTTTGTTTTTTAATTTAGCTTTTAATACAACCTCTTTTTACTATAACACAATCAAAGAGATTCAATCTTGAAATAGAATATATTCCATATGGAAAACATATATGGAAAACATATTATGTATCTTTTGTCAAAAATAATGTGTTTGAGCAAGAGAAGTTCAATTGGAGATTTGAGCAAGAGTGGAGTTTTGCACTCATTAAGGAGAAGCTATGTATTGCACTAGTATTAGCACTTCCTCGATTTTGACAATGTGTTTCAAGTTGAATGTGATGCTAGGGAAGTGAGAATAAGAGCTCTGTTATCTCAGAAGAAGAAACATGTAATCTTTCTCAGCAAAAAATTAAGCAGTGCTCGTCAGAAATGGTGTATTTATAATAAGGAATTATATGCAGTCTTTAGAGTTCTACGCTAGTGAGAACATTATTTGGTTAAGAAGGAATTCATTCTACTCACTTACCATTAAGCTTTAAAGTTTCTTCATAGCCAGAAGGTGATAAACAAGATGCACGCTCAGTGAGTGAGTTTTTTGCAAAAGTTTTGTTTTATTATTCGGCATAAGTTGGGGGCTCTTAACAAGGTAGCAGATGCATGGAGTAGGAGGGATTTCTTGATAATTACCTTAGTGCAAGAGATAATAGGTTTTGAGTGCGTGAAAGAGTTGTATGAAAGTGATGTTGAGTTCAAGGTGTTATGGACCAGATGCAATGGAAAACATCCTTGTGTAGATTTTCATATTCACGACAACTATCTTTTTAAAGGGGATCGACTATACATTCCTTGCTTCTCTTTAAGAGAGAAACTAATTTGAGACCTGCATGACAATGGTCTTAGTGGTCATATGGGTAGAGATAAGACCATTGCTATCCTGGAATAGAGATATTATTGGCCACACTTGAGGAAGGACGCTGGTACTATAGTCATAAAGTGTTATACTTGTCAGGTTTCTAAGGGTCAGTCTTAAAATACATATCGTTATATGCCTTTAACTATTCTTGATGATATTTCGAAATATTTAGCCATGAATTTTGCGTTGGGTTTGCGTCGTACACAATGAGGTGTACATTCTGTGTTAATTGTAGTAGACAAATTCTCCAAGATGACCCACTTTGTTGCTTGTAAGAAGACTACTAATGCATCCAACATAGCGAAATTGTTTTTCAGGGAGGTTGTGCGTCTTCACGGGGTTCTTAAGTCAATTATTTTAGACATGAACACCATATTTCTCAGTCATTTCTAGATTACTCTTTAGAGATTGTTTGAGACCGCACTGAATAAGAGTTCTACAACTTATCCTCAAATTGAGGTAATCAACAAAACTTTGAGAAATATGATTTAGAGTGTTTGTGGTGATAAGTCAAAATGGTGGGATTTAGGTTTTCTCCAAGTCGATTTTGCTTACCATAACATTGTTCATTCATCTACAAAGAAATCACCATTCTCTATGGTCTATACTTATGTTCCTAAGCATGTGGTTGATTTGGTTAAGTTGCATAAGGCGCATGGAGTTAGGGCGACTGTTAAGCACATGAATGAGAAAATGATGGTTGTTAAAGAAGATGTCAAAGCTAAGTTAGAGGCTACTGGATAGAATAATAAACCAACTGCTGATAAACCTATGCGAATTAAAATTTTCAATATAGTGGAGAATGTGATGGTGTTTCTGCATAAAGGGAGGTTCTCGGTTGGTACTTACAACAAGCTGTAGCCATGCAATTATGGCTCCTTCAAAGTGGCACGAAAAATAAATGATATGTGGTAGCTCTCTCAAATACCATGAATATATCTAATACCTTTAATATTGCTGACATTCATGAGTATCTATCAGATGAGATTATTTATCGAGAAAATTACTCAGAGTCGAGTTCTTCAGAGGTAGGAGAAATTGATGTAGGAAGGTTGGTTGCACGTATCGAAGAAGAAATCGCGTGTCAGAAAATATTTAAATATTTAAGCAATTTTATGTTTTAATACTTAAACAATTTTTAGTTTTATTTATGTTTCGCATTAAAAGTCCATTAGAGTCTCTTTAAGCACATTATAGTTTTTCTTCTTCTTTGTATTTAAATGTTTGGGAGTGACTGTCAAAATTATCTTTCATTATAATAAAATTAAGTTTTTTTATTTGATGGATTCCAAAGCTTATCTGACAGTTTTTGTGCTTGGAACCTCATTTTATCGCTTGCTAATAAGTGGAGTTTTTGAGTGCATCACTGTAATATGGTGTTTGGATCATGTTCATATCAATTTAGGCAATGTCGTTCATTCTTTTTTTTATCCTTTCTTTTGGTTGTTGGTTTGTTGGTGTTAGTCATTGAGTACAATGATGTACTCCTTTCGTATGATAATAAGTGTTTTATTTGAGTAATGCGTAGTTCTTAAGAAAATACTTAGATGTGTTGGTTTTAGTGAAAAATTAATGTCATTATTAGAATACCCTATTAATTATAGTTAACAGTAGAATAGTTGAACAAAAATTAATAAATAAGGGAATAGTATTGAAAAATAATAGTAAATGATAGTAGTGTTTAATGCCAAAATTTAGAGTGCTGAGAAACTTTGAAGCTTATCAAATCTTTGGGTTGGGATTAACAATCTTATTTGAAAGTATAATTGATTTAGACAGAAAATTTTAAAATTCTAATCCTTTATTATATTTAGATGTGTAATTTTCTTTTTTGTGGAGCTTTATTTCTCCTTTTGTTATGCTCGTGTTATTGTACTGAGATATCACCCTTTTAAGTAATTTGCATATTAAAAAAAATAAATAATGCTAACATGTGTCTTGAAATATATGTTAAGAGTTAAATATAAAAATCATTTTATTGGAAATTGTGAATTGTATTAATTAAAAATTAAAAATTAATATTTTCGTTGTTTTTTTTAACACACACTTTTTATTTTAAAGTTTTTTTAAATAACATGTATTCTAAGAAGATACATTATCATTACCCTTAAAAGAAATTTGATCCTTAAAAGAAATTTGATATGTTGATATGAATGATATGTGAGTTGTTATAAATAAGTTTTGATATCCATTAAAAATTTTGATATTTGTTTATGGTTAAATTATCTTCAAAGTCTTTTAAATTATTTAATTATAATAGATTAGTCTTTTATATTATTTTTATTATATGTGAGTCATTTATATTAACTAACACTTGCATCGTTAACTTTTATGTTATTTTATTTTGTTATTTTAATTTTACTTTAACTTTTAAAATTCATATTAAATTCATTTTTGATTTAAAAATTATGAAAAAATTTTTTTTCTCGTTTTACACTTCGTGTATTTTTCTATTTTACTATTTTACTATTTTTCTTTAATTTTTTTCTTTTCATACATTTTAATTAATTTAAAAATAATTTTATGAACTAAAACATTTTGAAAATTTTATTATATGATTTAATGACGATCTCTGACCTATGTTAAATGACATATCCGTACAATTAACGTTATTACAATTTTTTTGGAAAGACGTTTGAGAAAAAAAAGTCAACGATACAAGCGTTAATTAACATAAAAGATCAACATATATCAAAGACAACATAAATGATCAATTTGTTACGATAAAATACTCCTTTATTTCCTTTTTAAGTGTTATTTTAAAAAAATTATTTCTTTTTAAGTGTCACATTTTAAAATTTAAGATATTTTTTGCTCCGTTTCTTTTTAATTGTCATTTTTTGACTTTTTACACATACCAATAAAACTAAGGATTGTTGTTCCCTTCAAGCAATAATTATTTGTTTACCTAATACTTTTAACTTTTTATTATTTTAACTTACTTTTTTTCTTTAATAAATGATTAGGGGATAATTTTGACAAATTATCACTAACACTACTTTAAAATTTAAAAATAACAATTAAAAAAAACAAATTTTTTATAAAAGTGACAATTAAAAAGGAACAGAGAGCATTTATTATAGTTTTGTCAAAATTATTATTCGTTATAGTTTTGTCAAAATTATTCTTAATAATTATGATAGAAGGAAAAAAAATTAAATAAATTATTAAAAATTTAAAAAATCATTGTTTAAAAATAATCATAATCATTTGTCTTGATATACGTAAAAACTAAAAAAAATAACGATTAAAAAGAAATGAGGAAGTAACTCAAAGAACCTGGATAATTTAGCCGGTTTATTAATTGACACCTATGATAATAATAATCACAGCTTAATTGGCCATTCAATAAGAACATGACACATAAGACGAGAAAGAAGAAGCAAAATGCTGGTCAAAAGATTGGAACAACGAAACGAAGGAACTTTCGAACCAATTTCAATCTCTTGAAAATGAAGTCTTAGGACAAAAGCATTGAATGGCAGAAGCTAATTAAAACTTAGCAGAATGGAAAAGTAAAGATAAAGACACTCATCATGTGAAATGTAATGCTCTCCAACCACTCCTTTGATATTCAATCTTTTGTGCCAAACGTGTATAGTTATTGACTTATAAAATATGGACACAAAAAAGCAAATATCGTTCACTATAAAATATTTACTGTGAATTTCTTAATCATCTTATTTTATCGGGCGGAATTATACCCTATGTATTTTAAAGAATATTTTTTTAAAACCAGAAATATATTTCTGATGCATATTATTTTTTAAAATATTTGAGTTAAAATCAAAAACATATATTCGATTTCATACATAAAGTATACATTTGATTATGGACATGACAGTTAGCAGAAAAATAAAACTAAAGCAATAATGTTATCTCAATAATGTTAAAGACCTACAATTTATAAATTAAATAAAAGCCAAAAATGTTATCCAAAATACATTTCATAATAATGGTATCCAAAATACAAATTCGATACAATACGAAATAAAAAAACTAAAGTCTAAATACAATCAACCTAAACTACTGGGTATGGCGGATGATGAGTCGCTCTGTCACCCTCGAGACGTCCCTCTGTTGTCTCCTTTATAACAGGGCACCTTCAACCTCCGTCATGATGGCCTCCAAAACTACTCTAACATCAGATCCGTCAGAAAACAACCCTCTATCAATGACATCCAAAGCAAGCTCCATGATACGGCGACACCTAGGCAGCACGTCTTGAGCATGATCCCTCCTCGCCTGCACCTTCTCCAAGATCGCCTGATGAACCCGCCTGGGTGGATTTCTTGGAGCATCCTGTATCATGTATGGATGAGACACCCTGAAGAACCACAACATGTAACTAGGCATAATATAATAAATTAATATTTAAGCAATTCTTATAATTTATTGACAAATATGAATATCCCCGGGCATGATATCATTAAACTCGTATCCATATTCATTACTAAACGGGTATTTAAATATCCATTTATTTTATCCGTGGATATCTATTAAGTTATCTGCTCCGTATCCGTGACGAATTTTATCCGCAAATATCTGTGGGTATGGATATTTTTGCCATCCCTACACGTAACCGTACGCGTAACTCCAATCGTCTGGAACCACGATACTCCTGGCCTCCTCAAGTACAAGATGACTCTCAAAATCATATATAGCAGGATGCCGAGGAATGGTCTGGGTGAACCCGAACTGACGCACCATCCGCTTGAGCATATAAGGAGCAGTCTTCCGAGTTTCGCATGCCAACCAACCTGTAAACAGTGAAATCTCATCAAACAATATCATCTTGCAGTGGTCGGCGTAGGCATTAAAGTGAATGTCCTCATGCACTATTTGGTCTAAGTAAACTCAGAACGACAATGTCGGCTGGTTCCCTCTTAGAGGCTCGTATGCACAGGTACACGAGATCTCCTCAATATAACCCTCAACAAGTGACCATCCAGAAATGTGGAGGAAGTTCTATAGGATCCATCCTTGAAATAACAAAATCAAACTAGTTAGTTTCAGAATCCTAGTGAACAAGTTAATTAAATAAGGCCGATAAGAGAAATAGTTTATACCGTCAAGAGAGACATGATGTCGGTGATCTGCCTTGTCCTCCACTTAGTCCCATCATCCAACTTGGTATACAATAAACCAAGCAGACAGCCCCTAGTTCCACCCACTGATCGCCTAAAAATCACCAAAGAACCTAAGGTACATGATGTCAGTGTAGGTGGCACTGGTGTCCACAAATATCTGGGTGCCAACTAGATACAAGAGGTATGCTCTAAAAGATACCCCTGTGAAGGGTAACCTTCTCGGGATCACCATCAGCAGCTGTAGCACGTGCAAACTCATCTGCAAAAACCTCTGCCAACCAACTATATCTCACATGGCAACCACATGTCTTATCAATCTCCTTCAGGGCCTTATCCAAGGTAACTCCGAGCCTCTCAACAAACAAAGTGCCTTTTTCCAACTTCTAGTGATCCAAAAACTTCCCTCTGATCGGCAGGTGATGCAGACACGCGACGTCATCGAGTGTGATCGTGATCTCGCCATGTGGTAGATGAAACGAAGACGTCTCATGGTGCCACCTCTCTACAAATGCGTTAATCATTCCCCAGTTGACCATGCTATATCCATAGAAGGTCAAATCTCTTAACCCTGTAAGGCGTAGAAGATCATCAAACCATGGCTCAGGAGAGGGACTAAGCCTGCTGATCTTCCTCCCATGACTTATGACCTTTAGTGTATCACAAACCTGCAAGAAAAAAACATTGTTAGAATTTATAATAATATTCATAACATAATTAATAAGTGTAATATAAATGTAAATTTCATACGTCTTCATCTCATATATGTCTAGTCACATGAGTTAGATAAAGAGGGAGCAAATATAAGTGAGAAGGTCCCCCTCCAAAGACCTGAGGGACTTGGGGTGTCATCGCTGCCGTTAGTGCCTCCGGTAGCTCTGGTGCCTCAGGTATCTCTGGTGCCTCTGGTACCTCGGGAGCTAGGAGTGTAGCAACATGTCTTATCTCAAATGGTCCCGTCTATGAAGCAGATGAGGACTCCGTCTCAAAAATCCGTTGTGGTGAAGATGTGCGTTTGCGGTAGGACGGAGGCAGCGAAGCATGGACTGGAGACTCCCTTCTGCTACGGGAGGAAGATGTAGAAGGGGTAGAATCTGAACCAGCAGAATGTGCATCTGACATAGCCTGTCTAGATGTTGAAGGAGCTTGTGTTTCCTGAGTCCTCTCTCTCTTCGCACAAAAGCATGTTGTGCAACCCGACCATGCCTCAAACGTGACGGTCTCTCAGACATATCTCCTGTAGAAGTAAGAACGAAACGTTAGCATATGACTTACAGTGGAAAAAAGGCCAAACAAAATGCAGACAGAATACCAGAAGTATAGATCTGGTTTTGTTCTTACCCAAAACTGAAAATAAACCTCCGGTTTCTTCTGCGAAAACAGAGTTACGTATCAGACTACCCCAAAACCTCAAATGTGTCGAAAACATGCATTGATCGTCAAAAAAAGTTTACAAATAATGTTCTAATGACTCATACTGATATAAACTACATAAAACAACACATTTAAAATTCTATTTCACTAATTTGAGTAGAAATTACATAAACTTTAAAAATGTCTTAAATTACTTACTTGATTGATTGAAGATGGTTGTTGCTTGCTTGCTTGATGGTTTTTGATGATTGTTTGCTCAAAAATTTGAATTTGAGAGAAATGTTGAAATGAGTGTTTGAGAGAGTTTGTGTTGGTTTTTAAAAAAGTTTATGGGAGGTGAAGAGGTTTGGCGCCCTTAAGTGCGCCCAGAAACCGAATATTTACTTACGGTTTGGAATCAGAGGTATACCTTCGATTTACACCAAACCCTTTTCAACGTGATTTGTATGATATATGATGCGAATCGAAAATATATTTCCAATTTCTAAAGGCATTTTTAAAAATTCACATGGTGCGCTAGAAAGATGTAGGATGGATTAAAAAATTCACAAAAAACACTATCTCTATTCTTATTTATGAAAAAATAAAATTAGTTTTTAAATATATTAAATAAATAATATATTTGAACACTATATTGTTTAAATATATTATTTATTCATTATATTTAAATGTCATTTTTTTAATAAATAAGTCCATAGAAAATATTTGACTAGACATAAAAAGAAAAAACTAAATATTATTGAGTAGGATAGAGCTAGAGCTATGCGCAATTTTCATAGGTGTCAAGTAAAGTGAGTTTGAGATTTGTGTGACTTTTGAGAGGAAAAGGTACCATGTCTCTAGTGCATTTGTGTGTATTTTAAATGGAAAATAAATAAAACAAAAATAATAATTAAGATGAGAGAGAAAAATACGAAAGAAAGATGAGAGAAAGACATGATGCATTTCCCTATGTAAAGTCACACAATTCTACTAAAATACTAGTCTTACATTGTATATTTGAGAGGTGGTAACATTGTATTGTAGAATCAAGCTCACAAATATTTTGTAAGTTGAGTTGAGATTTATTTCATCTTTCTCGACTTGACATTTAGAAAGATGAAGTAAATTTAAAAGTCTAAATTTTATTATGACATATTTATTGTTTTAAAATATAATTAATTTTATTTTTAAAATTGATTTTAACTTAAAATTAACATTAACATTAACAATTTTAATTTAAATATAATTTTATAGGCTTAATCGCTTTTATTTAAATTTATCCAAAACTTCAATAACTCGGTATTCATCTAACTTTTAACTAAAATTAATCTTATAAAATCAACTTCATAAAAAAAAAAATCAAATTTTATAACTAGAAAACCAATGCATCTCAAACTCCTAAGCTTTTTAGGTCTTCCATTATCAATCAATTAAAATCTTTGGAACCTTAAGTAAGAAGAAATGAATTATTAAAACTTTGTTTCAACTAGAATAACTTTGTTTCAACTAGTTACAATAAATCTTATTAAAAAATATCATATAAAAATTTCTACCATGCACAAGAAATCTTTTACAACATAAACAATATTTAACATCAAAATTTTGATGTCAAAAAATCATTATCTCAACATAAAATAAAAATAAAAACAACTTATTAGCTTGTAGGAGAAAACCTCTTCTTCAACTTAGAAAGCTCCTTAGAATTAAGTCCAAAAGCCTTTTCCAAAAGCTCATCTTTAATCTCAGATCCAAACACAACATTAGGAATCCTCATCAAACCAGGATTCTGGCTATCAAAGCTCCCAAAAATAGTAGCAGGAACATCACCAACGTTCATCTGAAAATGCACAAGTCCTCTTGGAAAAACCATCACCTCACCTTTCTCCAAAACCTTAGCAAATATCTTGTTCTTAGTATCAACAAATCCTGAGTAAATTCTCCCCTCCAACACTATAGCAACTTCTGTTGCTCTTGGATGAAAGTGAGGAACATTAACACCACCTATGTCGAAATCAGCTCTGACAAATGAAACTCCAAGAGTGTTTAAGCCTGGAAACACGTTGGAATTCACTCCTAAGGAAGTAAATCCGGTTTCTTTGAAGTTTCCGGGGAGTTTTATGCCGGAGAAAGTGAAATCTTCAATGGTTGCTGTGGATGAGTTCTTGCATGTTTCTTGTGGTTTGGCTATGCAGTAATCTAGAACTGGATCAGGATCAGAACAAGAAGCTGAAATGATGAAAAATATAAGAACAAAAAGAATAGATATTTTGTTGTTTATCATGGTTTCTAAAATTTGTACATAGATGTTATTGAAAGGTGTTTGGTTGTTTTGGTTGAATGAGGTTGATCACATATTGATCAATTATTGAGTGCCATATTTATAGGCCATGGAAATTGGGAATAATTTTTAGGGAAGAATTTTATTTAGGTTTATTTAATTGATAATGAGATATTATTTTCAATTTGGACAAATTTGATTAATAAATATACATTATTTCTTTACACTAATATATTAAGAAAAAATAATAATAAAATATTGCCAGAATTGTTGAATCATGGATTAACTATTTAAATATATTAAGGTCTAGTTTGTTTTAATTTAAAAATAACTTTTTAAATACTTTTAATATAATTTTTATAAAAATATGCTTTAAAATAATAAAAGTTTTTAATAAATTAAAAAGACTAATATTGAAATTTTATAACATAAATATATATATTATTAAAAATTATAATAATAACAATTATAACATAATAAAAAGTATAATATAATAAAATTAAATTTTTTTTAAAAGTGTATCTCAAAAAAAAAATTATAAAATAATATTTGAAATAATTCCAAAATTGAGTGATTTTTTTAAAATTTAATATATAAAAAAATTATAGTAAAATAATATTTTAAGAATAACTTTGTAACTAATTTTTTGTTTGAAACTTTAAAATAAATTTTATTTAAAACTTTTTTTTCAACAAAAATTTAAAATACTATAAAACCATTTACAAAAATTGAAACAAAAGGAACCTTAATTTAACTTAACTTTAGTATAAGTTAAAGTTGAGCTACTTTATCCAGGATTAATTTGAACTTTTGTTTGAAATAGAAAGGAGTATTAGTTGGAAACAATAAATGACAGCAACTACCAACTCATTAGTATTTGCAATATTGCATTGACTTGCAAGCAAAAGAATTGGTGATAGTTAGTTAGGTCGGCATTGAAGTTGTTTCCAATGATCTCTAAAGGGAACACAACTCTTCGTCTTCTATGCTCCAAACAAATTGGTACTATATTCATTAACGAGTTATAACTAAATTTAATTTTTGATATATGTGACAATTAATATATGAAATTCATATTGATAATTATTAAATATATAAAAATCAAATTTATTTATAATTTTAAGAAAGAGCATTCCATCATATGTTAAACTTCAACTCAACTTTTTAATGCATTTTTATTAATACTCTTACTTATTTATTATAGAAAGACATAGATAAGATAAAAGGATAAATTTTTAAGGATGATATTGTGGTAAAAATAAATATTTATAAGTTTAAATATATAATTTGTCCCTCTTTTTTTTGTATACAATGATTATCATATTTTATTATATATAATTGTTTCTGATTAGAAGAGATCGTCAATGGCTCACGAACTCGAGTCGAACAACGATTGAAGTGAGGTGGAATAGGAGGGGGATGTACCTTCAAGGTACTCTTATGCTAAAGTAATAATAGGAATAATCAGAGTTCAAGTACAAAATGAGAGTGTATGAATACCTGACCCTCTCAAGTGATAAGGTATTTATCACCCCCAACATTGGACTAAGATCGTCACATTGGAGCAGATAGTTAGGTCCACTAACAAAGACTACTAAGATTACGTGAGTAGTGGAGACGAGTACATTATCTCCTCCCTGTCAACTGCTCCAAGATAGTAGAGCAGTTATGTATATGTTATTCTCGACAGGCAGGATGGAAGAAGCTTCAGATAACCGTTGACCAGTCCCCTTGGAGGAACGTGAAGAGATTCCTAAGTGTTAGTGATTCATCATCCAACCCACAATTTTCTTATAAAAATCAAATCAATCCGACCATTCATGAGTTGAGTTAGTTTGCGTTCGCAAATTGTATATAAATTTAAAAAATATATAATATTTTATTAATTCTAACAAAATTGTAACATGCACATTTCTTAACAAAGAAATTAAATGAAAAACTTTGTATAATTTCTAACAAAATGTGCCCATATATCATAACACTTAATTCTATATAACACATAATTTCAATAAAAAATTCATAAATTGAAAATGACACAAAAGCAAATAACCAACAAAATTTACTCTTAAAACCTTCCTAAATTATAAATCATTTTGTCAAAAAAATTGTCACAATCGCAATACATCATTAATGACTTTTTATCTACATATATTATTTTTTTCTTCTTTCTATTCATTTAATTTTGCTTTCTAAATAAGAGAATTTTTGTAAAACCATACATCATTTTACTTTCCCATAAAATAATTGTATTTCTTAATTCGTGTGAAATAACTAAAACGTCTCATAAGTTAGGGCAAATGGAGTATGAAATTATTGGTCTAATAATAACATGGATGGTGAATGAATAATTATGAACTAGTCCTAATTTATTTTTTCATTTTAAATTTTTTGTTCACATCGACGAGTTGGTTTAACGAATTCACTGATTCAAAAACTTAAACTCAATATCAAACCAATGGTATATGGGTTGTTATAGATTGGGTCAAATAGTATTCTTAAGTGAGAGCATTTAACCTTGTCACCCCTGGCAACCCCCCTCATAAACTAAATGAAAAGACCATAATCCTTGCTAAATTTTTCCACCATATTCAAAATCCATCTTCACAAAGCAGAAATTTCAAAATCTCTAGTTTGATATCGCAATTGAAAGGAGATACCAAAATTTTTGAAAAAAAAGAGTAATTTATCGAAAATGTTGGAATTGTCGAAAGTTTCTTTTGGAAATTCCAGAAGTTCTTACCAAAAATTATGAAAATTCATGAATTTTTTACCAAATTTTTTTTAATTTATAGATTTTTTGAATTTAATAGTATCAGAAATTTCAAAATTTACAGTAGTTAAAAAATTTGATAAATTCTAGAATTTTCAGAATTTTTGGTATTGGCTTTAGATACTTGGAAATTGGCCTTCGTTCACTAATTTTTATCATTTATCATTTTGCACTAAAGACCAGGGGGAATGACAAGACCATTGTCGGCAAGATCAACGATAGAGCGACAGTTCGGGTTCAGGATGATGTGGTAGAGTCTTCCCAACTATGTGTTGGATGGGTAGCTCCAACTGATTATCACCGAAAACGGTTGGCTAAACAGTCCCATACCTAGTTTTGCGCATCCGACGTCGAGCAGGTAGAGTTGATGTTCAGGTTGTTGCTGACGAGGTTCCTGTTGTTGAGGTTGCGGATGAGGAGGTTTTTGTTTTTGAGGAGGTTCTTGTGTCAGTTACAATTATAGTGGTGTTGCTCTCATGATATCTATTGTCGATGATGATACTCCTACTGATATAGACGTTACTTCTCGTGCTTTTATAAAGGAATTTGTTCAGACTGGTGGAGCATTTCCAAGAGGACCTAGTGAACGATTAGTGCTCACAGAGTATGTTGACCATGTCAAATACATATTATGACATGAAGAAGTATATATATATATATATATATATATATATATATATTATGTTTAACTTCAATTTATTTATTATTGTTCGATGATGTGTTGAAAGTTTATTGATAATTTTTTAACTGATTTTTACACGAGCATATGCTGCTAAAGGGACATCTCACAGTTCAAAGATGAAGAACTTCCAAAGAATTTTCATGTCTGAGTAGGTCCATGCATATTGATTTTGATTTTGATCTCTTGAAGTTTGTCAACTGCTCACTAACCATGTTTGACACTTCACTTCTGACTGCTTTTGTTGAGAGGTGGCACAAGGAGACATCTTTTTTTCATCTTCCATTTAGGGAGGCTATCACTTTGGATGATGTCCCCTCCTTGTTCCATCTACCCATCACTGGTAAATTCTTTATTTCTCTTGCCATTGACCAAACGACAACATTGCTGGCAGTTGTATAAGATTTGCATGTTACTGATGCGACCATGCTAGAGGAGTTTGAATTTAATAGAGGAACTCACCTTCACATGTTTGGCTTGAAGATAGGTACCACGAGCTTGTGGAGGCTAATAGGTATGAGGTTGCCGCTAAGGAGTACATGATACATCTAGTAACATGTACTCACTTTGCAGATAATTCTCATGTTTATATTAATGCTTGTACTTGTGGTAGTTCAGTAGCCTTAAGTCTAGCATATGGGCTAGGGGTGCGCTACCTTGACCATCATGTATATGGTACTTGGAGTTGCGACTATCTTTGGGATCAGACAACTAATTGGTTATTTGAGTCTATTCTAGATATACTACAAATAATTATTTGGTGTTTAGTTCTTATTTAATTGTTAATTATGACATTTATTAATTATATTTGTTGTGTCTTCTTTTATCAGTTCTGGATATAAGAGCATTTTTCCATCATTTGTGATAGAATGGTGCAATATACTCATGCGAAAGCCCCACGGACGAGTAGATGAAAGGTTAGGAAATCTCATCTAAGTAGTGTTGCGGAGTACATGATGAGGCTTGATGCTATGAGAGCAGAGGATGTCATATGAACACCATACACAAGTCACAGGGCCCACCGTGAGTTTCACAAACTTCTTTATTCTTAGGTCATATGAGATAGGAGACCTTAGTGGCTATACACTTACGCGATAGGTGTATGCGACAATATGAGCATGTCCAGGGCATCCCACAACCAGTTCTGGATGTTTTAACTACGGGCATTGACAGGTGGTTTCATAGTAACATCATCGGTTCTACATGTGCCATTATAGATAGAGCGGTGAGGGTTCAACATGACTCGTAGTGTGAGGATGATTACCTGGAGTGATATCTCATTGTATCACACCCTCACATCATTCCACTCGCTGTCAGGCCTTCTGATGCTAGAGTTTTTGAGGCTAAGCTAAAGGCTCACACGTGTCGCCACCTCCACCAGGCACAAATGACCAGGAGTGCCCGCAGATGATCATTGTTATTATGGATAACCTCATAGCTTTGGTATATCTAGACAGTGAGGTTTTTACTGGATTATCTCGGGCAAGACACATAGCCCGTGAGTGGCCTGTTTAGTTATTTGATTTAAAAGTTGTATCATTTGTATATTTTGTGACTCACACTACTTAGCATAATACTGTTTATTACATAATATTTTGTCGATTACATGTTTCGAAGAACTTAAAACATTACAAAAAACATAAATTAAAAATAACAAAACATAAAAATCTAGACACTACCAGATGATTATGGACATTTCAACATCTTAAGTATATCGTCGACAGATCTTGAATTTTTCACATCAAACTTGATCGGTCCCTTAGTTAGTATACGGCGAAATGATCTCTACGTGACCGTCAAATCTCCATCGTTCTTCAACTCAATAAGGCATTCACCATTCCATTTGTATCAATCCAATCTTCACGAAACTCGATCTCTCTTACATTTCTATTATCGATATCAGACAATAATTCATTCAACTTGGATGTCATATTGGCGAAAGATAGGGTGTCATCTTGAAGCCGGAACTCAACAAGGTTTGTTTCCGTTAAATTACACTTATGCCTTAATCAAAAGTCAAGGAAGAGGCATCTCAAAAATAATTGACATCTATCGAAAATTTCAATTGAACTATATAACATTTGATTGTATAGGAAATTTTATACTGCTTACTATAAATTTCGGTCGGACATTTTATTCCATTTTTTACTAGAGCTATTTTTGGCATTATGAAAATATGGGGAGATGTGTGATTTAATTTGGAGGTGTTATAAGTGAACTAATTTGGATAATTCGAGAATCGACTCATTTAGGGGTGGACTGAGCCATATACCCCTAAGACAATGTCATATACCCTAAGATCCTATCACATACATTTTCCTTCATATACCCTAAGCCATAACGTTCGTTTAATATTTAAAAACTAGTTAAAATATAAAAATAAGCTATGCGTACAGGTTTGAATTCTCAGACTAGTATAGTTCAACTTAAGACGGACTTAGAAAACAACATAACTTCGTTTTCAGTTTGTTTTATTATGCATTAGAGGGTAAGAAATTAAGGACTTACACGGTGATGATTTCCAACTTCTATCCCACTTTTCAGTTTTAATATGACCCTTTGTCATTTTTTTCGTAAGATTATTAGTCTCGCAAGTTCTCAGATAGAACATGTGGTTGGCTTTCTACGATGGCTTTATGATTTCCAATTCTTTAGCACAATGATACCACAAATTGGCTTCCTAATGTTGTACTTAGGACGGTATAATTTATGAGAGAAAATAACAAGAAAATTATAAATTATTTGTAATGTATGTAATAATTACAACCAATGGAGCTCTATTCTCATATGAACAATTGAGAACTACCTTTTTCTTCTTTTCTGTATTTCTTTAACTCTGTTGGGCTTTTCTATATTTGGTACTGTAGATACTGACTGGCGGTATATACACAAATAAAGAGTATAACTAAGATTGCCAACGGGAAAGTCATGAATTGAATGAGCAGAGTTCAACTGACACGGCGCGGTTCTGAAACACCAAATAATGTATAGGAATATATAATATCCTGCATTCGTCTTCACAGAACTGTGAACAGATCGTCCATCGGTATGTCAAGGCCCACCGCATCATCATCATCTTCTAAGGCATCCACATCAATGTTTAACAAAGAATCCAGGTCTTTATCTAGTTCAGGCATGTTTGTTGAATCCAAGGGATCCTCAGTTTCGATGGCTAAATTGTTAGTACTATAATCATGAGATACAGAGCTAACATTGTTGTTACCACTGGAAACCAGTTGATCAGAGGCACAAGCCAAATAATGCTTAGAGTTAGAATTTTCTTCCAACTTGCCAAGAGATCCTTTTGCAGAAATAGAGAGTCCATCTGTCTTTGGTTTGGCCTTCGCTTTTGTTTTACACTCACTCCTTGTGTTACTTGCAGAAGAACGACCGCCTCTTTTAACATGATTTCTTATAGAAGTGTCCTTGTTCTTTCCTCTTTTACTCCTCTTTCTCGTTGTTCCACCCAAGAACGAATTACCAAGAGTTGCACTAGCACCAACGTCCTCCAGTAGCACTTCTCCCTTCTTCCCTCCCAAAGAAGCACTAACAAGTAGGACTTCTCCTTTCTTGCCTTCCAAAGAACCAACAACGTCAAGTAGCACTTCTCCTCTCTTCCCTCCCAAAGAAGCAGTAGCCCCAACACCTTCAACTAGCACTTCTCCTTTCTTGCCTTCCAAAGAAGCATTAGCATCAACATCACAAAGTAGCACTTCTCCTTTCTTCCCTCCCAAAGAAGCACTAACAAGTAGGACTTCTTCTTTCTTGCCTTCCAAAGAACCAACAACGTCAAGTAGCACTTCTCCTCTCTTCCCTCCCAAAGAAGCAGTAGCCCCAACACCTTCAACTAGCACTTCTCCTTTCTTGCCTTCCAAAGAAGCATTAGCATCAACATCACAAAGTAGCACTTCTCCTTTCTTCCCTCCCAAAGAAGCACTAACAAGTAGGACTTCTCCTTTCTTGCCTTCCAAAGAACCAACAACGTCAAGTAGCACTTCTCCTCTCTTCCCTCCCAAAGAAGCAGTAGCCCCAACACCTTCAAGTAGCACTTCTCCTTTCTTGCCTTCCAAAGAAGCATTAGCATCAACATCACAAAGTAGCACTTCTCCTTTCTTCCCTCCCAAAGAAGCACTAACAAGTAGGACTTCTCCTTTCTTGCCTTCCAAAGAACCAACAACGTCAAGTAGCACTTCTCCTCTCTTCCCTCCCAAAGAAGCAGTAGCCCCAACGCCTTCAAGTAGCACTTCTCCTTTCTTGCCTTCCAAAGAAGCACTAGCATCAACATCATAAAGTAGCACTTCTCCTTTCTTCCCTCCCAAAGAAGCATTAGCACCAACAACGTCAAGTAGCACTTCGCCTTTCTTCCCTCCCAAAGAAGCACTAGCACCAACATCATCAAGTAGCACTTTTTCTTTTTCCCCTCCCAAAGAAGCACCAGCACCAACATCATCAAGTAGCACTTTTCCTTTATTCCCTCCCAAAGAATCGCTAGCATCAACATCATCAGGTAGCACATTACCTTTCTTCCCTCCGTTCAGTATTGGTCCAGTCCAGGTAAAATCCAGTTTGGATGGATGGTTTGAATTTCCAAAGAAATTTTGCTCCCTGGATGAAAATGAATCTGCAAGAGCCAAAGAAAGAAGAGATATAAATAAAGATGAACCAAAATTCAAATGCTTTAGGAAGAGATATAAATATGATTTTTTTTCTTGATAAACATGACATCTCACTCATGTTATTTGACTATCAAAGAAATTCATCAAAAGCAAATAAAACATGATAAAAACAGAAAACCTGATGGTCCAAAATCTTGCCGAGAGTTTTGAGCAAGTGGTTGAATATCATCAACAGTTGAAACAGTATCGTTGCCAAGAGCAGGAGTTGCAGATAGGACATCTTTAAACATGGGATCCCGAAAGCAACTTTTCCTGGTTCCCTCAAATGTCTGGCAACTAGCAAGAGTCCTCTTCCTGAAAGCCAAAGCAACTGGCTTTGAGGCCTTAGAAATTTCATACTTTGCTGCAATAGTTCCCCGAGTGGCCTATAATACCATAAAGGGTCATTTTCAAATGCAAATCAGTTTATGTAAATAATAAAACCAAGAATGACTTAAAACAATACAGGCAGTTTACTTCAGATAAGAATCAAAACCTGCTGACAGCTTTCCTTCTGCAATTGAGTAATTACTTGATCAATAACTTCACAACTTCCATCAGCAAGCTTGGGCTTTTACAAGATAATCATAAGGAGAACAGTTAGTAACAGAAGCATTGATAGAAAAACTGAACCCGAAAGATCATACTCATTACTCAATAATTAAATCATACAGAAAAACTCCAAAGCGTATAAACTACAGACTTTTCACATATCTACAAATTAGAAGTTTACCACTGGTTCTGGATATATGCCGACACTATTTAGCACCATTAAAAGTTTATCCTCCATAAACATTTTGTCACATGTAAATGTAGCATTCCCATTGCAGGAAACTGTGTCAGTGTAGAATCCAACAGAAGGGTCATCTCTTTCATGCAGAAAAGATATGTTTTCATCTCCAAAAGTTTCTTCAGTTTGATCATCAATGATGAAAGCTGTCGCTACTCTTTGGTACAACTGTGGTAGTTTGTATGCTAAATCCATTTGACTGGACCGAAAGCTGCCGTCGTGAGGTTGATCAGCCATGTTGGCCGCAGATAATAGTTCCTCACAGTCATCACCTGATCTACCTGCCATTTTGGATGGTTTGTGTAACATTATTGTTTGAATAAGAGAAAACATCTTATATCATCTTGTTACTATAGAGTATCTTATTAAATAAGTATAATATGGTAAACAATTCTATTTTTTTAATGCAACGAGTAGTTACTCAAATGGATAGACATACCCGCAACATCCAAGAAAGTACTAGTTGATGGATGCCCAAGCTGAGCAATAGCTTTGCTACTATTTTGTGACTTCTTCATAGGAGGTCGCCTTGATCTACTGAAAAAATAAAAACTTAGTCTAGTGGAAGAAATCCCTTTTTAGCCATTATCAGGAGGGAAAAGAGAGCAATGGGGGGAGGGAGAGGAACTATACCTTGCATCCTTTAGAGAAGAAGACTTCATATTTCGAGTTCTCTTTGTCGAGGTTAAAATCTCAGACTTGGATGTATGTGGTCCACTAGTTGTAGTCGAAGTCATTATAGTACCGCTAGAAGGGGAACAGTCTTCAAATGGTATAGGCATTTCATCACAATTATAGACCGGCGGCGGAGCCCCATTTGTTCTTCGAGTGCGATAAATTTTTTGAAGCCTCTGCCCAACCCGTTGGGATAAATGGGATATAGAAGATTCTACAGGAAAAGGACGCTTATGATCGATTGCCCCAATCAATGAATGAGGCTGGTTCACATTTGAAGGTTGCTCCCAAGCGTCAAGTGTTTTTTCAGGAAATGAGTTTCCAATTACCAAGTTACCAGTTTGAGGTGCCTTTGAAGCGTTGCTTTTTGTATGTGGATAAATACCACCGGTATAATTTTTGCCATGATCATCAAATCTAAAAAAAGAGATAATAAGAACGAATACTCATACAAATTATAATAATATTTTACAAAAGAAATAAAGCTTGTTATGCACTTCATAAATACAACCGAGCAGATATGTGCTTCTTTCTTTTTAGTATACCCCATTCCCTATTTGTTCCATCCATTGAATCCCTAAACACCTTTTCTTGCTCATACTTGGCCGATACATATGAAGCTGAACTAGCCGGCAGGGAAGCTAAGAAGCTTTCCTATTACTGGCTGTTATAACCAAATGAATCTTTTGTGATCATTATAGCCTCACTTAGCATCACCTCTCACTAGTAAATCATAAATGTTTGGAAGCTATAGAATTGTTACTATCATCACAAGGTAGGTAAGCAGTTCAACACTGAGCTTTCAGGAGACTCGTTCTTAGAGAACGGGCTTGTAAGGTGAGAATTTTAGTACAATATGTTGATGTTTTTTACATACTGACATGTTTCCCAAAATGAAATTCATTTTTACGGCTTTCAGTCCGCTTCTCAAACCTTATGAGTTATGGCCATTTATTGACAAAATCAGAAATCAAAGCATCTCATAAACTTGTGTTTACCTCAAACCTATGGCATCACAAGACTGCAGACCAGACTCCTTAGCTTGCTTTAGATACTTAACTCTTTCCGGCTCTCCTTCCCCATCAATGGATCCAGCTAAGACGGTGCCCATGGAATGTTTTCTTTTCATTTTTCTATTCCATGTTTTTACAAGTAACTTTTGAACTATCTCTTGAACACCATCACAAACCTTGCCGACATCCTTAATGTTGTCTCTATTCTTTACAATTGCCAAAGGCTGTCTCCCAAAACTATGGTTTTTCCCTTCCGCCTAGTATGAATCACCAAAAGATATAAAGTAAATATAGATTAGATATTTTAATAAATAAAGTATTAACGTCGAAAAAATATGTTGCTACTCAGAAAACAAAGGAACATAGCATGTTCAGTATTTAAGAGATGAAAATCAAATCAATAATTAGTTATCAATGAGTGCTGCAGTTAAATGAGTAACATTGGTGATCCAAAAATAATAGTTCCTCCATTCCAGATACTTTGCAAATATATTGGCACTGGATGTAAGATTGGAAATAACAATATATGATGGATATCCAACTAGGCCCAACCATTAAAACTTATGTGTATTAAAATATTAAAATTCAAATAACACATTCAGTTGCAAGCTGCAACATGAAATCTTTCAATATCCCATTCAAATCATTTAGTGTGGGACTTTATCTTCTAAATCTTCAGAGAGCATGTAAGTATGTAACAATATCAAATACAGTAGTTGCACAAGGTTCGAGAGAGGATGTGCCATCATGCTCTCCCTTATCCAAGTTATTTCAAAGCAATAAAATAAAATTTATTTATTGTTCAATACTATTGGAACTCTATCCTCCTTGTTACAATTAAAATAAATAAATAACTACCAATTAACATGGCATAAACCCTTAGCTTTAATAAACGAAATGCAACAGTAATTTAAAAATGATAGCTAGCTACTAACCTGTATCTCAGCAGCTGATGTACCGTTGTGCGTGTTAGGGATGATTTTCTTAGGCCTGTCCCCTGGGTTTTGATTTGCAAGCTCTGTAGCGCTCTGATAAGTCTGACTTCCCATGTTAGATAAATGGGACACACTCATCCTTTCATTTGGAAACCCCTCGTTCTGAAATTGTTTCTTTGAGTTTATGGCCTCCCAACATGTGTTCAATTTGTGTACAGATTCATCCAACCTCTTTGATCCGTTACTGAGAAAGAATAAAAGAGCATAACCTTTATATCAGAATCATTGCACAAGTGACAAACCGACAATAAAAGAGAAAATTATGGACAACTCAGGAGTCAACTTTATTACAAAAACTGAAAAAAGTTGACTAAAATGGAGTAGTCATTCAACTACATTACATATGCAGAAAATGTAAAGTATGGTTAAATTAGGAATTACATCAAATGAAAAGTATGGTTAAATTAAAGCGGTATGATTTGATGACATAATTAATGGTATTACTATTGCATAAAGCTCCTCAAATTACCTAGCCTTGGCAGAAGCCTCCTGTAAGCATGCTTTGAGTCGTTTCAATTCCTCGAGATCCACTGGAACGCGAGACTTGGGATTACCAGTCTGAAAAGCACAATCTTGAGGGGTGTTTCCAGGAGACATCCTCAGGAAACGTTTTAAGTCATTTAATCTAGTACACTTTGAACCTCCTGTAGTTATTGGATCCAACTTTAAATCACGTGAAGATGTAGAACTTCCCTGCAACATACAAGTATCCGATACAAACATCACAGAAGCTCGGAACCATAAAAAGATATCGATTGGGGTAAATAGATAACTAAACCACAACATCACATCATTACTGAGTAAACATTCGTATAAAATTTCAAATCATGGAAAACGCGTAACGACAATGCTATTCAACTGAAACAACGTGCAAGTAAAACGTTTCGGAATCCAAACTTATGATAATCAACAAGATAAGAAACAACAACAAGATAAGAAACAACAACAAGATAAGAAACAACAAGATAAGAAACAACAACAAGAAAAACAAGTATAGTAAAAATCGCAACGGTAGAATAAAATCCAAAGAGAAAAACTAGGGTTCGAGAAAACTATAACAATCCCGCTAACATTTGAGATAGATTTTCGAAGAATGAACGCGTGGAAGGAAGAGAGGAGTACCTGCATTGAGTACCAGAGAAAGAGATGGAATTCGCGGAGAGAGAAGGAAGACGAAGATGACGCCAATGCGGAGTTGAATGAGTGGGAAACGGAGAGTTTATATAGTAGTAGGGCGCGAGATAGAGAACAAGGGTTTACGTTGTGGGCCCACTATCCGATTTGGTAAAAAGTTGTACTACTTGCTTCACTCCTCACTCTAAAATCATTATAAAATTAATATTAGTAGCAGCAAGTAGTAATGTACTTCATCCTTTCATTTTTAATGGTCAAGCATTTTTTGACTTTTTACTGATGTCAATAAAATTAATAATTATGGTTACTTTGTCTTTTTTTTTTAAATGTTTGTTGTTTAAGATTTTTTTACACAAATTAAAGAAATGTGATTATATTGTTATAAAATATTATTTTTATAAAAATTAATTTTATTAATGTATTAGAAAAAATATAGAAAGTAAAAAATAAAGAGTTTAGTCGGAGAAATAATAACTACTATATTGAAAAATGAAAAACGACCGTCATTTTAAAATAAAATTTATTTATTAAAACGACAATCATTTTAAAATGAAGAGAATATTTTTTAGACAATAATTATTATTTTAGTTATAATACCCTAACGTTTTATTACTTCAACTCAATGTTTTAAAACTCGGATCGGTGATCGACTCGGTAAAGTTACTGGGTCACTGGGTTACTGGTCGGACCAATGGGTCATTGGTCAGACCGCATGGCTTTTAACCCGATTTCTATAAAAAAATATATTCATTATATGAAATTTGTAACTATAATATAGAAAATTTATAAATTCAAATAATTTAGAATAAACAAAAGTATTAGTAACAATCAAAATAAGTGATAGAAACTTAATATAGCAAATTATAAATTCAAATAAGTGATAGAAACTTAACAATTCATAAGTTATAGTATTATAATAAGTCACAAAAATCCACACTCAAAAATCCATAATTTTTTATGTCCCTTGATATTCATCTTCAGCTTCATTGTCTTCTCCACCAAGGTGTTGCTTTTTTTGTCTTCTCCACCAAGGTGTTGCTTTTTTCTTGATTCACAGTATCAACAATAGTATCTTGTGCATTATCCATATCTCCATCTTCATCCTCATCTAAATCTATTTGATCTATAACAATATTTTTAAAAATAATTAGCAAAAAAAATAGTCAAACCCGTCGGTTCAGTCAAAACCGCCAGTTCACTGGTTTAACCGGTGATCCGGCCGGTTCACACCGGTTTCATCCGGTCTAAATGTAATTCCGGTCGTATCCCTTAATCGGACCGCCTGGTTCACCGGTTCTCGGTCAGACCGGTCCGACCGGCCGGGTCGGGCTGGATTTTAAAATCAACTTACTTTCAAGTTTTATTTTTGTGTTTTAATTAATAAATACTTTTTTTAAATCATTTAAATGTCATTTTGTTAACCACATTGATCTCTTCTGGTAAATTTTGTCAAATTAGAATTTATGTATGTGTGACACTCCAACCGTTAAGACATGGAAATGATTTTATTGACATTTTATTTATAATTTATTAAGCATCATTTATTTAGCGGAGAAGTGAGTTTGAAGCAAATAAGCATTCCTATTTTAGATCATTATTGATGTTCATTGCATGTGTGACACTATTTTGTTTCTTAAATATTTAGTTCTCTCTAATCTTTCTTACAAATCAACAGGGTGAGGCTAAAAGTGTCCAACTGATTGAACAAGTCATTGCCAACAATCCGAATTTCATTACACTGAAGAAGATTGAAGCTGCAAAAGAGATTTCACACACTATATCAAATGGGACAAACGAGGTTTACCTGAATTTGGATCTTTTGCTAAATCTTCGAGAAATGAATTTGGAGCTTGGAAGAAATTGAGTTGGTTAATTGGCATTCTAATTGTTTAAAAGTTGTATGAGCTTCTATATTTTTAATGAATTGAGAAGAATTGTTATATGTCACCTTGACAATACTCTATTAAATATTTTATCTATAAATTTGTTGTGATATGCCAAACATATTTATGATTTATGAATTAGTAAAGACAGAATTGCAAGTCATGGAATAAAGTTGAACTTGTTGTGACTCTAATGGAGTTGCAGGATTTACAAAACATTCAGCCTTACAAGAGAAGATTTGTTATATATATTTTTCACACATTTTCGTGCACTTCTTAATCCATCCCGTAACTTTCTCATGGCACCACGTGAATTTCCAAAAATGCTTTTGAAAATCAGAAATATATTTCCAGTTAACATATTATATCATGCAAATCACGTTGAAAAATGTTGAGTATAAATCGAAAATATACTTTCGGTTTTAAATTATATGTAATTTTTACATAAAACGTGTATGTGAGACCAAATTTGGGATAAATTCTTAATATTATATTACTTAGTTTGGAACCAGAAATATATTTTCGATTTCCATCTAAATATTTCAAAATGTGGTGCATACCAGAAGTATATTACCAATTTCCAGGGACATTTTTGAGTTTTCATGGGGTGCACCCCATCCCTATGGGGTAGGTTAAGAAATCTACATAATTTTTCCGGGTGGTGGGGTTAATCTCCAGAAACAAACTCACTTAGTTTAAACAAAATATTAATTTTTATATATATATATATATATATATATATATATATATATATATATATATATATATATATATATATATATTGACTTAACAATTCACCTATTGCCTTGTTGTCATGCCACATCACCAACAATCAGTTGAGAATCAAGTGTGAGAAAGAAAGTTAGAAAAGAAAAAAATGAACACTATATAAGTGAAAATTCTGAGGAGGGGACATTTACTTGGGATACATCTTTGTGAGAGACACATCACATATCCACCTAAAATTTTAAGGTGATAGGTGTGTGAGTTTTCTCACTTATATAGTGTTCAATATTTCCTTTTCTAACCTTCTTCCTCACACTTGATTCTCAACACTCTCCCTCAAATTTGATTCACAATGTTCCCCCTCATGTGAAAGATTTCTCTTTCACATCACTATTGACACTCTTCAACAGAACACCTTCTACCCACCACATGTGGGAAATGTTTTGATACAAGTAATATGATCCTTATCTCAAAATTATAGGCTCATGATACCACTGTTGGCGCAACACAATCAACGTTTTTATTTTTCAATTTAACAGAAAGGATTAAGTTGACTAATATAATCATTTTTAAGATACTAAAATATAATGTTTATTAGATAAATGACCTAAGTAAAATCTTAAATTAAGTTAAAGTACTTGGCCACTGAATAAACCTAAATAATTTTATTCTTTTATGAAATTTATTTTCTTATTTACCGTAAATTTTTTAAAAAATATATATAAATTTTTGCAAAATTTTCAGAAAAAATTTTTGAAATTTTCGATAGATTATTTTGGACAAAAAAAATTACTTTTGCACTATCAAAAATTTCAAAATTTTCGGTAAATTACTCTACTTTTCGAAATTTATTGGAAATTTTAAAATTTTAGTAGTATAAATTTTTTTTAAAAAAACTACACCGAAATTTTCATTCTTGCCACCCCCAATTTGTTCATGGACAATTTAAAATTTAAGGGAAAATAGGGGTGTCATGTTCAATTTGAGGTTGGCAAGTTAAATCCTTTGTTGGATATATGGATATTGAGTTTTGCTTTTATAAAATAGAGGGTCTAAACCTAAATAAAACAAAAAACTAAGAAAAATCTTTCACAGAGGTTACAAAACTAGATTTATCCAAATTCACAATGTCTCCATAAAATTTAGAACTTCATGAAAAACTCGAGTATACTTCTTTGGCAAAAGCTAATGGACAATTTGAAAATTAGGGTAAAATAAGGGGTGTCAGGTTCAATAAATTAGGGTAAAATAAGGGGTGTCAGGTTCAATTTGGGGGTGACAAGTTAAATCCTCTCTATATATGGATATTGAGTTTTTCTTTTATAAAATGGAGGGTCTAACCCTAGAGAAAACAAAAAAAAACTAAGGAAAAAACTCCACAGAGGTTACAAAACTAGATTTATCCAAATTCACAATGTTCTCCAAAAAATCTAGAACTTTAGGAAAAACTCGAGTATACTTCTTTGGCTAAAGCATCAGTACATGAGTTTGTTTCTCTATAAGCATGCTTCACTTTCATAATCTCGTCTTGATCTATGATCCTACGAATTTCCTTAATTAAGGCCAAACATCCCACTTTGTTTGTCTTTCCCTCCTCAATAGCTTTCACTACTTCCTTGGAATCCACTTTAAGCTTAACTTCTTCATCCCTAGAGACTTTGTAAGCTTTAGATCTTCAAGAGCACCCAAACACTTTGTCGTGATAGCATAGAATTCCCCAACACTTTAGATCTCCTTATTATGCCAACTCCAAATAGCATGGCATGTGATAACCCACACACTACTCCACCCCTTCGAATAAGCTTTGATATTCACAATGTTAAGAGAAATTCACTCTCTTAATCCTGCCGTGAAAAACTGTCATACAATTACTTAGAACTAGAGGTTTCCAAATGCTAATGTTCCGCAGACAATCTATCATTGCATGAATTGTTGATTCACATACATTACCACACAAACTACAATCTGCACTTTAAAAACCTTTTATTACTTTTACTGAGATCGGTGAATAATCTATCAGATTAATCATTCAATACCTTGGTCATCGTTGAATACAAAGGTATTGTTTCAATAACAATTTTGGCCAAAGTGATTCTACCAGCCAAGGATAAACTTTTTCTCTTCCAAATAGTTAGCCTAGAAGCAATTTGATCAATGACATGCTGAAAATTTACTCTTTTAAGCTTCTTGCCTCTTAAAGGGACTCCAAGATACTTACCAAAAGAATTAGTAACTATGTAACGCAAAATTTGACCTAACTTGACTTGCATACTCCTAATCACATTATTATAAAAGAGTATAATGGTTTTCTAGTGGTTAACTTCTTGGACTAACATGCTACTAAAGAGCTTCAAAGTGTCAATGTCACAATGCACTTTCTTTTTAGAGGCTTCCCCAAACAATCATAAGTCGTCGACAAACATAAGATATGAAATCATAGTGCCATTTATCCCTAACTTTAAATTTTTCCATCCATTTTTCTTTGCCTTATGTTCAATGAATGTGACAACTTATCCGTGCACAACACAAAAATATAAGGAGATAATGGATCGCCTTGCCTTATCCCTTGTTGGAACAAAAATAGATATTTCTTGATCCATTATTTTTCACATTAATCTCCACACTTGTCACTCCATGCATGATAAGATTAATCATCTTTTCAGGAAGTTTAATTTCCACAAAAGTGCGCCAAATGAATTCTCGGCTTAATTTATCGTAAGCTTTTGAGAGATCAACCTTTATAGAAAAGTAGCCTTTTCCCTTTCATATTATTTATATTGTGCATAGATTCTTTAGTAATGATGGGGTTCTTGTGAATATATCTTCCATGAACATACCATGTTTGATGCGGGGAGATTAACTTACTCATACTTTTTCAGCCTTCCCACTATAGTTTTGCACACTACTTTATATATCGTGTTGCACAGAGATATCAGACGAAACTGCATAACATTGATGGGTTGGTCAAACTTCGGTATAAGGCATATATTATTCTTGTTTACAACTTAAGTTTCATTTGGTTTTCCCCACACTCTTCTAACAAAACTACATACATTTTGACCTACAACCTCCCATGACCTCTTATAAAAACCTGCTGGAAAATCATCAGGTCTCAGGGTTTTCCATGGTTTCATATGAAACAAAGATTTATTTATTTCCTAATTGCTATGATATCCTTCCATCTCCTAAATATCATTTGTATCCAGCCTCATATATGATATATACGTTTGTCTCCAAGTGTTCCAAGCATCATTGATTGTGAACAACTTCCTATAGTAATTATTCACCATGCTTTTCAACTTTTCATCCTCTTCAACCCAAGATCATTCTTCATATTTGAGAATATTGATTTTGTTTTTCCTTTTTATAGTAATTTCCTTCAAATGATAATATGTTGTGTTGCGATCTCCAGCCGCTAGCCACTTAGCTCTCGATCTTTGGAACCACATGTTCCTCTTTCTTTAGAATGCAGACCAGCTTTTTATGAAACTTTTGTTCGAGATTTTTCATTCTTCTCACATTCTAATGACGTTGAAGGTGAATTTGAACACCATTAGGTCAAGCCATGATCTCTTTCTTGGATTTATGAACTTGAATTAATGTGTTGTCTTTCCAATCTTGGGAGTTAACTTCTATCTCTTTCAAATTCAGCATAATATTATCTTCATTTTTCCCAAAACTTTTTAGGCAAAATACTCATTTTGATCCCTTAACTATATCCTTGGATTCACATTGGTCCCTTAACCTTTTTTCGTGTCATTTTGGTCCCTTAAATTCCAAAAAGCTTCATTTTAGTTCTTTTTGTCTAATTTGCGACGGAAAAACTTTGAAATCGATCGCTAAATCGGTCGCTAATTAGACAAAAAGGACTAAAATGAAACTTTTTGAAAGTTAGGGGATCAAAATGACTCGAAAAAATTTTAAGGGACAAATGTGAACCCAAAAATATAGTTAAGGAACCAAAATGAGTATTTTGCCAAATTTTTATTCTCACAATGTAGTTTTCATTTAATAGCCAAGCACTCTTAAATCTGTAATGCTTCTTTACTTTGGGTAAATTGTTCCAACTAAGAGAGATCATAATTGGATGATGGTCGAAGTTTTTTGCTCTTGTTAGAATCTTCGTATTAGCTTCCTGAAAATGCAATTTTCAGTCTTCATTACTAACTACTTTATCCGACCTTTCATATATACATCAGCCTTCCTTAAAAATTGGACGTCGCCATGTAAATATTGGATCACTTGCGCCTAGGTTAAGTAATCTATAATCTTCCATCTAATAACTAAGGGACATTCACAATATTTGCAATATTATTCAGCTTCTCCCAAATCCTTTTTCTTATAGCTTTTCTGGGATTTGCATATATGGCAGTAAAAAATTAGCAATTATTTTGTTGATAATTTATTTTGAGATAAATATAGTGTTCCTCTTTTTCTTCCAGTTGAGCATTAAAACTGATAGATTTCCAAGCTACGATAATGCATGTCAAAAATTTGTTGCTTTCCATCGAAATGATCTCTTCAAACCCTAACTTCTTAAATGAACTGGTTAAGTTGGTTGGATCACATCTTATTTCTACACACTCAAACATGGTAGGTTTTTGTTTACTATATCTGGAAAAAAACTTTATTAACTCCCCCTTACAATTCCACACAATAATTTTGTGTCATTCATCATCAACAAACTATTTTGTTCGTTCCTCTTTTTTCTTTACATACATGAATAATATTTCTTCCCTCCAGAAAATTAATTTTGTGATCCTTTTCATATATCCCTTCAGTTTTCTTTGTGATTGGTCATGTAGTTTTTTTTAATGCCCTGACTCCATGTGTCATTAGTCTATTATTCTTAGTAATTTTCTTTTTATTTTCTCACTTTTCTGCCTCACGTGCCCCATTAACTATGTTAATTCTCTATTTTTATGATTGACATGAATTTTGGTAAAACTAACTTGACAACAACATGTTAACAAGATGTTTCAACTTGCAGTTGCAACATGTCGAATGCAATGTCCTAACCAAGAGAGTAGGACATCTGGCCTGTTACAGTTTTTACAACTAATACAATCGATTTAAATTATTGAATATTCTACGAATATTAAGTAATTCTATGTGGAGGAATTGGAGAATTTGTTTAACTAAAATATGTTGATCAAGATGGTCTATATTGCAGAAAATATGTCAAAATAAGAAGTCCTATGTAGAATTATTCAACATCTTGTCAGTTACAGTTGTTTCACTTGGATTTATTGTGTTTTAACAGGTCTTCAATATTCTAGGAATATTAGGATATTATATGTGTCGTCCAAGATTGAAGAATCAGTGATTGTTTGTGTTTTTAGAATATTAATTTATTTCATTAAATATTGAGACATTTTAGGAAACAAATTATTGAAGTCCTATTTTTATGCAGAAGTTTCTACCGATTTTCTGCAACAAACCAACTTCATTTTGAAGCCTAAATCCAATTCATTCAAGATTATAAAAAGAAGGCTTTGATCCGAGTACATGTGTGGTTTTTATGTGGATGTTTCAGTGTGTGTTTTGTTAGGGTTTGTGCAGTATTGTGAATTGTGATCCTATCTAATATCACATTGATATAAGAGTAGGACTGTCTCTATTAAATTGTAATTTTTGTCATTCATAAGATTTTAAGCATTGAATAAGTATGTGTCTTCTAAAATTATTCTAAATTGTTTAGAGTTGTTCCTGTACCTGATTGTGACTAACAGGGATTTGGGAAGGGTCTCATACCTAGGTGAGTCTTAGGTAGAAGTTATGCACGAGTAGTGATTAAGTGATTAGATTGTATACTAGTGAGAGTTTATTGTGGGTCTAAAAATTGATATTATTTAGGTTATTTCATCCCGGGCCTGGTAGCCTCCAGACATAGGTGTTGTTGTACACTGAACTGAGTTAACAATTTTGCATCTTGTTTATTTTATGGACTCTTATCTGTGTTTAAATATTTTTATTGTGTTATTCAAAGATCAGCATCCTGACTTCTCTAAGGTTATCTGAGATATGATTACCATAATTTCAATTAGTATTAGAGCAGGCATCATGCTCTGACTCTGGGTGAGATTCAAGGAAGATACTTTCTGGTACAATGGACAAGGATGGACAACAAACCACTTATTCTCGATGTAACCAACTATGATTATTGGAAAGCTCGTATGGTGGCTTTCGTCAAGTTCATGAACAAAAAGGCTTAGAAATATATGGTCAAAGTATGGGATCCACTAAAGGTTGTGGATCAGAATGGGAAGATTACTAATGTTTTGACGGCTTAGGAAGACTAGAATGATGAAGATAAAATATTTTCTCAGGTAAACTCCAAATTCTTAAATGTCATGTCCAATGGAGTGAACAAAAAACATCTTCAGACTAATAAGTGATTGCATCTTTGCTAAAGAAGCGTGGGAGATTTTGAAGACTGGTCATGAATGAACCTCTAAAGTGAAGATGTCAAGGATCCAAATTCTTACCACCAAGTTTGAGAACTTAAGAATGAAAGAGGATGAAAGTATTCGTCACATTCACATGAATATTATTGAGATAGCCAATGCCTCAAGTTCCTTGGGGGAGAAATATTTTGAAGTTAAGTTGGTGAAGAAAATTCTCAGATCTCTTCCAAAAAGGTTTGACATGAAGGTAGCTGTCATTGAAGAAGCCCAAGGTATAAACAACTTGATGACTGATGAGCTCATGGGATCTTTACAAACTTTTGAATTAGGGATCCGTGAAAAGTCTGAGAAGAAGAAGATCATTGCTTTTGTCACTAATACTGAATACTTAGAAGATGAATATGACTTAGATAAAGATGAAGGGTTGTCTAATGCAATTATTTTTCTTGGAAGACAATTTAATAAAGTTGTGAAGAAGATGGACTAGAATTCAAGGTCATATGTCAAGAATAATTCATTTCACATCAACAAAAATCAGAACTTGTTGTCTCATACTAGGAATTGTGTCTCAGGGAGAAGATCAAAAGAAATTCATTGCTCAACTACATGCTGAAAAGGTGGAGCACATATATATTATTTATGAATTGAAGGATGAAGTGGTATTTCTCAATTCAAGACTTGACCATATTACTAAGTTTGTAAGAATGCTAGTATACCCCAAAATTTTCCCTTCTATTTCTCTAGACAATCCACATCTCCATACTCAAGAATTTTTCAAGGATTGACCAAATGAACCCTATCCTAAGCAATCAATCCAAACTAGGGTTTTGATTCTCTCAAGTCAAAGATGATTTCTATTGCCTAAAGTGGTCATCATACCTCCTCATATGTCTCAAGGGATCACCATGTCAAGTTTCAAGCCTCACAACTCAAGTTTGCTCAGTCAATTGCTTAGATGGTTGAAAATTAGTTGTATTGGACAAAAAGTCAACTGTGGTCAACATACAGTCAAACTTCATCATTTTTTGTCAACATAAATATTTTGAAGTCACATTCATCATTTGATCAAGGGTTGATCATGATTCATCGAGAAAAGTCAAGTTTTGATCAAAAGTTAAAATTTTCAAATTAGGGTTTTTAGACAAACGTCAACAGAACTTTGACCAGGCATAACTTTCACATACTTTATCAGAAATTTTTCCACAAGAGCTCATTTTTAAGAGACTCCAATTCTCTACAAATTCATGTCTCACAAGCTTTGGCCAAAAATGCTTCATTTGAGAGTTATGGATCAAGACATTATATGTCCTTCTAAAAGACAACAAAAAGTCATCTTTTTGCAAAGACGTGTACGTGAAAATGAAAACTTCAATGAAGATGAAACCAAAAGGAGTGTTTATAGGACATCTTGATATTTCTAAAAAGTCCAAGAACACTCCAAAATGTTGAAAATTGAGCAAGATACAAGTTTTGCAAGTTTGGCATTTTTGAAGAAGTGCATGAAGAGAAATACTTAGCAAATTCAAATTTTTTCTAAATGGGCCTAAGTTTTCATGATCCAAACTTATTCTCAAGATTATCCATGACCTCTACACTCATTGCCACGCCTTCTCCTTATTTATTTAATTTATTTTTGAATTAAATGGCTAAAATTCAAATTTAATTAAATAAAATATAAAGGTAAAAGATAAAATTATTTGGGCTTCGTATTTAGATGACTTGAGATCCAAGATAGCCCATCACAAGCTACCAAATTCGTGCAAGAGGCATTAAGGCAAGATTGAGCCATTTTTGGAAATTTTTGATAAAATTTTCAATGAAATATTTTTGCATTCAAGGCAATATATTTCCACTCAATGCTTGACCTAATACACTCTTCAATATATATATATATATATATATATATATATATATATATATATATATATATATATATATATATATATATATATATATATATTACAAGATCGAGGCCAAACGGATTCAGGCAGCCAAGAGAATAGGGTTTTGCCTCAAAATTTCCAAGAAAGCTTGCAAACTCGAATCCCAATTTCCAGTCATCCACAGACAATTCCAGGCGTCAATTCTTGTTCATGAGGTATTGTAGGGTAAGTATACATCCATAGCCATAGCCATAGCCAAAAGGCCCTGATTCGCTTGCACCATAAACTCCGATTGCATTACATTCATGAATCTCGAATTTTTATTTTTATCGTGTTTCAATAAGAACTAACCCTACTAATGTGTTCCTGAGATGTCATGGAACGGGTTTGATCCATCGCATGAGGTTTAGAATTCCCAAATCGTGTTGTGCCATTGTCAGGGCATAAAACTTCTATAGCTTCGTATTTCAATTTCTAGGAACTTTCAAGCTAAACCGATGGTGTCATTGAACTCGCAGGGGTCAATTTAGAGGGGTAGGCTTAACCTTGTGCTTCGATTCTCTCTATTTTGTAGGTTTGAATTTTAAGATGGCGAGAAGATGATCGGAGGGCTGACTCTGGCGTGGCTTGGCCGTTTGACCAAAAACCCTAGGCGTGGCGTTCTGCAATTGGTTCGTTTAAATCCTTTGGCCCCACCTGCGCGCGTTTGGTTTGGAAACTTGATTTTCAGAACTTAATTTCATTTATATATTTATGCTTGCATCAAAATAAATGGATGTATCACCACCCCAGTGGTAACACATACGCGCGCTAGTCCTCTATGTCTCTCAGGTCATGGGTTCGAGCCTGCCCTTTTGCCATTTTTTTTACAATTTCTAATTTTTACTGGACAACATTTACATATAATTGGAAGCGTGTATTGAACACCACAAACAAGTGGCGCAGTGGTGTTGTTTTGGCTCAACAACCACAAGGTCCTGAGTTCAACACTTGCAGAGACCATTCTTATTTTTTTACAACTTGTTTTCTCTAACTTTTTCTATTTCTTTTCAATTTTCTAACCAATTTAACTTCTTTTCAATTAAATTTTAAACTATTTTCTAAAACTCTAAAAAATGTTTTAATTTTAGATTTAGGTTTCTAAAACCTTTATTTAACTTTTGACACAAAAAATATTTTCTTTTTCTTCACATTTAAATTATTTTTCTAATTAAATACCAAGTAATTAGAATTAGGGTTTTTTCAAATTAAAATCAATCTCAAAAATACCAAAAATATTTTTTCTTCTACAATTAGGGTTTAGACACTCTTTCTCATCCTTAGACATTTCTTCTCCAATTTATTTGCTATTTCGCACTTTAAATATTTGAAATTGATGTATAGGTCGCAAGGACATTTTTTTACTAGCGTAGATTTACTTTTCTCGCAATTTACTTTCCGCACCTATTATGTATTTGTCCAAAGCCATGTAAATACCCTCTCATTCGAGAGGGTCAGGTATTCAATGACTTCTCTCACTTCTCTACTTGCAATCTCCTCACTCCCGTTCTCACTTTGGCATCATAGTGTCTTGCATGTACCCGCATCTCTTGTTCAACTGCAGTCTGTGCGTCATCGACGATCCTTCTGGTCAGGTACGATCATGCTTAATATCCTATCTCACTATATGCTTTTCCATTTGTAGCTTGAGGAACCACAAGATGAACCTTTGACATTTCATTTTGGTGAAGATCTGAGTGTTGCTTCTTTGACAAGTGTAAGTTGAAGATTTGTATTTGCAATGTCAATGATGAGATTATTCTGAGGAATCATTAAAATTTGTAAAGATATTTTATACTTTTTTGAAAATATAAGTTTCAAAAATTATGTTTTAACAATTTTTTTGCGAAGATGTTGTATTATAATGTCCAATGATACAGTGTGAATTAAGAATCAAAGTTATGCACAGTGTTATGTAATGTCCTGCCTAAAATGTTACGAGGAATTCAAACAATTTGAAATTACTATTATGTGAATTAAACATGTTCAAAATTATGCAATTTAATTTTTTCCTTATATTTCGGATGGTCTGGTTACCTGACCGAAAATTATCGGATCAGTCTTGGTTCTCATAAGGCAAGTAAATATGTTTTGTTCTAGTCTCGGTTTACTCGAACGTTCTGGTCCGGTTATGGTCCAAAAATAAATCCATCACTATTCTGGTTGGTCTCGGTTTACCCGGTTAGGATTTTGGACCACTACTCGGGAGCCTTCATACTCAAACCGACCCATATTGAAAACAACCCTATTCACGACCATTGTTGTTAAGTGTTTTCCAACCCTCATTCCCTTCTTGTGCAGTTGTATGTTGGCACTGATCAGGTAAGTTGGTAAGTTTGACAAGTTGGGTGATCTTTGGTTCTTCAGGGGGCTTTGCCTTTGGTCTCCATTGTTTCTCTATTGGCATGGTAATATCACACTTATGTCCAACTTTTTGGCATTTCACACATTATTTCAGCTTCCATTCGTATTCCACCGTATGTTTCATTGTCATTCCTTCACTATTCTTTATCGTAATTTCCTTAGGTAACTCTTTTGTGATATCAATTTCCACCAGAATCCTAGCATAGATTATTCACAACTTGTTTGCAGTGCATTCGTAGGTCACTACCGGATTCCCCAATGCGCTACCTATCTTACTTAGACACTTTGTGCCCCATAGATACAAAGGAAGTTGGGGAAGCTTCACCCAAATAGGTTGCGTGCAAAGAAGATCACCCTTTTGGTTAAAAATAGGTCTTTATTCTCGCAATGACATCGACATATTTATTATGGTATAAGGACCAAACCCTTCATTAAAACCTCATGTCTTTCTTCGAAGGATTTGAACTTTAGGAGGAAATGTCCTTCCTCATGGTAGTACATGTCTGGTAGTTGCATAAAGTTCCAATTCCTCATCAAAAATTATTTCACTGAGCTCATACTCAGATCTCCCTCCAAAACATACAATATGTGACGATTCACAGTATTTGATCTCCGAGATAATATTATCCCCTTCAATTTCTACCTCAATTTCGCCATTAACGATTTGGTGCTATGAACTCCATGACCTTACCTTTAGAAGGATTCATGTTCTCGTTCAAATATCAACTCATAGCTTCTTGTTTTCCTTTAGATCGTTTTTGTTTTCATGCTTAGGGTTTCTTCAGGAACTTCTGTTCCTACTCCTGATTTCCCTTCTTCATCGGTGTGATGCAGTTCTCAGACGACGACACCGTTTTTTCAGACGCCCGCGTCCCATCAAATCTTCATAGTTTATTGAACTTTAAATGTAGAGAAATTAATTAAATTTTTTTTAGAGAAAAGTTCTAAAAAAAATGGAGAAAATTAAGTATTAATCATTTATTTAAAGATATGATTAGTTAACTATTTATTTGAAGGTATGACTAGTTATTATAAATAGTAACACATTTTCATTTCTATTAGTGATTAAGGTAATTAACTATCCTGTACATTGATCTAAATACTAGTATTGATTAAAATTATAAATAGAATCAATATAATTTTTCACACTTCTAAAAATTCTCTTATTTTTAATATTAAAATTGATTTTAAATTTTTTTTATCTAACCAACTAGATCCACATAGTAAACCGACTACTTAGTTTAAAAGTGCGACTAACCAAATACAATTTAAAATATTTCAATCACTAAACTATATTACAAAGAATTAAGGATCTGAAATGTGCCTAACCCTGATCCGCGGACAAGAGTAATCACAACAACCAAATACGGAGTTCAATTTTTTCAAACAAAGATCTTTAGAACATTCAAACTATTATACAACAATATTACAACAATAAAATTGAGTCTATATCATGCATCCCTGCAGGTATCTTTGCATCGTGTCATAAATCATAAAAACAATGTGAGCTTTAAGCCATCTAGTTTAACAGTTGAGATAAATCATAATAACTTGGCAACAAACTACATCATAATCATTATCCGTGGGAACATTACACAATGAAACGGTTTTCTCTGGTGTTCCTGTTTTCATAATATGAGCATTCCATTGTTCAACTCATGAGTTTCCACTAACATGTACGAGCAAAAGAAGCCAAATATAGTGCAATTAGTAATAACCAGAGAACAGGTTCTCGAATAATTGGAAAACAATAATGATAAGATAGCGGAAGCACGGGCAGAATCTATTTTACACTTTTTTTTTCTTCCATTTGGTACCGTTTGGAAAACCATCAAACTGAAATTGACAAAAACAATCAGATTTAGTCGACTAATCCACCCCCATATCTTTTACTCTTTGGCACTGACAGCCTGTCTGTGGACCATTCTTCAAGTGCCTTGCGATGGAGGGCATTCATGCGAATGTAGGGCCGTTTTTGCTTTATCAGCTTCTCAGCAGTCTTCCAATCCTCAGTGATACCTAGTGCTACTAACAGGGCACACATAACAGCAACACTTCTTCCATGGCCTTTACACATGACAAAACAAAATGATGTTAGTTATACCGTATTCTTATAGGCAAACATAATAATCTAGTTTGACAGCTATGTTGTTAATCTCAAATAGCATTGCATTGCACCGACTCCTTAAATTGGCGTAGCAGAATAACCGCTATTGCAAACACTAAAATTCAGTATAAAAAATAAACAAAAATAAATCAAATACACAATTAAAGAGACCATCCATCAAACTTAGTAGTGCATATAATAGCGGAACCAAATAATGGCACACCGAAAACTGAACTAGTTGAATGAAAAACAAGTTAAAGTTAAAGCAATTACCATATGCGCAGTGAACAAAAACGGGCCTATTAAGATCCCTTTTCCGACACGCCCATTTAACAGCCAATTCAATATCAGCCGGCTTGGGAGACCTAGTATCCCAAGTAGGAACACACCTATACGGCAACCCACCAGTAAACCCCTTCAACCTCGGAAACTCACAGGTACAATCAACAACAGCCGGATCCCCGGGCGGCAACTTATCCGGCGAAGAAGGCCAACCACCAACGTAAAGCCCATCCCAAACCTCCGTAAAAGGCGGTTCACCGCTCCGCCGTCTGCGAACAGCGGAGAAGAGTCTCACGAAGTAGAGATAAGGACTGAAAATAATGAGAGACGAAATTGGGAATATTCCGTCGGAGGTTTTGCCGAGGAGAAGTGGAAGATCGATGGATGGATGAGAAGCGAGTGAAACGAGGAAGGAGATTAAGGAAGAGTAGAGAAAGGGGAGGGATAGAATTAGGAAGCCTAGGTTTTTGAGATATGCGAAGAGGAGTAAGAGTATTGTTGCTTTTAGGGCTATGAGTACTGAAATGCCCACACCCATTTTTGTTGTGGATGAATGAGTTATAGAGTTACAGCAACATCAATGATTTTGAAAGCGTGATTAACTGTAGGGAGGAGGAGAACAAAACCAGATCGGGAAAATGTTATCAGGTCCACGCGGTTATCTACTATGAAACTTTTTATTTATTCATTTCCGACTCTATTTTAGGTCTAGTTGTTATATTTTTTATTGAATTTAATTTATGACAGCTTAAACAACTTCAACAAATTTGCTCTATGAATTATGCATTAATCAATGTTTGCATACAACATCTCAATCTCTCTACTCATCTTTGAGTTCTTTAGGGATCCCATTAATTCATATCATCTTCAGACAATTCTTTTAATTTTTATTTCAATGACACAATTTTATATTGGGTTCGACAATTTAACTTCATATATTAATATTTTATTCTCATTAAATTTTATTTTAACTCTAAACAACTTATAATTTGTGTTTATTAATATTTTAATGTATTGCTATCATTATATTTAATATATTTTCCGTACGTTGCTTCGTTCAACAATTTGTTGCAGCACAATGCAACGGTGGTGCCAACTAGCAAACTATTTAGGACTTACATGCTGGCAAATTAGATAGAAAAATCTACGGCTGAAGATGCTCTTAGAGGCTTGTAAGGTTGGATTTAAACGGACGTGTAGGCCTATATATGTTTGGGTTTATTTTTTGAAAGAGAATTGTGGCGGGCAATTAATGGCAAAGTAGGTATAAATGATAATAATCAAATATTTCTAATTGGATATGTTGTTATAGAAGTTGAAATCAAATACTCATGAGAGTGGTTCTTACACCTTCTCCTTTAAGATTTAAAATGCTTCAATCATAGATCATATACATTTATTTTAGACCAACAGAGGGTATTGTCTGATATGTTTTATTTATGTTTATGACTTATTTTGTTTACATCTAGTTATAATTTTATTATGTGTGACATGGACTAGTTCTTGTCATAGCCGACTTTGAGAGTGTGCAAGGCGAGCTACCGCACAAAGCCTTCAGTTTTTTATAGTTAAATCGTACTTAAATAGGGTGTTGTAAATATTTGTCACTATTAAAATGTGGTTAAATATGGCCTCTAATTCTTTTCATGGTTGAACCATATGACTAACATACACAGGACCTCCAAATACTTGAGACGACTTTGGTTCTTGCCGTTCAAGGTATTAGTGCCCATGTGAAGTAAAGATTGTGTGTAAAGCATTTGTATGGTAATTGAAAGAAAAGTACCACGAGGTGGAATTAAAAGAGGTCATGTAGGCAATACTTAGGGTAACTACAATATCAATATGTGATCGGGCAATGCTCGTAATGAAAGTCCTAAATAAAGGTGTATGGATGGACATGTTGGAAATCCTTGTGCAATAATATAGCAGATCACACTTTAAGGCCTATACAAGATGTGACTAACATGTAAACAACATGTGTAAGACCTTTAATATGGCAACATTAAAGCACGAGGACAAGCCTATAATTACATTATTGGAAGGGATCAAATATTACATAATAAAGAAGATAAATTGCCACAACAAATTGTTGTAGAAGTATACTGGATGTATATGTCATTGAATCCATATTTCAGAATACTTGTGAGATTTTGGATTGAGCTCTAGTCTCAATATGGGTAGATTTTTGGTTTAATAGATTTTAAGCATGGTGTCAAAGTTTTTTCACATGCCGATGTCGAAGTCCAGCATACTGTAGTCAAAATGTGTTCTAGCATAAAAGATAATGCTATATTTATTAGCATATCAAATTGGACATGTTTGCTTAGCCCAATTGTTTAAGTTAGCTTAGTAGTATATAAATAGACTAATTCTCTCAGGTTGTTGAGAGAGGTTGATTGTTCATATTCACTTGTAATCTATAAACCCTTATTGAAAAATTGAATAGTAAATGAGTTACAACCAATTTTATTTTTCTTCTTCTTCCCTTCTCTCCCTCTCTCTCTCTCTCTCTCTCTCTCTCTCGTGAAAACCTAATAAGGTTTCTTGTGTTTGTTCATGAAACTCATTTTTTCTCATTATTTGGGTTTCTTCTTGATGCACTCAGTTACAAAAAATTAGTGTAGTGAGTGTGGAGTAGAAGATGTTGTCAACAAAGTATGAGATTGAGAAATTCACTAGTGTGAATGATTTCAGTTTGTGACGCTTGAATATGCAAGCCCTACTGGTTTAGCCGAGTTTCCTAGAAGCGTTGAATGGAGTCACAACCATTGATGTTGCGCTAATGGAGAAAAAGAAAACGATAATGATCAAGAAATCCCACAACGTCATTGTATTGAGCCTTGGTGATAAGATTCTTTAGTAGACGTCGAAGAAGAAGACGACGCCAGATGTATGGTCGAAACTCGAAAGTTTGTACATGACCAAATTGTTGGTTAGTCGCCTCTACATGTAGAATGCTTTGTATTCATAAGAGCAGTTAGATATGTTCAATAAGCTAGTTTTTTATTTTGAAAATATCGATGTCAAGATCAAGGATGAATATCAAGCACTGTTGTTGTTGTTGTTGTTGTTGTTGTGTGCTTTACCATGTTTTCATGCTCACTTCAAAGAAACTTTCTTGTGTGGAAGAGATTCCTTGACCTTTGAAGAAGTTTAATCCACCTTGTACTCAAAGGAATTGAATAAGAGGAATAAGAATAAACCATCGTATCTTGGTGAAGGTTTATCTGTTAAGGGGAAATTCTAAAAGAAAGATGGTAAGTTTGAAAAAAATAAGGGCAAAGGTCAGCAGAAATCTTATGGTGATGATACTTAAGCAATTAGGTGTTATCACTGTAAGAATGAGGGTCACACACGAAAGGTGTGTTGTGATCGACAAAACAATCATGGTGTAAATAATAATGGTAATGAAACCATTGTGCAAGATGATTTTGAATCATATAATGTTCTTATTTCTCCAAACTCCAATTCTATCAAGGAATGGTCATGGATTTAGGTTGCAATCACACATAACTCCAAACAAATATGTGTTTAAGGAATTATGTGATCAAGATGGCAGATCAATATTGTTGGGAAACAACAAAGCCTACAATATTGCAAGTGTTGGATCTGTGAGATTCAAGTTCCATGATGAGTTAATAAGGTTATTTAAAGGTGTCGAGTATGTACCTAATTTGAAGAAAAATTTGATCTCTCTTGCTGAATTCAACAAGAAAGGATATGCTTTCAAATGAGAGAAAAGTATCCTAAGGGTAATAAATGGATTGAAGAAAGTTTTTAGAAGCATCAAAAGACAATTCTTCTATACCATTGGGGTTAAGGTTGTAAGTGGTTCAACATATGTAGTGACCACTAAACTCATGTTGAAGACTAAGTTATGGCACAAGAGAATTGGCCATGTTAGTGAAAGAGACCTGGTCAAACTGCCAAAACAAAATTTCATATGTGGTGATTATCGCTACACGAAAAAACATAGAGTCACCATTGAACTTTATTTATCCCAAAGGAATGGAAAATATCGAGAAAACCCCAAAAGGAAGGATAGAATGGTATTGCAACCAAGATACGGGTTCAGAAATCGGTTATGCAATGGGGGGTATTAACATTAATCACATTCGTTGTACTCAACCAGATCCACTTTTAAGGGTGTTGTTATCTAGAGTTATAAATTGTTAAGAATGCATGAATGAATTATTGGGAAAAAGAAAAAGGTTTTTATTATTGAGCTTGCCAAGATTTCCTGAATCATATGTATCCCCATAGTGAAAAAGAGAAGTTAGAGCTCTATAGTGTAAGAAAAAAGTTTGTAAATATGCCTAAGATAAGGAAGTTTTGGATGCCTTCTAAAGCTTTAATTATGTTGTTCCAAGTTCTAAAGATGCCTAAGATAAGGTTTTGGTGAATGAAGTTCTGAAGATCTAAAGACACGTTTCTGAAGACCAAGTGTTGAAGACTATGAAGGTAAGAGTTCTCTGAACAAGCCCTTTGTTAAGGTTCTAAAGACTTAGGTTATGGAAGATACTAGTTCTTATCCTTCTACAACAAGCTTCATCAACAATTATATCATAAGCCTCTGAAGACATAGAAGACGAAGATCAATACTAAAGGTATTGCATTTGATGATAAGTAAAAATTACAAAAGTAGATTGTGACCTCTACTCTCTAGAGGGGCGCAAGGTTAAACCTTTTTGTACTATTATCTACCAGTCTCACCATGACCGTTGGAAACAATACAACTATATTTATATTTCCTATTCTATCCTCAAATTGATCTTTTCTTTTTAGCTATAAAATAAGTACTCGAAAGATTTTGAAATCAATGAATCAGTTTAACAAATATATACTAAACCGCTGCATAAAAACTCTTTAGAGAAATCCTATTTTGTATCGTTTTGTAAGCAAGGAGTTGTTGCTTGTATCTTGCTATCAACACTTTTGTGTTGTTGTACTTAAACATTGAGTAATCTGATTTATAGAAGCATCTTGTAAACTCAAACACTTTTATTCAATTGTTGAGTTGATTATTTCTTGAGTGATTGAGTGAAGGTCTGTATACTCAAGAAGACTCTGGTTGCAGTCATTGTGGTTTGTAATAAGGATCAATGAAATTATTGGGGGTTCTAATAGAGTTGATTGGACTTATTATGGTTGTCTGTAATCTGGTTGATTATAGTGGATTAAGTCCTTGTGTATAAGGCAAATCACCTTGCAGGGTGGACTGAAGTAACCTAGTTAATAGTGAACCATGATAAAAATATATCGATGTTTCACTTTAAACCTAATTCAAACCTCATATCTTGTGTTTCTTGCACCTTCATGTAGTTTGTCCAGAAAAGACTTGTTGTACCCTTAAACACTTAAATATTTGAATCAACATGTGTATCGTTTTTACTTGTTTTCCAAGAAAACCATATAAAGCATCTAATTTTGGTCCATTCTTGACAACTTAAACTCATGGAACTAATCTTCAAATCATGTTCAAAATAAGTGAACCATATATTTATCCTCAAACCTCAAGCTAGAAACCCTTGAGATACTGAATATGCCTTGAATCACAAAGAATATCTTGCCTCTTATCTCTTGTACCATGGCTTGAGGTTTTGCAATCATGTCCACAATCCCTTGACTTAAAGATCATAAAAATAACACCTTAAGGATGAATATGACTTGGAGTGTAGAGAAACTATTGGATTCACAATAAAGAACATCAGATGCAGAATGAAGAAATGAATTGAGAAATATTGAAGAAACCCTTAACATCGGATGCAGGACCAAAACATTCTCTGTTTATAGCATGATGAAACCCTTAACATTTGATGTACTTGAGAAATATTGAAGAAGATGTTAAGGTATCTTGATGAAAATGGTCAAAGAAGATGCTTATGATGATCATGATTCAAAACCTTAGCTTCAACTTGAGTGTAAGAACTCCAAAGCCTACAAGACACACGATTTCATGCCTTAGGAGATCATAAATGATAAATGATTGTATGTGTATGACCTAGTGGATAATACAGATGAATGAGAAGCATAAGCCAATTAGGGTTAAGAGTATGTGAGTAAATTTTGGAGTACAACAGTTGTCCCTATTTAATCATCTTAAACATGAAGGTATGAAGAGTAATAACTTTTAAACATTCGAGCAGACGAAGATTAAATACCAAAAGAAACATAAGATTTGCACTCTGGAGAGAGGAAAAAAATGGTGTAATGATGTTTTATGTTGTTTTTTCCGTTCCTTTTTTCTATGGATTGTTAGTTCCTTGGTTTTATGATTGACATAATTTTTTGTAAAACATGGTTCTATACCAATGTTGAGCAAGATGTTATAACATCTTCATTAACTATCGTAACAATTTTAGTGATAATCAGGGAACATGAAACAATGGTAAAGAGGATCAGAGAACTGAACAAGTGTCTCAAGAATTTCATCTGGCGCCTTAACTTGAAGAATACTCAAAAGCCTCCCATAACGCTTTCTGAAATCTTCATGATCAGATACCAAAGACCATAGCTTTCTTAACTATCGCAATTCAGGATTTTTGAAATCATACTTTTTAGTGTTCTTCTTTCTGATATCCATGATCTCAAATCCTATTGATATTTGCAAAAAGAGTTTTATATGTTCCTTGACAACCAAATAAAAAAAGATTTTTACGAATGCATGAATGCATGGTTTATGCAATAATCACTATACATGGTTCAGAGGTTAATTATCACGAGCATGAAGCCAAATGTAAGAACACCCCATAAGGTCTTGATAGTCTTGATTCTAAAAATTCTCATAGTATTGATTCTTCTTTCGGATATTACTAATTTATACAACTACTTGTGAGTACCAATAATATTCTCAAGAAAAACTCATTTGAGTGTAGTATCGTGTAACGACTAATTCAAGACTTTGAATCAGTATTTTAAAAACTAGACCAGACATCAAACCGATGAGGATACTGAGTCACTGGTTTATTGGTCGAACCATTGGGTCAAAGGTCGAACCGCATGACTAAATCGAGTTGAATCGAATAACTCAATTGAATAAACCAATCATTATAACAAAACAGTACAAATATAAAACCTATCAAACCGGATGATTCAGTCTCTACAAAATATAATTAGCACTTAAGTTTTTAAAAAATATCATATCATAAAAAAATTCACAAGTTTGTAATTTAAATTCAAATTTTAAACATAGATATCACATATAACAAAATAGTACAAAATTACAAAGTCTAATTGCAAACAACCTAATTGCAACATAATTTAATTGAATAGTTTAGAACAAAATAACTCCATTGTCTATTTAGTTTCGAGGAAAAATTATTTCAATGTTGAGATCTTTTTCCTCAATATCAAAACCATTTGTAACAAAATCAATCGCATTTGCAACATGATCCCCGTCAATGATATCATTATTTTATTTTTATTGAATTTTTTTATAAAAATAATTAAAACGACATCGTTTTGATTTTTTAAAATAAAAAAAACAATTAAACCACCGGTTTTGAAAAACCGCCGGTTTCTCCAATTTTATCGATTTTTACCGATTCACACTGGTTCGATGACAAATCCGATCCAGCAATTAAACCAAATTAGTCATTTGGCTGGTTCGCAATTCACCCAATCCGATCTAATTTTTAAAACACTGCTTTGAATTGTCACTGCACTACATCCTAAAGGCCAATATGGATTAAAGGATTCTACGGTTCTCAGCTTCTCAAGCTCTCAGGATGAAAATAATAATGTTTTAACAACTGACTTGTTTATCATTATCACCCCCAAATATACAACTGCCTCCATTTCTGCTTGCTAACAATGTTTATTTATTTAGAGTTTTACCTTTGAAAGTTTGCTGCCTTAGTTTTCTATCTGCCTTTGAAGATTCCAATAGCATTGGATATGGCGAAGGACTAGAATGAAAAGGATCGAGAGCTGAGAAAAAGAATAGAGTTCAACAACTATATGTCTTGTGGAAAGGATCGAGAACTGAGAAAAGACTAGAGTTCAACAACTATGTGTCTTGTGTTCAAGGGGACCGTGAGAAGAAGTAAGTCCTTTAAAACAATATAATGCAGTTGTGTACTCGGTTGTTGATAGGTGTAGCAGTATTGTGAGTGATATTTCTTACTAGGTAGTATTCCTAAGTTGATCCAAGTTATAACAGATAGTTTGTTCAGAAGAAAATGCTTTTGAAAATGGCCATTTTCCTCAACTTTGATACTTTACCTTTATGGCATTTAGTTTTGCAAGAGAGAATTCACCTCTCAAATATTTAAGAATTGAAGAGGAAAAAAAAAGAAATAGTTCTGATATTCCAGAAGAGGGAGTACTGATAACAATGCTTAATGCTATTTTCCCTTTCTTTTCTCATTTTATGTTCACGCTTTCTGTTTTGGGTTGCCATGATCACTATCCTATGTACATAATTCTCTCTGTCATCCAGATGATGACTCAAACAGTATGAGCCATTTTTACTTCTTTCATATATGAGATTTATGATGTCTATTTATAGAACACGTTTGATACACATTGTCATTTCAGGCTCAGACTCCAACTTTTTATGCTGCTCACAATTTACTCTTTATCCTTGCTTTTTGGCTTCTCTTACTTAAGTTTATTATATTTTATCTCTTGTTAAACAGATTTGAAAGCCTCAGCTACCTTGTTTCAGCTGGCTCTCTCTTTTTAAGAGGTTTCGCAATACTGTCCAAAATAATTTCTCAAACCAAGAGATATTTCAATTAATTCACCAAAGAGAATTCAATAATGATCATTTGACCACTCAAAATGATTTCTCAAAAAAAGAAATTTCAATTAATTCTCTAAAGAGAATCCAAAATTTCTCATAGACGCGTGAGTTATGAGAGTGAGGAAAAAAAAACTAATAAAAAATAAAATAGTTTTTGGTGTATTTTGGAATGAAATAAGTGATTTTCTTATATAATGAAGTGAGTTAGTTAATATTTCTACCATAAACAATGTGGGACTAAGAAATTTTTTCAACCACAAAAATCATTCTAACAATGTGGAACTTAAAAAAAAAACTTTTATTATATAAAGAAATCACTTGTTCCAACAGAAAGCACTTGAAATAATTTCAGAGACTTGCTGGGATGATGACATGGATTTACCAAAACATCAAAGATTGGAATTCTTTGAGTTGGTTGGTTTGGGGGTTGGGCCATCTGACAAAAATAGTGACGAAACAACGAAGAAAACCATCACTAAAAAGCCAGAATACTTGGGTGAAACAATGGATCATATTTCTCATTAGTTGAGTCATCTGGGTTCTGATTTTTGTTAGTGCAATCCTAGGTTTAGCCGTTTAGCATGTGAGTTAATGTTTTTGACAAATTTGTAATCTTTGTTGGACTTGATTTTTTTAAAATTAAATATGATTCACCAAGAGATAAATATGGCTATTTTAAATTTGGTTTTATGAATAATATTTAAGTTATTGCAATCACTAAACGCAATTCAGTTAGTTGATAATGATATAGATATTTATTTAGAAATACATGTATTATAAAGTATTCTACTGTGTGTACACCTGCAATACCTTAGGACATTTCTAAAAGGACTGTCTTTTAAATACGCCATCATTTCTTTAATATTGAAATAATTGAAATTCTACGTTAAGATTGCAACAACAAAAATAAAATAAGGTATTATATATTTTCTTTGCGGACAAGAGTAAGCGACTTTGGGGGTAAGAGTAAGCAACTACTTGCTTATATAGAAATCAGTAAACAACTGTGTCTAAAAAAACAGTGGAAAAAGTTATATCTATTTCGATGGAGCATATAAAAAATCTATATAGGTAATTATATATAAATATCATATCGAATATATTAGTAAATCAAAATATCTATTTGGATGGAGCATATAGAAAATCAATATAGGTGAATATACAACACCATATCAAACATATTAGTAAATCAAAATGTGTAATATACATTAGTAAAGTAAATCAACATCAGTCAATTTATATAGAGAAAAGAAAAAGAATAAAGACTAATGTATATTACACATTTTGCATTATTAATTGTTATGCACTGTTATTATAAAAAGTTTTATATTATCAATGGATCACGCCCACTATAAATATTATTAATAATTAAAATAAAAATAAAATATAATTTAAAATTTAACGATTATTATTTATTGACAGTGTAAAATTTCTTTTCAATGTTAGCATATTCAATTAAATTCTATGTTTGATATACTAAATGATATGAAATTAAAAATTATGTACCATTAATTAATGTAAAAAGTTTTAAACCGTCAATCCATCTCAACAACTCATAATTAATGTTTTTTTTTTATATAATTAAAATTAAAATCAAACATAACTTAAAATCTAAAAGTCACAATTTAGTGTCACTATAAAAATATTTTACATTATCAATATATTTCTATGAAATTTAAATGATATTAATATATGAGTGTAAGTTGTTGGTCCAATCAATTTGTCTCAAATATTTATATATTAAAATTAATTGATATGTACTGCTAGTATACATTTTTTATTTCATCAATATATCATAATCATTCATTGGAGGTATTTTAATTGCGATTGAAAAAATTAAATACATTAAAATTTAACAGTTATAATATGAGAATGTAATACGAAACTAAGAAACAATAACATTAAAAATAAAAAATGGTACAAATAAAATCGAAAAATGTATTAATAAAATTAAGAAACATTGCAATATTAAAGTTGAAATTGATATATGAAAGAAGGAGAAGGGAATAATTTGTATGAAATGTCAAATAAGTGATAAAGTGATAAATGTTGAGATTGTAATTCCTTATGTCGAGTGTCGAAGTATATTGTTAGATAGAAGAAAGGTTGTGTCAAAATAGTCTAGTCTAAAGTGTCGAAGTATATTGTTAGATAGAAAAAAGGTTGTGTCAAAATAGTCTAGTCTAAAGTGTCAAAATGCCAAAAGAGTAGCTTCAACAGAGATTTCGACTTAGATTTAGAATAGTTATTTTCAATTTTTGTATTTTGCGATTTGCCTTAGAAAGTAACCAAACTCAATTATAAATAAAGGAAATAACCCTTATTTTGTAGGAACTTGAATTTCTGAGAAACTTGCAGTTGCAAGAGAGAAATAAGAGAAGTTTCAACAGTTTATGGGTAGAGAGAAACTTTGTAGAAATCATCATCTTTTTCCCAATTTTCGTCAAACCCTAATATTCTTAGTTTTCATTGTTATTGTGTAGAGATAAACATCTTGCAACCAAGGTTGATCAATTCACTCAAGTGAAGAGTGAAGAATAAGGGATTTCCATCGTTGTGATTGAATCTTGAATCAAGATTAATTAGAAATTCTCCATAGTTTTGGTGGATTTTCAACATCTGGTATTAGAGTCTGGTTGAGAGATTTGTGGGAAGAAAATCACAATGAAAATGAATCATACGAATGAGCATTTTCCAGCAAATCTTCCAACTCTGAAATTTGATAACTATGAGAATTAGTGCAAGTAGATGAAGGTTGTGTTCTATTGTCAAGATCTTTGGGATCTTGTGATAGAAGGATTAGAACCACTTGAAGAAGATGTATTAGAAGCAAAAGAGGCAACACAGAAAGAATTAATGAAGAAAAATTATAAAGTTCTCTTTATAATTCATCTATGTCTGAGTCCATACAACTTTCAAAAAGTGAGTGATGTAGAATCTGCAAAAGAAACCTGGAATATTCTTAAAAAGTCCTTTGGAGGTGTAGAAAAAGTGAAAAAGGCGAGGCTACCAACTCACAAAAGAACGTATGAATTGCTTCAGATGGAAAAAAGTGAGAGCATTTTTCGCTAGGGTTACAAAACTAGTGAATCAAATCAAAGTATGTGGAGAAACGTTAACAACAAGATCAGTTGTTGCAAAGATCTTGAGATCTTTGGCTCCAAAGTTTGACCATGTGGTAGTCGCCATAGAAGAGTCGAAAGACATGTCAACCTTGACGAAGGAAGAGCTTCAAGAGATGTTGAATCTCATGAACAAATAAGGGATGAAAGAGTTGCAAGGAAGTCAAAAAGTGATGTGGCTCTACAAGCTCAATCAAAAAGAGAAAACGAAAGGCAAAAGAAAGTGGTTCGACAATAAAGATAAATGGGACTACAACAAATCGATTGGTCGAGGAAATCAGCAAGAAGGAAATGCATTGAACTAGAGAAGACAATCATACCAAAGCAACCAAAGAGGTGGTATTGGAGGTAGAGGAAAAGTTGGTGGTTGAAAACCTACTTGACATCAATTTCCTTCTTGCCTTGAGGCAATTCAAAAGAGACCAAGTGTTGTTGACTGTGATGAACTTCAATTCCTCATTCATAACTTTCACCCACTTTGAATCCTTCAATACCTCAGCATCATTGACTAGTTCAATATTTGCATAAAAATCATAGTGTACCGACTCACCTTAATTATCGATAATATCATCTGATGTAATCACACAATCCTACAACCTTACAGGCACGTGTCTTGTTCTTTGACGCTGATTGGTCCTACTTCACCTCTGACTTCTTCCTGTTGAATTTCTTCTCTTTCGACTTTAGTGGTTTGTTATTCACAAAATATTCTCACTCAATCCTTGTTTAAATTTTCAGTCTAATCTCATTCCTTAAGCCCATTTATGATCATGTCCCTACTGATCACCACTTGCTTGTTCACTGGTTCGAACAACTTGTATCCTCCAGTAGAATGATATCATATTAGAATTATTTGGATAGACTTGCCATCAAGTTTTCTTCTCAACTGATCTGACACATGTCTATGTGCTATAAATTTAAATACCTTCAGAATATATATTGTTTTACGCATTCCATCTTTCCATCTTTCCTCGTAACCAGAATTTCATCAATACCATAAACTGTTAGAGTATTGTCATTTGCAAATTTTACAATGTTCTTTATCGAGGGATTTATATTGACACACCAGTCATTCCTTCCAAACATGTGTAATGAGCATCCTGAGTCCAAGAACCATTGTTCCTTGAATATCTCTTCATATTTTTAGTGACCATGTACATCATCTATTATTCTTCTTCTTCATGTTTTGCAAAATTTGCATCACTTTCTTGTTTCTTTTGTTTTTTTGGACAATCATTAGAGTAGTGACAATACTTCTGACAATTGAAACACTTAATATAACTTTTGTCAGGCTTTCGACCATCAAATCTTTCTCTATTTGTAGCACAACCTTTTTGGTTGCTTTGGTATGATGGTCTTCTCTAGTTCGATGATTTTCCATCTTGATGGTTTTGACTAGTCGAATTGTTGTAGCCTTATCTACCTTTATTGTCGAACCACATTCCTCTGTCTTTCTTTGCTCTTCCTGATTGAGCTTGCAAAGCCACGTCACTCTTTGACTTGCCTTCAGCCCTTTCAGCCATTCTTTGTTCATGAGATTCACGTGTCCCTTGAAGATCTTCCTTTGTCAATGTCGAAAAATCTTTCGACTCTTCTATGGAAACAACCACGTGGTCAAAATTTGGAGCTAAATATATCAGGATCTTTGCGACAACTGATCTCAACGTTAGCACTTCTCCACATACTTTAATTTGATTTATCTGTTTCGTAACCCTAGTGAATAAATCTATTATGCTTTCACTTTCTTCCATCTGAAGCAATTCATATGTTTATTTGTGAGTTTGTAACCTCACGTCTTTCATCTTTTCAGTACCTCCAAACGTTTTTTTTCCAAAATTTATCATGCTTATTTTGTTCATTCAACATCTCTCATCTTTTCAAAATTATTTGAATCAACACATTGATGAATTATAAAGAGAACTATATAATCTTTCTTTTTCAATTCTTTGTGCACCGCCTTTTCTTCATCGGTTGCTTCTTCTGCAAGTGGTGATAAACCATCCTTCTCAATATCTGAAATATCTTGATAACAAAAAACCACTTTCATCTGCTTGCACAAATTCTAATAATTTTTACTTTTCAAAATCGAAAGACTTACCGAAAAATGCATGTTTAGATGATTCATTGCCATCGCTATTGTTTGCCTTGAATCGCTTAGCCAAAGTGCTAGATATTAGATGGTGGGAATCTACCAAGATCTATGAATAATTGCTATCAATCTTGTTGAATAAGATTATTATCAATACACAATAACAATAAATGAAAGAATTAGGGTTTGACAAAATTAGGGAAGAAGAAGATGATTTTCTACAGAGTTTCTCTCTGTCCACAAACTGTGAATCTAAGTTGTTTATAATATAAGGTTATTTCCTATTTATAATGAATGTTCTTGCTCCCTAAGCTAAAACTCACAAATACAAAAGTTCAAAATAACTATTTAGACTTAAATCGATATAGTGTGTGAAGCTAACTGCTTTGTCACTTCGACATACATACTTTGAAACACATGCACACACTATGCTAAGTTCGACATAACCTTGTTCTATTGAAAAACATGTTGCTTCGACATAAGAGATTACAATCTCTAACAATATACTCTATTTTAATAAATTAGAATTGTTTCACTTGAGAATAATATTAAATGTAAAAGAGGGGTACTAAAACTTTCTAGTGCAACAGTGTCAAGAAATTTCTTGTGCAATATTGTGAGTTGTAACCGTAAGATAAATACTTTTGGGTTAAATATATTTTTAGTCCGTATAAATATGCGACTCTGCAATTTTAGTCCCTCTAAAATTTTCCTTCGAATAATGGTCCTCACAATTTTTTTTCTTGCAGTTTTAGTCCTTGTTATTTTTTAAAACGGTTTAATTATCCTTAAATTTTTAAGTTTTCGAATAATTTTTTTCATATGTGTTCAGAATACTAGACAATATTTATTTACTAAATTTTAGAGTTTTTTAAAATGAGAAGAATTAAATATGAATTTTTTAAATTTCAAAAGATATTGATAAAAGCAATGAAAATTTCGATTTATAAATCAAATTTGGAGTTCCTTTTTTTCGATGAACTTTTTATAACGTTTTACGCATGTCTATAAAATCATCATTCAAAAATACACATCGGTTTAACAGCAAAGACTAAAACTACGTGCATAATAATTTTGTAAGATCAATATTCGAAAGAAAATTTTAGAGGAATCAAAATTACAAAGTCGCATATTCATAAGGACTAAAAACATATTTAATCAAATACTTTAATGTTTATTTAAGTGAGAGAATAAGCATGTAAAATGGAGAGGAATTCAAAAAATTACCATAAATGATGTGCTTCTCTCTTATATAAAAGAGAGACGGTTAAAACCGTTTGCATTGAATGCAATTTATTGCATAATTGATTGTCTAATTGATATGCATATTGTATATACATTATTCGAACACATTTATAAACAACAATTTTTTTATAGATTTATTAAGCAATATATTTAATATTTTTATAATAGATACATCTATTATTCAATAATTTTTTTATTATTATTTATAAATATATCCAAGAATATACACAAGAGTCAGAATTAAGAATGAGTTTATCTATTGTGCGCCTAATTTTTCTTGGCACCGACTTCTAAATTTTGTGAATTGAATCTTCTGAACAGTAAAAAACAAGAGTGATAAAATGATAAAATAGTTAAAATTTAATTTTTGAAAAATATTTACAGGTGAAATAATAGGGCTCACAGCAGACCCATGCGAAACTTCTAAGAAATTTCTGTTAGTTACGAGTATTCTTGCAAATCGTTAATGTCTTGCTATTTTGTCATCAAAGAAAATGCAAATCATTTCATCTGTGCCGTGATTAAGTAAACTGCATATTTATGATTTAAATACTCAGCTTGTTGCTTTTGTTTCAACCATTCCATAAAATATTAATTTACAGATGCAACGTTACATTAGTTCACACAATTTGCGTTTATTTATATATAATCTGAACATATATACTTATAACTTAAAAGTGAAGACAATCTATTCCTACAAACTATATATATATATATATATATATATATATATATATATATATATATATATATATATATATATATATATATATATATATATATATATATATATATATATATATATATATATATATATATATATATATATATATCAGAAATAAGATATTAATTCCATCTAGATCAAAGAATTTATTTATTTACTTACCATACAAGAAAAAGTATAATGTAATTAAATTTAAAATCATTTACTCCAATCAATTATGTTTAGTCACATCTTTAATTATTGTAGATATTTATAGCCAAAAAAATGTTTTAAATTTAAAACATATTATACAAGTGTCATAAAAAATATTAAATTCAAAATAAATTAAAAAAAATATAACTTATCTATTCACATGTTATACAAACATTATAAATGTTTTTGATGCCGATACATGTGAGAAAATGCGTCAAACTTATATTTGAAATCAAATTCACCGTAGTTTAATATTTTTTTGTCTTTACAAATTTGGCATATTTTTGATCCTTAGGATTAAAATCAAACCGTTTTTAAAGTCATTTACTCCAATCAATTATGTTTAGTCACATCTTTAATTATTGTAGATATTTATAGTGAAAAAATGTATATATATATATATATATATATATATATATATATATATATATATATATATATATATATATATATATATATATATATATATATATATATATATATATATATATAGATATAATTTAAAATATATTATACAAGTGTCATAAAAAATATTATACATTGATTCAAAATAAATTAAAAAAAATATAACTTATCTTTTCACATGTTATACAAACATTATAAATGTTTTTGGATGCCGCTCGTCAAACTTATATTTGAAATCAAATTCACCGCAATTTAATGTTTTTTGCATTTACGCATTTGACATATTTTTGATCCTTAGGATTAAAATTAAACCGTTTTTATTTAAATATAACTTTTAGATTGTCTTAAAATAAAAATATTAAACTTAAAATTTATTCACGGTTGAAAACACATCGAATGCTGAAAACATAAGAGAGTAGGGAAACATGATGTCTTCTTTCTAACATTTTTGTTAAGAAGTTTTATTGTATATGAGACGCCTAATATATTATATAACAAAGCCGTGTTCTTTACATTTATATGTGTCCTACAATTATATTCTATGCATATCCATTATCCTGAAATTTCCTTAACAAAAAAGCACCTTCTAATTTCAACTTTTTTCTATTGTTCCTTAGCGTAAAATTTCAAACCTTGTACCTTGTTTGTCACCCACCACAACAAGTAACAACCTTTTCCCTTGTGGAAGGAATGTTCACTCCTTGTCCCTTCTAGTGTCTCAAATACACACACTAGTATTTTACAATATAATACATACATAAATATACCACATATCCTCAAATCTCAACCAAATCCTTCTTAGACTTTCCTTATTATTGCCATTAGTGAACATCTCAATTTCATTTCAAAGCACATTATGGAGGGACATGAAATTTTGGGGTTTGGTTTCTTTGTAATTGGTTTATGGCACTTTTTCAATCACATCAAACTCCATTTTCTTTCTTATTCTTCTCTCAAATCCTACCCATCAACCCTATGGTTTCCAACCAAACTAAGTAGATACATAGAGCTTCATTTCATTATTGCAAGTTGCGCTATCTTCATAGCCATGGAACTTTTCATCTCACCTCTTCATCACCAACCATTTGACCCTATAGATGGAAGCATTCCCTCTAACCATCTTCACAACTTTGAACACTCTTCCATGGCTTTGTCTTTCTTACTCTATGCTACATTTTCTATAATTCTTGATAGAAAAATAACCATTGCTAGAAAAACTCAAAATGAAGTTACTCATTTGCTTGCAGCTATAGCATTTACTCAAGAGTTTCTTCTTATTCATTTCCATTCAAGAGATCATATGGGGTTAGAAGGACAGTACCATTATTTATTGCAAGTTTTGATTTTTATCTGTTTCGCGACGACCCTTATGGGAATTGGATTTCCTACGAGTTTCTTGGTGTGCTTTGTGCGTAGTGTTAGTATATTCTTTCAAGGTTTGTGGCTTATGTTCATGGGGTTCATGCTTTTTACACCTGGTTATCAACCCAAAGGTTGTTTAATGAAACTTGAAGGTGATCAATATGTGGTTAGGTGTAGTGATCAAGAGGCTCTTCATCGTGCCATTTCGTTGGTGAATATTCATTTCAGTTGGCTCTTGATTGGTGTCACTGTTTTTGCTGTGTCTTTCTACTTGGTTATGGCTATGTGTTATGGTGGAAAAACAGTGGAATATGTATCATTGATTAAGGAGGAACAGTACCGAGATGAAGATGGCTTGAAAAATTTCGATGTTGAGTCACAATGTCAAAAGATCAACACAAGCAAGGAAGAGCAAACTTGAAGATCCTGGTGAAATTAACTAATGTTATACTTGTGACCAAAAAAATGTATTGCTTTATAAACATATTTACATTATTTGTTCCATGCAGTTGGGAAATGGAGTCACAAAGTTAGTAAATTGGAAACTATTTGATTAAAATCATATGATAGAGTTTTAACACAAATAAATATATTAAGCTTTAATAATCAAATTGTAAGATTGAGATTCATCTACAATTACCATTTGACTACTAGAGGCTAGAGATTCATCTACAATTACCATTATTTATTACAAAGAAGAAAACTGAACTGTTAGAAAAAGAGGATTTTCAGAGGATGTTTGTACCCCTCAATCCAAGGAAGTTTCAGATTTATGTCAAAAAATTAATATTTTAATTATCTTGCACAGTTAAACAAATGCCAATATACCCTATTATTCTTTAAGTATCAATGTTATCATCAAAGAATATGAAAAAAATTTGTACCAACATCGGAAACCATAAATCTACCAATATACACTTTATTTCCTTGTTTGTTATTGCACTATGTCTCTATGTTACCAATATAACCTAGATCAAACAAACGAGAATCAATGAAAATGTTATTTATAATATGAGTTAGATTGGAGTCAAGAGGCTTTCCCTTAATTTTCTCATTATCATAAGCAGGGCCCAGGGCAAATAGGTCCATAGCCCAGTGTTCTAAATAAATAGGGGTCTCATATTTGAAATTATAAATTTTATAAGTTAAATATAAATATATTATATATTTTACATATATTGAAAACATATACAAATTGTGACAGCAATCAAGCGGCAACGTTGTTTTTAGGGGTGTCCGTGGTTCAAAAACTGAATAGAATTGAACCATATTAATGGTTCAATCCAGTTATTAAAAACTATTTTTTTTTAAAATGGTTAACTTTTTAAATCAGTTACCATTCAGTTTATAACTAATTCAAACTAATTTATAGTAAAAAACCAGTTTAATATAACTTAACTAATTTCAAACTAGTTTTATTGAAAAAGTTAAATATTTTAATTTTTTTTTGAAAAATTTATTTAATTTTTTAATTTTTTCTTAAAAAAAAATTTCCCATTATTTTTTTGCATTACGGAAAAAAATGTTTTTATTTTTTTTCAGAAAAAACAAATATTTACGCTTTTTTTATTTGAAAAAAAAATCTTTTGAATTAAAAAAAAACATTTATTACAGTTTTTTTTGAAATTTTTCAGAACAATATTTGTAAAATATTTTTATTTTTGAAAAAACTTTATATATATATATATATATATATATATATATATATATATATATATATATATATATATATATATATATATTCAAAAATCAAAATTTCGGTTATTTTTATTTTTCTAAAATTTCATCTTTTTTATTTCTAAAAAAGAAAATCCCAGTTTTTTATATTTTTTGGTAAAATAATTTCATTTTTTTTTATTTCTCAAAAAATAATCTCAATATTTTATATTTTTCAGTTAAATAATTTCATTTTTTTATTTCTCAAAAAAAATCTAATTTTTACATTTTTCAGAAAAAAATTTCAGTTTTTTTTATTCAAAAAAACATTTATGTTTTTTCCAGTTTTTCTTCTTTTTTTCTTCTGAAATTTTTTTTTTAATTTTTTCTTTCAGAAAAAAAATTTAGTTTTTCTTGTTTTTATTATAGATTGATTTTTATTTTTTTTTCTTCAAAAAAACAATTTTTTTTCAGTTTTTTCCTAAATCAAATTAATATTTTAGAAAAAAAGTTTATTTGATTTTTTTATAAAATACTAATTTTTATAAAAAAAAATCAATCTATAATAAAAATTGGTTTTGATTATTTTGATTAAATGGTTCAGTTTAATAATTTTTTTTAAGGTTCAATCCAATTCAATGCACAAATACAATTCAATTAACCATATTTTGAACACCATGCTCTTCCTAGTATATGAAGCTTGTGTGTTTGATTCTTGTTAACATCATCTTTCATATTTATTTTTGGCTAAATTACACTTTTGGTCCCCCTATTTTGGTGTTTTCACGATTTAGGTCCCCCTATTTTTTTTCCAACAGTTTTGGTCCCTCATCCCCACTTTGGCTCCAAAAAAGTCTATGTGTCATTTGTTATTAACAGGTGACATTAAATTATTTTACATGTCATTTACAGGTGGCATCCAAACAAAAAACTCCTTCTTCCTCAACGGTCTTCTTTCCTTCTTTCCAAAATTTCTTTGTTTCCTCACTCCTTCTTCTTCTTCCTCAGAAATTCATCGTATCCTTTCAGATTCGGTTTCATTTATGAGGTCGAATCATTCTCTTATGGGTTCCCAATCGTTTCAAGTATCAAGTTCTTCGTCTCATTCTAGGAGGAGAAAGATGGTCTGTTACTGTGGCTTGGAATCACCAGTGGCTACTGCGTGGACATCTCAAAATCCAGGGCGTAGGTTCCATGGATGTGGATTATACAAGGTAATCAAGAAAACCCTAAGTTTTATGTCTTAAATTCTGCTTAATTTTATACATTGAAACCAAAATTTATGTTTGTTCAGATACATGGACGAAAAGGATGTTCCTTCTTTGAGTGGTATGATGAGCAATTTTCAGACTGTTCACAAGAAGTCATAAACTCACTATTGGCGAAGGTTAATGATTTGAAGCATAAGAACGTGTAGCTAAGAAAATTGGTGAGGAACTCCAAAGGAAGATCAAGAATTTGGTTATGGTCTTGGTTTTTTCTTGGATTTTGATTGTCATATTGCTTACAAGAAACTTGAAGGAGGATGTCACTAATTGATCGTACTTGATCAGGAGGTGTCTTGACCCAATCTGCAACAACGGTTGAAGATGAAGAGGGGGGTACCTTTAAGACACTCCGATGCCAAAGTAAGAAAAGGCAAAAGGAAGCAAGCAAGTAGAAAAGGGAGAATGAATGAATTACCTGACCCTCTCAAGTGAGAGGGTATTTATAGCCCCCAGCGCTGGGCCAAGGTCTAGTTAGTGGGTAGTGATCCAAGCCCACTAACGGACTGTCAGGGCTTGCGTGTGCATGGAGGCCAACACGTGGCCTCATCCCTGGATTGTCGCCCCGGGAAATTTGGGTTTGCCCTGAGATTTTCGGCGGGCGTATGGCAGTTGAGATAGCGAGTAACGGGTCCGATATTTTCGGGGGGCACGTGGCAGTCAAAGACCGTTGGCCACATGGCCCTCGCGCAAGTGATGCAAACAGTCCTTTAAGGGCAAATGGGCCTTGGTTCTGCCTGCCAGATTGGGCCCCTATGACTGTGGGCCAAGTGTTGGGTCAGTCCAGAACACTAATTATAATCATTTTTTTAGGGATTTTGGTTGTAATGATTTTGATTGCCGCAACTAATTATGTAATGATTTTGATGTTGTAATCATTGAGGTTTTGATGTAATGTTCAAACTAACATACTGTCATACAATTTGGTCCTTTCAGTTCATACAATTTGGTCCTTTCAGTTCATATATATTTTGGTTATATAAGGAATACTATCATAATTTGGATAAAGATGATGAAGATGAAAAACAAACTTATGCGTCAATACAAAATCTTATGCGTCGACACAAGTGACTTGATGCATTGATACAAGTGGTTTTGCATTGAGGCATTATGTGTTGAAAACTACTTATGTATCGATGCAAACTACCTATGTGTCGATGCAAACTACCTATGTGTCGATGCAAAGGATTATGCATCAATGCATACTGTAATGAAATGGTTTCCAAAAAGTTGAGTTACGTATGCGTCGATGCAAACTACCTATGTGTCGATGCAAACTACCTATGTGTCGATGCAAAGGATTATGCATCAATGCATACTGTAATGGAATGGTTTACAGAAAGTTGAGTTACGTATGCGTCGATGCAAACTACCTATGTGTCGACGCAAAGGATTATGCATCAATGCATACTGTGTAAAATTCTTATATGAGTCGATGCAAAACACGTATGCATCGATGCATACTATGTAAAATGTTATTTTCCAGAAAACATGATTGGTTTGTATTGACACAAATAATTTTGTATCGACTCATATAGATGGGAAATTGTTATATGTATTGATGCAAGCCTTTTTGTATTGACTCAAGAGGTTATGCATTGATGCAAGCCTTTTTGTATTGACTCAAGAGGTTATGCATTGATGCAAGCCTTTTTGTATTGACTCAAGAGGTTATGCATTGATGCAAGCCTTTTTGTATTGACTCAAGAGTAGCAAAGCATTATACATAAACATAAACTAAGTGCAAAGTAAGTGGATTATACTCAAGAGGTTATACATAAACAGAATCTGGATTATACATGTGATCCATTACACAAAATGTGGATTCAACCAAAACTAAGTGCAAAGTATGAAAACAGAATCTGGATTCACAAACATTACATGTGATCCATTACACAAAATGTGGATTCAACCAAAACTAAGTACAAAGTATCAAAACAGAATCTGGATGAACAAATATTTCATTCTTGTGTTTGTGGAGCTTGTGAGCATTGTGTCAAGACAGTTGGTGATTCCTTTGTCTTCATTTGCTTCCTTGCCTTGTTACTACCTTTTGGTAATTTTCGATCCACCGCTGTTTTCCCTTTGCAAGTCCTTGAGTTATGTCCTAAAGTGCCACATTTTTTACATTTGACAGTGGTCAAAAGTCTTGGTAGTACTTTGCTGGAAGTTGGTTCATCATTAGCCCTATTTCTTTTCTTTTTGGGTCTGCCCGGTGCCCTTCTCATGATTGGTGGATTAATCAGTTCTCCATTACTTACAGGCCAGAGTCTGGGGCCATTGGATGGCAACACTATATAAGAGTAAGTTGCCATGAAGCTTGATTTCTGCACATATGCGAACTTAATCAGTAAAATTGACAGTATGCATAATATACAATATGCAGTAACATAACTGTTGCATAAATTACCTATAATATTTAGACACGAATGGGAATATGTCAGCCTTGTTGTGTAAAATACAAGCAACAACATGCACACATGGAATGCCATTCAAGGCCCATTTACGACAAGCGCAATGGAATTTCTGCAGGTTCACCTCGAAAGTGTCTTGACCATTGGACACGCTAAAGATATTCAGTGCATCATCTCCATGCCATGTTGGTGCCCAACCCCCAGATTCCCTCTTTAGCCTTTCAATTATTTGTTCCACCTTGGCACAAATTGAGCCTCTGAATCGACTCATGAGATTCTTTTGCTTCACTATCCTTGTGGTAATGTAGTGATTTAAACCTTCTAGTAAAGTTATGACGGGCTTGTCCCTATACTCCAAGATAGCGTTGTTGAACGACTCACACATATTATTAACCTGCAAATCACAGTGACTGTCAGTTCGATATGCAGACCTAGTCCACATGGATGGTGGAATATCCTTTGTGACACCCCAAATAATTCGATTATTAAATAATTAGAATTTTTAATTATTAATTTAATTAGAAATTTAATTATTGGTATTTTTGGATTATTGGAATTAATTAAATTATAAATGGAAGTGGAATTGTTGGTGGTGTGAAGTGTAAAGTGAGGGTGTGAGGAGTAAAAGGCTTTACTCACACTATTTATTTTATTTTTATTATTTTAGAATAATAAAAGGAATAAAAGAAGGAAAAGAGGAAAAAGAGTCACATTTGGGAAATATTCATCATACGTGCAATTGAGAAGAGGAAAAGGAAGGAGGAAAAGCCAAAAGTGTCGGAATTCGAAGAACCCACAAGGTAAGGGGTGATTTCGATTAGTTAACGTGTATTATCGGTTTTGAATTCAATAGTATGAATCGTAGTATGTTAAGAATCTCAATTTAGAAATTCTAGGTTTCCGTAGAATTATCCCAATTTGTGTCGGATTGTGTAGAATCAAGTGGTTTGTGTGTTATAGGGTTAATAGGAATGAATAAAGTATGTTATATTGCATGTTAATGATGTTGGTTGAGTGATTCTACTGCATTGGAACATAAGGGTACGATTGGAAAGAGTAGGAAAATTGTTTTGGAAACCTGTTGCTGTCAAACTGGTGTTTTTGGCTCTGTGAGTCGTGGGAACCGGTTCCCCAGTGGGAGAACCCGGGTTCCAGTGTGTAAATTAGTAAAACTGAGCATTTTTGAACTCAGGAACCGGTTACTCCTGGGGAGGAACCGGGTTCCACGTTAAATTTTTTCAGAAACATGATTTTCTTCTGGGAACTGGTTTCCTGCCTGGAGGAACCGGGTTCCCCATACATTTTTCCAGGGGGCGTGTTTTTGAACCTTGTGGGAACCGATTGCTCCCTGGGAGGAACCGGGTTCCACTGTTAATTTTTGAAAAATTCCAAACTTTAAAATTCATAACTTTCAAACCGTAAGTCCGTTTTGAGCGCCGTTTTGGACGTTGTTTCTTAAATTTAATGCTCTATTTTATAAAATGAAGGGATTTCCTGTAACTTAAAATTATTTTGAAAATGTGTCGAATTTTGAATTAAGTGGTTATTATTTGGTGCATACTTGGTGTATATATAGTAGTGTACCTGTGGCATCTGGTTGTATCAGAATTTTGTGAATGGAATGCATGTTTAGGCTGCTGATTGTGTGCATGATCGTTGAGGACATCGTGTTTTGGTTTTGAATTCAGTTATGATAATTTGGTGTATTCATAGATTGATTGAATGTTGCATGCTGGTGTTGTGCGTGCATATGCATTCTCGTGAAGTTAATTCCCATTGTGTGGAATTTGACTTGTATTGCCAATAACCGTACCGGTGATGATGGGTGGTTAGGCTGGATTCGTGTCCGGTGATTGTGGACGAATCGATGATGATGTATCGGGTGATGATGGATCAGTGTGTGTGACTTGGTCACGTGTTGGTACCACATGCATTGCGTCTGCATTTGTGTTTTGCATAGAATTGTAACATGTTAGGATGTTTTCCAGTGTTACAATTCTCTTGTCGTTATTGTTGTGCATAATGAATTGTATGGTTGTAACTGTGTGTTGAAATCGAAATTATGCTGGAATGGGTGAATTAATATATTTGTGATATATGTTGATTGAAGAACTTATAATGCATCTTAATTATGAGAAATATCACCCTTACTTTAATGAATACAGATTAAAGTTAGCAGCTCAGGAGTTGGTGAGGATGACTCTAGAGCTATGTTATGTTGTGTTCGCGTGTCAGTGTCATGCTCTGATAGGTTGTAACACTGGGGGAAAACGTTTGGATGATTGAGTTTTGTTTTATACTCCATTATTTTAAGTTATGTTGGGAATACTTACGAGTTGAAGTTATTCGGGTTTTTGTGATACTTTCCGCTGCGTAGGACATGATATTGATTTGAATATTCTATTCTAATAATTTCCTTCAGTTAAGCATGATTACTGTTAAAGTTTTGAGAGATTTGTATTTGTTTTAATTGTGACATCTCTTGATTACGTGTTAACTCTGATATAATTAATATAATCGCGGGGTATTCTAGAAGGGGTGTTACAATAGTGGTATCAGAGCATAGTCGGTCGTGTCTTAGTGTCGTTATCCCTTTCGTATGCGACTAGTGCAAGGTAACACTGTCGATACTTGTGTGCTGATGAGATTGTTTTGTAATGTTACAGAATAATGGTTGGAAGAGGTAACGGAAGAGACGATGCTGCTATTGTTGAAGCCTTGGGAATGCTGGTTGGTGTGCACGGAGGGAATCATTCGGGAGCTGGTATTGGTGCTGACAGACAATTGGGGAATTTTCAGAGGAATAATCCTCTACTGTTCAAGGGCGCACATGATCCCGAAGGTGCTCAGAAGTGGTAGAAGGAGATCGAGAGGATCTTCAGAGTAATTGATTGTGCTGAGGAGCTGAAGGTGAGGTATGGTACTCACATGTTAGCAGAGGAAGCTGATGACTGGTGGGTTGCTACCAGGACGGAAATGGAACAAGATGGCATTGCACTGAATTGGGCTGTGTTCAGGAGGGCATTTCTGAGGAGGTATTTTCCTGAAGACATTCGGGGTAAGAAGGAGATTGAGTTTCTGGAGCTCAAGCAGGGCAACAAGACTGTAAGTGAGTATGCTTCAAAGTTTACTGAGTTGGCGAAGTATTATGCTCATTACACTAACGATGCAGATGGAGAATTTTCCAAATGTATCAAATTTGAGAATGATCTTCGTGATGAGATCAAGCAGGGTATCAGGTATCAGCGTATCCGAAGGTTTTCTTATTTAGTAGACTGTAGTAGGATTTTAGAAGAAGATCTTGCTAGTACTAAGTCGAATGCTCGAGGGTATGTTGATCGGAAGGGTAAGCAACAGATGGATCGTGGTAAGCCTTATGATAGGAGTAATCAGAAATCTGGTGGTTGGAAGAAGCCTAGTGGGGGAGATTCTGGTTCTTCCATTAAGTGCTACAAGTGTGGTGAGACTGGACATCATATGGTGGACTGCAAGAGTAATGATAGGAAGTGTTTCAAGTGTGGGAAACTCGGTCATGTGGCTAATGATTGCAGAGTAAGAACGGTGACCTGTTACAACTATGGTGAAGAAGGTCATACTCGTCCTCAGTGCACAAAACCCAAAAAGGAGCAAGCTGGTGGTAAAGTGTTCGCCTTGTCTGGATCAGAGACTAAGCCAGATGATCGGTTGATTAAAGGTACATGTTTTATTAATGACATACCTTTGATTGCGATTATTGATACTGGAGCAAAACATTATTTTATTGCTTTGGATTGTACTAAAAGATTGAACTTGGATATTTCTAGTATGGATGGAAGTATGGTTATTGACACTCCTGCGTCGGATTCAGTGGCTACTTCATATGTTTGTAGAAATTGTCCTATTGTGATTTTTGGTAGGGGTTTCGGTATGGATTTAGTGTGCCTACCGTTGGAACAACTTGATATCATCCTTGGAATGAACTGGTTGGAATTCAACCAGGTTCATATCAACTGTTTTGCAAAAACGATTATTTTTCCTGAAGAGGTTAGTGTCGAAGATGTGACTATGTCGGTTAAACAGATGAACCTAGCTGTAAAAGATGGTGTTGTGGTGTTTATGTTGTATTCTGCAATAGAAGCGGAGGGAAAGGCAAAGAATGATGGATTGCATGTGGTGAATGAATTCCCAGAAGTGTTTCCGGAAGACGTTAGTGAATTGCCACCTGAGAGAGAAGTGGAATTTACTATAGATTTGATTCCTGGAACTAGTCCGGTGTCGATGGCGCCTTATCGTATGTCGGCATCTGAATTAGCTGAGTTAAAGAAGTAGTTGGAGGAGTTTCTTGAGAACAAGTTTATTCGTCCTAGTGTTTCGCCGTGGGGTGCTCCGGTGTTATTGGTTAAGAAGAAAGAGGGCTCAATGAGATTATGTGTTGATTACAGGCAGTTGAACAAATTTACAATCAAGAATCGGTATCCTTTGCCGAGGATTAACGATTTGATGGATCAATTAGTTGGAGCTTGTGTATTCAGTAAGATTGATCTGAGATCTGGATATCATCAGATTCGGGTGAAGACAGAAGACATTCATAAAACTGCATTTAGAACGAGGTATGGACATTACGAGTATTCTGTTATGCCGTTTGGAGTTACTAATGCACCTGGTGTTTTCGTGGAGAATATGAACAGGATATTTCATCTGTATCTTGATAAGTTTGTGGTTGTATTTATTGATGATATTTTAATCTATTCAAAGAGTGATGAAGAATATGCAGAACATCTCAGAGTTGTTTTGGGATTGTTGAAAGAGAAGAAGCTTTATGCGAAGTTGTCCAAATGTGAATTCTGGTTAAGTGAAGTGAGTTTTCTTGGCCATGTAATTTCCAAGAATGGAATTGATGTTGATCCTACGAAGGTAGAAGCGGTATCTCAGTGGGAAGCGCCGAAGAATGCTTCTGAGATCCGTAGTTTTCTTGGTCTTGCAGGTTATTACAGGAAGTTTATTGAAGGATTTTCCAAATTAGCGTTGCCATTGACCAAGTTGACCAGAAAGGGGCAGGTGTTTGTTTGGGATGCTGAATGTGAGAAAGGATTCCAAGAGCTGAAGAGGAGGTTGACTAGTGCTCCGATCTTGATTTTGCCGAATCTAGCTAAGTCTTTTGTTGTGTATTGTGATGCATCATTGATGGGATTAGGTGGTGTGTTGATGCAAGATAATCAGGTTGTGGCTTATGCTTTAAGACAATTGAAGGTTCATGAAAGGAATTATCCGACTCATGATTTGGAGTTGGCAGCTGTTGTGTTTGTTTTGAAATTATGGAGGCATTACTTGTATGGTTTTCGATTTGAAGTATTCAACGATCACAAGAGTCTGAAGTATCTCTTTGATCAGAAAGAGCTCAACATGAGACAGAGAAGGTGGTTGGAATTTCTAAAGGATTACGATTTCGGTTTGAATTACCATCCTGGTAAGGCAAACGTTGTTGCAGATGCTTTGAGTAGGAAGTCGTTGCATATGTCTATGTTAATGGTTCGTGAATTGGAGTTAGTTGAGCAATTCAAAGATTTGAGTTTGGTGTGTGAGACTACTTCTAATAGTGTGAGATTGGGAATGTTGAAGCTAACTAGTGGTATTCTAGAAGAAATTCGAAGTGGACAGAAATCTGATGTTGGTTTAGTTGATAAATTGACATTGATCAACCAAGGTCAAGGAGGTGAGTTCCGAATTGATGAGAATGGCGTTTTGAGATTTGGTGATAGGGTGTGTGTTCCGGATGTTGCCGAGATTAGGAAGAGTATTTTAGAAGAAGGACATCGTAGTGAGTTGAGTATTCATCCTGGTGCTACTAAAATGTATCATGACTTGAAGAAGTTATTTTGGTGGCCTGGAATGAAAAAGGAAATTGCTGAGTTTGTGTATGCGTGTTTGGTTTGTCAGAAATCAAAGATTGAACATCAGAAATCGTCGGGATTGATGGAACCGTTGTTTGTTCCAGAGTGGAAATGGGATGGCATCTCTATGGATTTTGTGTCTGGTTTGCCACGGACGGCGAAGAATTGTGATTCTATTTGGGTTATTGTTGACCGATTGACAAAATCTGCTCACTTTATTCTGATAAGAATGGATTACCCGATGGAGAGGTTGGCAGAATTATATGTGGAGAAGATCGTAAGTTTGCACGGTATTCCTTCTAGTATTGTGTCAGATAGAGATCCGAGGTTTACATCTAAGTTCTGGACGGGATTGTAGGAAGCTTTGGGTACTAAGTTGCGATTGAGTTCTACTTATCATCCACAGACAGATGGTCAGACGGAGAGAACGATTCAGTCGTTAGAGGATTTGCTGAGAGCTTGTGTGTTGGAAAAAGGTGGAGCTTGGGATAGCTACCTACCGTTGATTGAGTTTACCTACAACAATAGATTTCATTCGAGTATTGGTATGACTCCGTTTGAGGCATTGTATGGTAGGAGGTGTCGGACACCGTTGTGTTGGTATGAATCTGGAGAAAGTGCTGTGATTGGACCAGAGATTGTCCAACAGACTTCAGAAAAGATTAAAATGATTCAGGAGAAGATGAGAGCTTCTCAGAGTCGTCATAAGAGCTATCATGATAAGAGGAGAAAAGATCTTGAGTTTAGCGAAGGAGAACATGTGTTTATGCGAGTTACTCCGATGACTGGTATTAGTCGAGCCTTGAAGTCAAAGAAGTTGACTCCATACTTTATTGGTCCGTTTCAGATTACCAAGAGAGTTGGGAAGGTGGCGTATCAGATTGCTTTACCACCGTCACTTACAAATTTGCATGATGTTTTTCATGTGTCTCAGCTGAGGAAGTACATTACTGATCCGTCTCATGAGATTCAGGTAGATGATATACATGTACGAGAGAATTTGACTGTGGAAGCATTGCCTGTGAGAATTGAGGATCGGAAGTTGAAACAGTTGCGACGTAAGGAAATAGCGTTGGTGAGAGTAGCTTGGGGAGGACCAGCATATGAAAATGTCACTTGGGAGCTGGAGAGTCAGATGAAGGACTCGTATCCTGAACCTTTCGTCTAAGGTATGTTTTCGAGGACAAAAACTCTTTTAGTAGGGGAGAGTTTGACACCCCAAATAATTCGATTATTAAATAATTAGAATATTTGATTATTAATTTAATTAGAAATTTAATTATTGGTATTTTTGGATTATTGGAATTAATTAAATTATAAATGGAAGTGGAATTGTTGGTGGTGTGAAGTGTAAAAGGGTGTAAAAGGCTTTACTCACACTATTTATTTTATTTTTATTATTTTAGAATAATAAAAGGAATAAAAGAAGGAAAAGAGGAAAAAGAATCACATTTGGGAAATATTCATCATACGTGCAATTGAGAAGAGGAAAAGGAAGGAGGAAAAGCCAAAATGTCGGAATTCAAAGAACCCACAAGGTAAGGGGTGATTTCGATTAGTTAACGTGTATTATCGGTTTTGAATTCAATAGTATGGATCGTAGTATGTTAAGAATCTTAATTTAAAAATTCTAGGTTTCCATAGAATTATCCCAATTTGTGTCGGATTGTGTAGAATCAAGTGGTTTGTGTGGTATAGGGTTCATAGGAATGAATAAAGTATGTTATATTGCATGTTAATGATGTTGGTTGAGTGATTCTACTGCATTGGAACATATGGGTACGATTGGAAAGAGTAGGAAAATTGTTTTGGAAACTTGTTGCTGTCAAACTGGTGTTTTTGGCTCTGTGAGTCGTGGGAACCGGTTCCCCAGTGGGAGAACCCGGGTTCCAGTGTGTAAATTAGTAAAACTGAGCATTTTTGAACTCCGGAACCGGTTACTCCTGGGGAGGAATCGGGTTCCACGTTAAATTTTTCCAAAGAAAAATGATTTTCTTCTGGGAACCGGTTTCCTGCCTGGAGGAACCGGGTTCCCCATACATTTTTCCAGGGGGCGTGTTTTTGAACCTTGTGGGAACCGGTTGCTCCCTGGGAGGAACCGGGTTCCACTGTTAATTTTTGAAAAATTCCAAACTTTAAAAATTCATAACTTTCAAACCGTAAGTCCGTTTTGAGCGCCGTTTTGGACGTTGTTTCTTAAATTTAATGCTCTATTTTATAAAATGAAGGGATTTCCTGTAACTTGAAATTATTTTGAAAATGTGTCGAGTTTCGAATTAAGTGGTTATTATTTGGTGCATACTTGGTGTATATGTAGTAGTGTACCTGTGGCATCTGGTTGTATCAGGATTTTGTGAATGGAATGCATGTTTAGGATGCTGATTATGTGCATGATCGTTGAGGACATCATATTTTGGTTTTGAATTCAGTTATGATAATTTGGTGTATTCATAGATTGATTGAATGTTGCATGCTGGTGTTGTGCGTGCATATGCGTTCTGGTGAAGTTAATTCCCATTGTGTGGAATTTGACTTGTATTGCCAATAACCGTACCCGGGTGATGATGGGTGGTTAGGCTGGATTCGTGTCCGGGTGATTGTGGACGAATCGATGATGACTGTATCCGGGTGATGATGGATCAGTGTGTGTGACTTGGTCACGTGTTGGTACCACATGCATTGCGTCTGCATTTGTGTTTTGCATAGAATTGTAACATGTTTGGATGTTTTCCAGTGTTACAATTCTCTTGTCATTATTGTTGTGCATAATCAATTGTATGGTTGTAACTGTGTGTTGAAATCAGAATTATGCTGGAATGGGTGAATTAATATACTTGTGATATATGTTGATTGAAGAACTTATAATGCATCTTAATTATGAGAAATCTCACCCTTACTTTAATGATTTCAGATTAAAGTTAGCAGCTCAAGAGTTGGTGAGGATGACTCTAGAGCTATGTTATGTTGTGTTCGCGTGTCAGTGTCATGCTCTGATAGGTTATAACACTGGGGGAAAACGTTTGGGTGATTGATTTTTGTTATATACTCCATTATTTTAAGTTATGTTGGGAATACTTACGAGTTGAAGTTATTCGGGTTTTTGTGATACTTTCCGCTGCGTAGGACATGATATTGATTTGAATATTCTATTCTAATAATTTCCTTCAGTTAAGCATGATTAATGTTAAAGTTTTGAGAGATTTGTATTTGTTTTAATTGTGACATCCCTTGATTACGTGTTAACTCTGATATAATTAATATAATCGCGAGGTATTCTAGAAGGGGTGTTACATCCTTCATGTCTTTCCAAGCATGTTCATTTTTAGCTTTAATTTTTAACATGACTCTTTCCCAATCTGGAACTACAGTTGCCCTAGCCGCTTCCCAAAACAATTCTTTCATGACTTCCCCAAGATACTTCTTCTTCCAATTTCCATACAAATGTCGAACGCACAACCTGTGTTCAACATTCGGTCCCAAATCAACAATAGTCGGTACCAGTCCCTATCAAAACATAATAATGTTAGTATTGTATACCATAATATTTAAGTAAATATGTAAATATGCAAGTTCACCTTCTGCTAGTCTGAAATGAATCCATGTGATCTTGGCAAAATACTATTCAGATCCTCTAATAATAGATCAAGGAACCATTTCCACGAGTCTCTTGTCTCAGATTTCACCATAGCATAAGCAATCAGATAAATTTGATCATTTCCATCTTTTCCCCGTTGCAATTAATGACCATACTCAGAAACAAGCATCAAGACCAATCAAAGGCCTACAAGTGTATGCAAATGCAGCTTTACACGCCTCCAGGCATACAAATATCCTCTCAAAAACAGGTCCTTGTTCAGACATACCACATTTAACGATCACTGTAGAATTAGGATTAGACCTTATTAGCTCCTCACCATAACTTCTCAAATACACGGCTCGGTCATAACACCTTGTAGTTCCAATGCTCTAGTTTTGGCCCTATATGCTTGAGGACAATTTCACACCCCAATTTTCAAGTGCCTCGCAATCAAACCCTTGGGCCTCATTGAGTATGTCTCAATAGTGGTATGAACTTCTGCCATTTTGTTGCCTATTCTTTGTCCTGTGACAAGTATGGTCATCATTAAAGCTCACCAACTGCCAGTATTCATTCCCTACCCGTTTACTAAATCTCATGTAAAATGGACAATTCATGTCACACCTTACAACAACTCGTTTGCTATCATTTTTCTTGATACGTAAGTTTTTAATCTTTTCCATTGCAAAAGACTTTACTGCATATCTAATAAGACCCTTTGAGGCAAATCTCATCCCAAGCTCGAATCTTACTTGATCACAACAATCCGACATTTTAAACTTGGGATAATTAATTTCTTCACCACCATCTTCACTTCCTGGGGGAGTATCAAGGACATATGAGTCTACATTATGTGCTTCTTCAAAATCAGTTGCTTTTTGGTTCTTGGCTTGCACATACAGGTTGCATCGTTTTGTAAATGTGTGGCTTGGTACCCGTATCAAACTAAGCCATCAAATTCACTTCCCTTCATCTTTGCACCTAATCCTCATCTTCCTCATCCTCAATAACTTCTTCCATTTTTCCATTTTTTCCTTCATTATTTACCTCTTCCATATCTTTTTCATCTTTCTTTCTTCTTTTACGTTGTTATTTTCTTCTTTTTCTTCTTTCTTTCTTCTCCTCTTTCTTATTACTTTCTTCTTCTTATTTCTTCTTCATTCTCTTCTCCCTCTTCTTTACTCTTCCATTCTTTCTTCTTTTTCTGCTTCATCATTTTCTTTGGGCATTGGTTATATTTTTATTCTTCTTTTATTTTCGACATGTTCAACATAGATATTACCCAAATCGTATCCTTTCATATCTTCACCGAATTTGAATCATCATGATGATGGTCTCATGCATAGTGATAATTTGGTGATGATACCACATGATTCTTACATAACCCAACTCCTTGACAACCTTCATAAAGTCCATGTAACACATGAAATCCACATCAAATTCTCATTCCAGTTCTTCTACCTTTCCATTAACATATACTTTGCAAGGATAATCAATAAAGTACCCCCATGATTAATCCTTAACCTAACTTCAGTTATATCAGCTGACCTACTAAAGTATCAAAAACAATGCACATCTCAGATCAACGCTTTACTAAACTTCAACATCTCAAAATACATAACTATATAAAATCGCTACATACCTGAAACGAAACTTCTCATCCTCCTTAGACGTAAATGAAGACATGTATGTCTGTGAAATCAAATGCAACAAACAGTGAAAATTAGGGCTTCCAGAAAATTAGGCACGAGTGAGGAAAGGGAAGAAGAAGGAGTGAGGAAGGGGAATTTCTGATGACACAAACCTGGAATCGTAGCGGAAAGGGAAGAAGAAGGAGTGAGGAAACGAAGCAAATCTGGAAAGAAGGAAAGAAGACGTTGAGGAAGAAGGAAAGTGTTTTTGGATGCCACATGTAAAATAATTTAATGCCACCTGTTAATAACAAATGACACATAGACTTTTTTGGAGGCAAAGGGAGGATGGGGGACCAAAACTGTTGGAAAAAAAATAGGAGGACCTAAATCGTGAAAACACCAAAATAGGGGGATCAAAAGTGTAATTTAGCCTTTATTTTTTTTCTTTTTAAAACTGTGAGATACAACAAGTGCATGTCAAAACTTTCAAAAAATAGCACCAAAATTTTAATCATCAAATATATTATTCTTAAATAATATATTCTTGACCTTTTCAACTTTATTTTCTTTTTTCAATAAAATTTAAAAAGTATTAAATTTTTATAATTAAATATTTAAAAATTTTATGATAAAATATATCACTTTATTATATATGTTTTAATCTATTATTTTTATATGAAAGATATATTATGTACTTTTACTATTTTAATATTAAAATTTTAATAATATAATATTTATTTTAATAAAATATTTAAGATTAAATAAATAATAAATAAAATTAAGAGCTTTCCAAAAAATTGAATAAATTTAAGTTAATACTACTATAATCTAGCAGAATATTATTTATAAAGGCTTATAATTTATAATTAATTCAACTTTCTTCGTACTACTTTAAACTTTAATTAAATTTTGAGACTATTATCGGCTTATCGCAATGTCTCAAAATTTTGAGAGTGGAAATATATTTGTAAAATATAAATATTTTAATGCTTATACTACTACATGAGTGTAAATTGATTATAATTACATTTGTGAGATTTATAAAAAGAAAAGTATCATAGGGATATTTTATTATTTTACAATTTAATTTTTTTATTTATTACAACTTTTGTTTCTAATAGAAAATACTTAAATAATCAATTTTCTTTTAAAAATGATACAGATTTTTTCATATGCGTTTTTATATTTATATAATCATTAATTTTTAATATAAAATTTAAATAATATTATTTTTACAATAAAATATTTAAAAATTATTATACGACAAAATTCAAAATTAATTTTAGGATCCATTTTTAATATTAACCTAATACCTCTAAAAGATCAGGACGAGCCCTGTTCACAAGAAATATATTCAGATTCCCAAAAATAAACCAATTAGTATGAGTGTTTCTTTGAGACAAATTATTAATCATATGAAAGGTTAGAGTTTTTTTCGTTTTTTTAGAGTAGCTATAGATATCAGTTCCTCTCCAAAGAATGTTAATCATGTTACAATTGGTCAATTGCTAGATATAATAAAAAAAATCAAACACGTTCTTATTAGAGTCAAGAATGAGAAGATTTACTTCTACCTAGACCATTATTACCATAACTGACACTCGAAATATGAATATTGGTTAAGAGACCAATACTCATTAAACTATTGTACATGTTATCAGAATTACACTTTTTAGTTTTAGACAGATAAATATCATACATATGTTTGAGAACTCTGATGGTTTCCCAACCCCCTACAATTCCAATAGAGCATCTTCATCCTTCATTGGTTGCCTTGTCCATAAGGTTAGCCATCTACAAAATGGTGGGCTTGGCAGATCATTATGGTTGTTTTCTATTTCTAGTATTATTATTTATTGTTCTGGGTGAGGTGAGGGTGATGAAGTTCCGTCTTCTTTGGCTCTCTTTTATTCCTTGATGTAAGCTCACACTAGGCTTGCTGAGGGGATTGCTGCAGAAGCTCCTGTCTGTTTGAGGAGTCTGGCGTATGTATGCTAGGTAAGCTTTGATCCACGGGCCCAAAGAATTACTCTCTTTAATACTACCATCACTGGGGTGCCCAATTCTAACCTAGCGAAATCAGGTCTCACGGAAAGGCGGAGAAAATGAGAAAAAAAAGCAGAAGCCGTCGTCGTGACAAAACCAAGCGAAATCAGCCGAACCCCATCTCATCACCAGAAGACACTCAATCTCAACAGCCTAACCCCATCTCATCACCAGAAGATGCTCAATCTCAACAGCCAAACACCGTCTCATCACCAGAACAGGGTGCGATGGTTTCCAGCGCCGTCTCCGACGCTGACGAGATTGATAACAGAAGCTATACTCCACTATCGTTCTACTTGGACTCCGCCGCCAACCACCCTGGTCCGATTCGTAAGGGTTATCGTAGGGGTATACCGTCCTCCGAATCAATGATCGCTGCATCTATCGGCAAAAACCCCATTCCACTGTCATCCTACACCACCAACCTCGTCTACCACCCTGCTGAATCAACCATGGATATATTTCTCGATCCCATCTCTGAATCAAAGGTCGATATATTTCTCGATCCCAACGGTGAATCAATTATGGATGTATTTGTCAATTCCATGGGTGATTCTACTACAGATAGACATGCGCTATCCATGTCTGACTCAATGATGGGTATTCGTATAGATCCAAAACTGGATATATTCCGTCCACTATCCTTCTTCATTGATCCCTCCGTCTGCTTCACTGGTCATAAAAACTATATTCCACTTTCCATGCATTCCACCAACGCTCCAGTGGATATCGAAACCAACTCCTCTCAATCAAATTCCAGCTTTGGTTTTAGTTCCCACTCCTCCTCTGAATCAAATTCTGAATCAAAGGTCAGCAAAGACTATTCTCCACTATGGTTCTACACCACTGCTAGTCAAATGGAAAACGCAGAGTCCTCCAAATCAAAGGTTGGCAGAAACTATATTCCCCAAGAAATTGCCTTCTCTATTCTTTCAAAACTGTCCGTAAAATCATTGAAGCGTTTTGGATGCGTATGCAAATCATGGTCCATTTTATTTCAAAACACTAATTTCATGACCATGTACAGCAACCATTTCCTATCTCGTCACGGTTCTCATGATCATTATCATACATTTATTCTCGCAAATCAACATTTTTTTGATGATGACAACGGTTACTATTACCAATCTGAATTCCATTTGCTCGAAAACAGACTCAAATTTAATTTGCCATCTCCATTACAACAATATGGCACTGATACTTGTATTTTGGGCTCCACAAGTGTTAACGGCATCTTTTGTCTTGGGCAAGAGAATTTTCAAAATTTGTATGAGTGGGAGTTCCAATATGTATTGTGGAATCCCCCTACTGAGGAATTCATGGTCATTCCTTCTAGCCCCACTCAACTTACACCAAAAGATCCTACAGGCTTTGCCCTCCTTCCAGAACCCGTTTTTCACGGGTTTGGTTATGACCAACTTAGAGATGACTTTAAGGTCATTCAATATGTATCATTTTATAGCGAACCCTATCCTCGGCATGAAACAAGTTTTTTTGAGATATATAGTTTGAATAGTAATTCTTGGAGAAGGATCAACATGGAGAATGATCTGTCTCATTGGTGTTATGCTCATTCTGGGTCATTTTCTAGTCTTGAAGTTTATGCGGATGGAGCGTGTCATTGGTTGGTTTCGGATTCTATCAACCATCTACATGATATGACTCTCTTGTCATTTCACTTGAGTGATGAGGTGTTCCTTACAACACCCATCGGGGAAGAACCTTATTCCCCATACACTTTTCATGGACGTTTGATGCAATTAAATGGATCAATTGCTTTAGTCTCAAATTATCACGATGATATTGTTTTTCACATATCTATTCTAGGTGAACTTGGTGTGAGTGAATCATGGATCAAACTATATACTTATGGCCCTTTACCTTCCATCCAATGGCCCCCAATTGGATTTGGAAAGATGGGATATATATATGTTACAACAAAAGATTGTGAAGTCACCTATGTTGATTTGAACACTCAAATAATTGAGGAGGTTGGAATTAATGGTGGAAAGAGAAGTAAATTAATAATTGAGGAGGTTGGTATTACTGGTGAAAAGGGAAGTAAATTTATTGCCGGTCTTTACAAGGAAAGCCTTACAAGTAACTAGTTTTTCTTGTTGTTGTTTTCACCCGTAGGTATATAGTCTATGGTGAAATGATCTTGTTTTATCAATTTAATTTTAAGAGTATAGGCTTTTGCTATTTGCAAACTAATTGTGTTTTCTTTAATGAATGTGCTCCTATTTTACAATGTATATCATTTTTTTTTAGTTTCAATATATTCTGCTTGAAATATATATGCCACTCTGCATAATATTTTGCTCTTTTGATTTTTTTTTTAACACAATCCATCTTAATTATATCGCTGTGTCCATGTTTCATGGCCTGATTTTAACTGGTTTCATGGTTTACCCATGACCTTATTTGGCATTGAAAAACCTGTGAATTTCAATTTGGGTTTTCAAAGATTGGTCGAAAATTCTAACCCAACTAAACCCAAACTTTTGTTTGTGGTGTATTTCTAACACAAATTTGTAATTCTCTATTATCTCTGGATCTCAATCAATGCAAACCCTAATCACAAATCACAACCATTTTCTACCTTCACTTTGAAGGAATGACATAATCACTAATCATGATTTGCAAATGCAAAACTTTATAAAAAGGTAATCTAAATTGAGTTCCATCATTTTATTTTACATGATAGGATCTTTTGTGGTATGTATTTTTCTTGTTATAGTTAGAAAATTGACAATCATGCTTGAACCAACTGGTTTGTTGACGTCGCAAATATTTAGTTTAGTTCCCATGTGAGAACATTCGCAAATATTTAGTTTAGTTCCCATGTGAGAACATTTACTCTGCATTCTTATTATTTGTTTAAATGGCACCAAGCATGCCTATAATAAACTATTGAATGAGGCAAGCTTAGGTTAAATATAAAAAAGAAATTTATATAATAAACTAGTGAAAAACTTAAATATCAATATATCCAAAGTTTGCCTCATTCAATAGTTTATTATATGCATGTTTGGTAAAAAGGAGAGATGTTGCAGATTGATGCTAATTATATTTAATAATTGCCTTTAAATTTCCTTTTTATATTTAACCTTTAGAATGCTAATAACCTCTACTGATATCTTCTACTGATGCAGTTTTAAATTTTCCTTTAGAATGAATTGATAAATAATTTATCATATTTTAAAATAGAGTTCCTATTGCAGTTGTAGGTTGTAGAAATTGAGTTACTAGTTTGGTAGGTAAGTTTAGAATGAATTGATAAATAATTTAATTCTTTTTTAAGAGGCAAGTGTTATGATATGAAATTACAAGGTACAATTAACTTACCATAACACCCTTTTTAGTAAATTTCAATTTAGTTTATTTTGAAGGGTAATTATGTATATCTTTTAGAAATACTTGCACCACATTCATTCGAGGATGATGTGTCACACTATGGTTTTTTCTGCCACTTTTTAAATTTACACCTAATTAAGTCCTACATTATTCAATTTGAAATTCAAATTAAAACACTCATATTATAGCTGCTACGTACATTGGATTTTTAAAAGGTTGTTTTGAAAAAACAAATACCACAACTTCCCATATTATACCACTTTATATATGCTTCCACTGCTTTTCAAACCTTTCCAAACTTCAAGTAGATACCACAATTTGAACCGATCTGAACAAGATTGCTGATTTTTGTGTAATTTCGTTGCTAATTTTGTGTTTGGATTTTTGTTTAAAATATTGTTAAATCTCTACTGTTGTTTTGGGTTTACTTGACTTTGACAGATAAATTACAATTTTACGAAATTTATGTATGAAAATAGTTAGATTCTTATGCCTTTTATTTCATACTATTGAACACTCAAATGACATTAGCATAATTTTGATTTTATTTATATATTTATTACATTTTTGAATGTTTTTGTTGTTTTATTATTTTTAAATTATTATTAATATATTTTATATTTTATTACCTTGAAATATATAGAAAATAATCTTATACACATAATATTTTCATTTAATGATATAGATGATCATTTAATAGAATATATAATATTCTGGATTTCAGAGATTGGATACTTTTTTAATTTATAAATATTTGGTATTAAATATTACAAGAATCGTACAGTATTTTAAATGATAAATTTTTAATACTTTATGAATTTAAAATATTTTTTCAACATATTCTTTAATAGAAGAATAAGGTTGTCAATGATTTTTCGATTAAGTGTGGTAGAAGAACATTGTTGTAAAATCTTCTTCTATAGAAGAATAGGTTGTAAATTTATTGAACTTTTTATAATTGACAAAAATTAATCAACTAATACTAAAATATAAAAGTAATATTATTTTATTTGAATTTAGATTTGAAAAAATTGACTAATATCTAAAAGTAATAGTATTTTAATTGAAATAATGATTTTATTCTTGAGTTTTGTTCATTCATCTAGATTTATGGATACATGTAAACATATCTATGAGATACCGACTTTAAAATGTTCATTTTAATATTCATCTTTTAACTATTTCTTTTGTTGATGTTATATATAATTGAAGTTATAAATAATATTCATTTTTAACTATTTCTTTTGTTGCTGTTATATAGAGTATAATTGTAGTTATAAAAATGGTTGTACATTCTACAAACATAAGAATAAAAATTATTTTGTAATTATTTAGATCCTTATTTAAAATAAAATATATTCTGAAATTATTTAGATTTTTATAAAAAGGTTAATAAAACAAAACAAAATCTATTGAGATTTTGTAATTTTTTAAAATTTATGAAATAACTAAAGCATATCACAATCTTTTTAAATTAACTTTAAAATTGTAATCATGATAAAAAAATGTTAAATTGTAGTCATGAACATTTAATGAAATATGATAATCATAAAAATTAATAATAAAAGGTATAAATCTATTCATACAATCCTTTTTATAAATTGAATAAGTTATATTTTGTTATAGTTTAAATAATATTTTGTTACTAAAAATATTTAAAATCATATATTTTTATGAAATATTAATAAAAATCATGTATTTTTAAGAAATATTTATTTAACTAATCATTTACTTGATTATATGTATAGTAACTTTATTAAATAGTTAATTGATTAATTAATTCAATTAAATTATTTTCAAATATTAGTTGATCCATTAAAGTCAATTTAATGTAAATAATGGAAATAAAATATATAATATTGGTATAATTTTAAATAGTATTTAGAAAGTAGTTTAAGAAAAAACTATATGATTTTGAATGTTATTGATATATTTTAAAAAAATGAAAGTCATGTCATATCCACCAACATTTCTATATGATCTTTTACTATATAGGTTTCTCTTGATTTAGTTGAATGTATGGTTTGGGAAGAATTTCTCTAATCAAGGTTGTTGTTGGAGCCTACAATATTCACAATTTAGCTAATGTTAAAAGACTACAACTTGACGAGGAGTTGTTATCCATGGTAGGTTTGGAAAAATTGTAAATATGATATATAAAAAAAATAAATTAAAAGTGGTTATACATTGTCATTCTCATTAATTATATTCCAATTAAAATCAACGATGCAAACGAATCAATTAAAATAAAAATTATGATTTATTTAAATAAAGAAGATATCTTTTCTTTCTCTCTTTTGATAATTTTTTATTTTTCTATTAATATCAACAATAATAAATGTTAAATTATTATTTAATATTTTAAGCGATTTTTTGATATTCTTAGATCTAATTTTTTATTTCTTTCCCTACGGATATCTATAATAATAAATGTTATATTATTATTTATAGTTGTAATTTTTTTAATTATCAATAATACATTTATATTAAAACAAAAATGATTATATTATTAAAATTATTATTCTCTTTTATTTTCATATTTATAACATAATAAAAAATAAATTATATTTTTATCCATAAAATTTTCTAATATGATAAAAAATTATTTTTTATAAACAAAAAAAAGTTATAATAATTTTTATAAATGAAAATAAGTTACAAATATTTTTATAATAAAAAAATTCAACTATTGATGCAATTGTTTTTAACATGAATAAGTTAAAAATAATTTCATAAAACGTTACATTTATAAACAAAAAAAGTCTATATTTATATAATTATTTTATTAACGGAAATAAGTTATAATATGAAACATAAGGACTAAAGTATTGGTGAGAAGGTTTTAAAAGTATGTAAAATTTGTAAATATGATCTAATAAGAAGGTTTTAAAATTGAAATGTAACGAGAAGTTGTCATACATTGTGGGATATAATTTTTTGGATTCATACTGGTTTGTTAACTCATCTGGATTCATGAGTAGATGTGAACATATCGATGAGTTATCAATTGTACTGATATTGTTAACTCATCTAGATTCACGGGTAGATGTGAATGTATATATGAGATATCAACTGTACTGAGTTTGTTAACTCATCTAGATTCACGGGTAAATGTGAACGTATTTATGGGATATCAGATTTGTTAACTCATCTGGATTCACGCGTATTTATGAGATATGAGTTTTCATTTTAATGTCAATCTTTAAATTTGTTTTACTATTGTTTTATATAGTTGAAGTTAGAGAATCGAATGTACGATTTATTATAAGTACAGATCAATACTTAAAAGTTTGTGTATATTATTAGTTTATATTAAAAACTATAAGAATGTTAACCGATTGAAAAATGAATTCAAACTTTACAAATAATGATTTAGTAGACATGTATAAATGAGAATAAGCTACATATATTGGAAGTAATTAATATTTTGTATAGTTAGAATAAGTTACATATTTACATAGTTTATTAATTTTTGACGGGGTACAATAAAAAATTAATAAACTATGTAAAATTTATAAATATATTCTAATAAGAAGATAATAAAATTGAAATGTAACGAGAAGTTGTCATACATTGTAGGATATAATATAGTTTTAGAATTAACTCATTTGGATTCAACTGGGTTTGTTAACTCCTCTGGATTTACGGGTAGATGTGAATGTATCTATGAGATAGCAGCTGTAGACTGTTCATTTTAATGTTCATATTTTAAAAATTTATATTGCTATTGTTTTATATAATTGAAGTTAGAGAATCGAATGTACGATTTATTATAAATACATATCAATGCTTAAAAATTTATGTATATTATTAACTTATATTTATAATTATAAGAATGTTAACCGATTGGAGAATGAATTCAAACTTTACAAAAGATAATTTGGTAGACATGTAGTGTGAATCACGACTGGAAGTTGTCATACATTTTATATTTGGAAAATATGCTAATATCTAAAATTGGTTTAATACATTTTTACAGTTAATTATTTGGATTCAATTGGGGTTTGTTAACTCATCGAGATTCACGGGTAAAATGTGAACGTATGACAACCAACTATTGACTGCTCATTTTAATATCTATTTGTTAACTATTTTTTTTAATTGTTGTCTTATATAATTGAAAATACGCTGTCATACTTAAAAAATATAGGAATGTTCTATTACATGACAAAGTTAGTTCCATGTTATATGAAATCTCGGCCGGACCCGTGCGACAGCACGGATTACTTACTAATTTTTAACAAAAAGTAAAATTTTATTGTATTGATGAGCTTGAATTTAGATGGGATGTAAATGGATATCCACGGAGACGAATACTATGATATCCGTGTCCGTCGTGTTGGATAAATATGATATTCATATTTGCCCCATATCCGTGCGGGTATCCGCTAAACGGATAATCCTTAGATTTTTAGATATATGTGGATATTCATAGATATCCATGGATAACATTTTTTTCTAAATTTTTATTTTGAAAAAAACTATTTTCAATATTTTTTAAAGACACAATAAATTATTTTCACATATCATCCATACAAATTTCTCTTATTTTAACAAATAAAATTATCACCTTAATTTTTTTCATTTTCACCAAAATATAATATCCAGACATTTCATTTAGAAAACGAAAGATGATGTCATTGTGAGTTATGGTGAAAAAATGAACAACAAAGGAGTAGAAATGAAGGGTAATGTTGAGCAGAGAAAATGGATGGTTGGAAGCTAGAATTGTTGATGTGAGATATGGAGTAAAGAAAAAACTTAAATATGAAGATGGGAAGATATAATAAATTAATATTTAAGTAATTTTTATAATTTATTAACAGATACGGATATCCGCGGACATGATATCATTAAACCCGTACCCATATTCATTATCAAATAAGTATTTAAATATTCAGTTATTTTATCCGTGAATATCTATTAAGTTATCCGTCCCGTATCTGTGACGGAATTTTATCTGCAGATATCCGCTGATATGAATATGTTTTGCCATCCCTCATGAACTGTAATAAAATAATAAGAGTGAAATTTTGATTGGATTTATATTTAGGCTTACATACAAAATGAACTTAAAACTGAACAAAGCTGTAAGAAATTAAAATAAAATTGATTAAAACCAAAAAAAAAAAAACCAACTTTATTAACCAACTGATTAAAACCGGATTAAAAAATCTGAAAGATCAAATGGTCGGAATTTGGTCCCATGTTTCTCACTTGTGGGTTGGTTCGGTTTGAGAGTTTGGGCCCGAGCCAAACCGATGTCCAGCCCCTAGTATGGTTAGTTTAACTTTTCCTTTTAAAGAAATCATTCACTAGAACTCTAAAATAAGAAGAAGAATATTAGATACACAATGGAATTCATTAGGTGTGTATGTTAAAGATATATAGACATATAGTTTCTAATCTTCTAACTTCTTTCTTAATGTGTTTGCTTTTATGGTGGAACCTATCAACTTGCATTAGTTGTGACTATAATGTTGAGTTATTTAAATTTTTGATTGGTTTTTTTTTTATAGACAAATAACTGAAATAATTAAAAAGGCACGATGCACAACCTATCAAACAACATAGACAAACCTCGATGCAGATTATCTATAATGTGGTTCAGTTTCTATCGGTTTTAGGGCAAAAACTCATATGATCCAAAGATAAATTTATTTGCGGTTCGGTTTGGACGATATATTAAAAAAATCTGATATGATCCGATCCAATTTTAATCGATTTAATTTGGATCGGTTTTTGAATATCCAAATTACACATTATATTTTTATTAATATTATAAAACTACTAATAAATCATAAATTTGATATAATATATAACATATAGTATATTAAAAATTAATATTACAAAATGAGAGTGATCGATTTGGTTTGGATCAATTTTGAAAAATTAATTCGAAAGCGTTCAGTTTTCACAAAATGACATCCAAACACATGCAATAAATTTTGATTTTTTGTAGTTTTCAATTTTTTAGATCAATTTTCAATTTTTTATTTGGATTGATTTGAATTTGAACATCCATAACTGACACTATAAATATTGGTTAAGAGACCAATACTCATTAAACTATTGTACATGTTATCAGAATTACACTTTTTAGTTTTAGACAAAAAATATTAGGAGAGAAATATCGTAACATATGTTTGAGAGCTCTAATGGTTTGGAGGTTTCCAAACCACCTACCATTCCAATATAGTTAGTGTCTTCATCCTTCATTGGTTGCCTTGTCTATAACGCTAGGCATCGGTGGGCTTGGTAGATCATTATGGTTGTTTTCTATTTCTAGTATTATTATTTATTGTTCTGAGTGAGGGGTGATGAAGCTCTGTCTTCTTTTGCTCCCTTTTATTCCTTCATGGAAATGAGATCCATTTTTTTCCATCGTTGCCTTAGGGATATCAATGATGTAAGCTCACACTAAGCTTGTTGAGGGGTTTATTGTTGAAGCTCCTTTCTGTCTGAGGAGTCTGGTGTATGTTTGCCCGGTAAGCTTTGATCCACGAGCCTAAAGAATTAATTTCAGTAATACCATGACTAGGGTCCGCCTGTTTCTTAAAGAATTCCTCACTATGACCCATATACCCACGCTATAAATAAAACAAGGGCAATTTTTCAAAATGAAAGTCATTCCAATTTAGTCTATCATTCTGATTTACTATGCATATCCCAGAAATTGTAGGAACTGTAATACTCATGTGGACTATGATCTTAACAATAGTAGTTTTGTCCGATATATCAAAGATATTATCTTTCAACAGTTCTCCTATTTTAGCTCATAGTTTGAACCATATATGGACTGTTTTACCATTGATGGCCAAACCCCGTAACTACACCTACACCGGGGCTTTTTAGAACTTCAGGTTGCCAATGGCCATTCTTGGATAATTATCCAAGAATTCCTAAAGAGCCACGGGCTTCCTTTCAGGACACACTTATTATCTTCAATTATTTCCATGGTAATATTGAATAGGGATGTATCCACCTCTTTGACCTTCAAATTCGGTGGATTGCATCATATGATGGCTAAAGTTGATTGCAAAGATCCTATATCGATATGTTTTTTGTCACTATTTTCCTCAAGATAGTTATTTTTGGGGCTAAATCCTGGTCTTGGATCTCTTCCTCTTCGTATAGAAGTAAATCAAATTTTTTTACTGGTGTCTAGTATGTATCTTGAGTTAAGGGGATTATGATGTTTTCCAAGTTACTATTGTGAAAGATGTTAGAATAATAACTGGTTATATGGTTTGGATATATCTTTTGTTGCTAATTGATGAAAATTTGATGCTTCTTGCTATCAGATGCATGACCCTTTTTATTTCAAGTTTTTTCTTTATAGGAACAAGGTGCCTCACAGTATCCGTATGGGTTCCAATATGCTCTATGATTTCTTGATTGGGAGAATCTTGGGGATTAAGGTTGTCAATTTCAATTATTGAAGCAAGTAAAAGAACTAGGCAGATAAAGGAAAAAAAAAACATGATCCAAAGCGGGAGTAGAAGAGGTTGAACTGAACGAAATAACACGAGGCCGTAGAAGAAAACACCTACTGGAGGGAACACATAACAAGTGGGTCGAGACCAAGAATGAAATGAGACTGAAGGTTAAAAATGACAACCCACAAGATTGCCACAAGGAACTGGTCAAGAGAGAAACCATTCTACAAAGGGGAAGAAACGAGGATAAAGTAGAAAAAGTGGCGGTTTAAATGATCAATTAATGATGCTTTCTTGATGATTATCTTAAGAGAATTCATTTGTGGAATCGTTCAATATATCTGTTCTTGCTAAAAAACTATATCTATGATATTTAGGGATTCAGAGGCTCAAGTTAACTATCTTGAACTCTAAGTTATGTGTCTTGCTTATCCCTCAATCGATAATTCTATTTATAGAGGTGTATGGACCTCGTCATTCACTGCATGTAACAGTTGTGACCCTTCATAATGCATAACTGAGTTGCCATAAAGTCTTGTAACGTCCGCAGCTACCAATGATGACTAATACTGTAACGCGTGCCACATGTATAATTAGGTCGTTATGCTCTTATAAGGCCGACCCCAGCATAATGTACTCGTAATTGTCGGGCTCTATGGCACCCCTTAGTCCAAGATATGAGTCCGACTACCAACTCTTCATCTTCTTCTAGACTTGAGTCACCGGTGATTCCGGGCTTGAAGCCCGGTGACGACCTTCCTAAGATTTGGGATATATACCCGGCTAGAGTGTTCCCTACTTTTACTCGATAGACGAATCATATTTCTTATTTAACCTTCATAGCATACACAATAGATTTTATGCACGAACAATATTTATTTATTTTAAAAAAATTAATTAAAAAAAATCAATTGTTTGTATCTCACATCAATTAACTAAATTAAATTAACCAAATCAGATAACAGATCAATGGGTTATCATAAATAACAAAACAAGAATTAGATAACACGGTTAGACGTTATTCGATTGCAAACTATAAAAATAAGAGAAACCACATCTGTGCTATCTGCTTTGTTTTTTTTCTCGTGTAAACCGAAATATTTACTAAAGAATTTTTCTCGTGAAAAACTGAAATTTTTTTGAATGAGTTAATATTTATATAAATATATTTTCGTTCAAAGTTTTATTCAAAGAGATGTAGTGATAAGTGCAGGATTTACGGTGTACTATAATTTTCATATAAGTTGGGTTTGGGTGCCCAATTGTAACCTAGCGAAATCAGCATAATATGATCTCACGGAAAGGCGGGAAGGGCAAAGTTACCAAATCCCCTCACCCAATTGTAACCTAGAGAAAAATGAGTAAAAAAAGCAGACGCCGTCGTCATGATAAAACCAAGCCAAATCAGCCGAACACCGTCTCATCATCAGAAGACACTCAATCTCAACAGCCAAACACCATCTCATCAGCAGAAGATGCTCAATCTCAACAGCCTAACACCATCTCATCGTCAGAACACGGTGCGATGGTTTCCAAAGCTGACGAGATTGATAACAGAAGCTATACTCCACTATCGTTCTACTTGGACTCCGCCGCCAACCACCCTGGTCCGATGCGTAAGGGTTATTGTAGGGGTAGACCATGCCCCGAATCAATGATCGCTGCATCTATCGGCAAAAACCCCATTCCACTGTCATCCTACACCACCAACCTCGTCTACCACCCTGCTGAATCAACCATGGATATATTTCTCGATCCCATCACTGAATCAAAGTTTGATATATTTTTGGATTCCAACGGTGAATCAATTATGGATGTATTTATCGATTCCAGGGGTGAACAAATTAAGGATTCTTCATATATGGGCACATTTCGTCCACTATCCTTCTACGTTGATCCCTCCATCTCCTTCACTGGTCGTAAAAACTATATTCGCGCTCCCATTGATATAGAAAGCAAGGCCTCTCAATCAAATATCATCTTTGGTAGCTTTGGTTCTCAGTCTTCTGAATCAAAATTTGAATCAAAGGTTAGCAGAAACTATCTTCCCCAAGAAATTGTTTTCTCTATTCTTTCAAAACTGCCTGTAAAATCATTGAAGCGTTTTGGATGCGTATGCAAATCATGGTCCATTTTATTTCAAAACACTCATTTCATGACCATGTACAGCAACCATTTCCTATCTCGTCACGGTTCTCATGATCATTATCATACATTTATTCTCGCAAATCAACTTGTTGACGATGACAACTGTTATTACTACCAATCTGAATTCCATCTGCTCGAGAATGGACTCAAATTTAATTTGCCATCTCCATTACAACAATCTGGCAATGATACTTATATTCTGGGCTCCACAAGTGTTAACGGCATTTTTTGTCTTGGGCAAAATAATTTTCGAAATATGAATGACTGGGAGTTCCTATATGTATTGTGGAATCCCCTTACTGAGGAATTCATGGTCATTCCTCCTAGCCCCACTCAACTTACACCAAAAGATCCTACAGGCTTCACCCTCCTTCCGGAACCTGTTTTTTACGGGTTTGGTTATGACCAACTTAGAGATGACTTTAAGGTCTTTCAATATGTATCATTTTATTGCGGTGGCTCCTATTCTCGGCATGAAACAAGTTTTTTTGAGATATATAGTTTGAATAGTAATTCTTGGAGAAGGATCAACATGGAGAATCATCTGTCTCATTGGGGTTATGCTCAATCTGGGTCATTTTTTGGTCTCGAAGTTTATGTGGATGGAGCGTGTCATTGGTTGGTTTTGGATTCTTTCAAGCATCTACATACTATGACTCTCTTGTCATTTGACTTGAGTGATGAGGTGTTCCTTACAACACCCATCGGGGAAGAACCTTATTCTCCATACAGTTGTTATGGACGCTTGACGCAATTAAATGGATCAATTGCTTTAATCTCAAATTATCATGATGATATTGTTTTTCACATATCTATTCTAGGTGAACTTGGTGTGAGTGAATCATGGATCAAACTATATACTTATGGCCCCCTACCTTCTATCCAGTGGCCCCCAATTGGATTTGGAAAGATGGGATATATATACGTTAAAAAAAAAGATTATGAAGTTGCCTATGTTGATTTGAGCACTCAAATAATTGAGGAGGTTAGTATTAATGGTGGAAAGGGAAATAAATTAATAATTGAGGAGGTTGTTGGTATTACTGGTGGAAAGAGAAATAAATTTGTTGCTGGTCTTTACAAGGAAAGCCTCCTTACAAGTAACTAGTTTTTCTTCTTTTTGTTGTTTTCACCCGTAGGTATATAGTCTATGGTGAAATGATCTTGTTTTATCAATCTAATTTTAAAAGTATAGGCTTTTGCTATTTGCAAACTGATTGTGTTTTCTTTAATGAATGTGCTCCTATTTTACAATTGTATATCATTTTTTTTTTAGTTTCAATATATTCTGCTTGAAATATATATGCCACTCTGCATAATATTTTTCTCTTTTGATTTTTTTAAACTCAATCCAACTTAATTATCTCGGCGTGTACATGTTTCATGGTTTAATATTAGGGATGCTGATTTTAACTAGTTTTACGGTTTACCCAATGAATTTCTATTTGGGTTTTCAAAGATTGGTAAAAAATTCTAACCCAACTAAACACAAACTTTTGTTTGTGGTGTATTTCTAAGAGAGATTTGTGATTCTCTATTATATTTCAATCTCAAAAAATTATAAAGTCGCCTATGTTGATTTGAACACTCAAATAATTGAGGAGGTTGAATTAACGGTGGAAAGAGAAGTAAATATCTCGTTGGTCTTTACAAGTATCTAGTTTTTCTTGATAGTTGTATAGCCTATCATGAAATGGTTTTGTTTTATAAATTTAATTTTAAAAGAGTTTAGGCTTTTGCTAATTTACAATTATATATTCTTTTCAAGCCACTCTGTATATATTTTCTGCTCTTTTGATTTTTTTTTTACACGATCCAACTTAATTATCTCGGTGTGTACATGTTTCATGGCTTAATTTTAACTAGTTTCATGGTTTACCGTAGTTTTAATTGGCATTGAAAAACCAGTGAATTACAATTTGGGTTTTCAAATATTTATCAAAAATCCCAATTCAACCAAATCCAAGCTTTTGTTTATGGTGTATTTCTAACATGGATTTGTGATTCTCTATTATCTCTAGATCTCAATTAATGCTAACCCAAATCATAAATGACAACCATTTTCTACCTTCACTTTGAAAGAATGACATAATCACTCGTCATGATTTGTAAATGCAAAACTTTAGGAAAAGATAATCTAAATTATGAGTTCCATCATTTTATTTTACATGATAGGATCTTTTGTTGTATGTATTTTTCTGGTTACAGTTAGAAAGTTGACAATCTGGCTTAGACACCTGCTCGTTTGTTGACGTCTCAAATATTTAGTTTAGTTTCCGTGTGAGAATATTTATTTAATTTCTCTTGCCCAATATATATACTCAAGTACCAATTTTTTTAAAAATAAAAATAAAATAAGAGTTTTTGTCTCTTCTTAAGCCACCAATTGAAAATGGATCGGCAATTCTCAAGTGTACCAATTGAAAAGAAAAAAACCAAAGATAGAGTTTTTGTATCTTCTCAAGCACCAATTGAAAATGGAGTGTATTCTTAAGTACCAATTAAAAGAGTTTTTTTTTTTTTTTTTTTGTCTTTTCTCAAGCACCAATTTAAAATCGAGAACTTGTATAAATGAAAAGATTCAGTTTTACAGGTCTAATCATGACTTTTTCTTTTTAGTAATTAACATGCCACCTCTTAAATTAAACATGTCATTTCTCTAATTTATTCTATTCTAATTTTGTCTTTGATGGGATATAAAAAAAGTTCAAACGAAATTTTCGGTAGAATCTCTGATACTTGAAGGTCCCGGATCATCAGATGATTCAGTTGGTGGTATGACCTGAGGGTGTGACACACTGTGAAACCAATTCAAATATCCATCCTCGCACTTCCCTGTACATAATTATACTGTCGTAGATACCTCTAAAAAAAGTATTTAGCCACACGTGTCTTCCATCTAATATACCCAAAATATAAAGTAGATATCCTAAACGGACGATGAGGGCGATGAGATGCATAAGGTGTCCATACGACATCCTCTAATATTGGTGCTTCCACCCTCCTCTTGTACTCAATTAAACCTCTAGGATGGGCTAGCTTGTCATTCCATCTCCTCGCACATGGAAGGGTAGCCGATACACGCTGGATCTTCCAATCACAGATGTGAGAGAAGTGTTCATATATCCATCACTGCATAAATAAGAACCATCAAATAAATATACACAAATAACTAATAAAAACCATCAAATAAATTATAGTATACATGTAATAGGCTAAGGTAACCAGCAAGATGTCTGATCTCAGCATGAGAAGCAACGCCAAGTGTTGTGTACAACATGGTCAAAGTTGCCACTCCACAAGCCCAACACGAAGTATCAAGCTTGCTCAACAACCTGCTCCACAACCAGCTCACCAATCGGCTCCACAATAGCAACACGCACATGTACCTCCTCAACAACCTCTTCACTTGTCGACTCTACAGGAACATAAGCATGTACCTCCGCAGGAACTGGCTCCACAATATGCTCCATAATTGGCTCCTCGGCAGTTGAAACTCTCCAACCCCGACGACGGGGTGCGCGAAACTGTGCCTGCTGCTCAGCCAACCGTTTTCAGTGAGAAATGATCGGAGGAGTCGATCATCCGTAGCTCGGAGCTTGTACCTCATCAGCCCGGGTCTGGGCCTCCGCTCTATCAGTCTACATGCTCGCAATAGTACCGTCCTTGCCCCTAGTCCTCACTGCAAAAAAAAAATGAATATATGAACTTTCAAAAATGTATAAATTTTCGGTTCAAAAGGAAAAAGTTTCCACCGGATATTTCAAAATTTCTAGTAAAAAAATACCTGATTTTAAAAAAAAAATGGTGAGAAATATTGGATATTTTGCAAAAACAAATACCAAAAATTCCTTACTGTTTCACTATATTTCCGGTAGTCGCCTCGAAATTTCTAATATCGCCACAAGAATTTGAAAATTCGGATTGTTCACAGAAATTTGGAATTTTTGGATAAAATTTGGGTCTGGGTATTTTGGTCTTTTCATACATTTTGTGGGAGTTCCATGTAAGAGGGGGTGACATGTTAATTCCTCCTGTCTTGTCAAACCAACTAAATATAAATGGAGGATTTAACTTACAATCCCCACAATTATCATGACATCTCCCAAAGAGTATGAATTTATAGTTGAAACTATAAAATTTCAAAAATCCACGACAATATTTGAAATTACCGTAAATTTTGAAATCCTCACAATTACAAAAATGGAAGATTTAACATACAATCCCCACTGCTCGACAATCGTTGAGCTGATCGATTGATATCCCTCATTAAGAGCTATGCCCCTTACCGTCTGTAACACGGTGGGAGAACTGACTTGTTTGTTTTGCGTTTGATCGCAAATGTTGCGGATAGCAAGAGTCGCCACCGACTTTTCTTTTATCCAATTAAGGGAAGGAGAAAAGAACAGGAAAAGACCTTCGTTAGATTTTGAGTAAGGGGGGTCGTTATGAAAAGGGAAGGTGTTAGCACCCTTTCCATCCGTAGTTATCTACGGGCTCTTAATTGGTTAGCTCACTTTATATTGTTCTTGTGTGTGCGTTTGAAAAGATTTTTGAAAAGGCATTTTGCTTTGACTTCGTAATGATTCACGCTGGAATGTATACGAAGTGTTTGGAAATGTTTTGTTTTGGAAACGAATTTGTAATGATCCACGCTGGAATGTATACAAAGTGCTTTGAAAAGGTTTGAAAAAAGTGTGAGGTGTGAAAAATATTTTGAGTAAGCAAAAGAGACTTATTACCTACTTAGAACGGTCGTTTCCGTGTTATTTTGCTTTCCTTTAGGGTAGTGCTGTCCATACCATTAGTTCGTAGGTAACTCTATCCGTTGGATGTAGAAGGGACATTCGAAGGGACATCAGATGGTCATAGAAGGCAACATGTAGGATATCCTAACATATTCGTAGGGACGATCATCACTTTTTGTAGGCAACAACCGAGGGACGAGATCATGTATTCGTAGGCAACATCGAGGGACTATGATCTTTTAAATCGAAGGGACTGTGATGATGTATTTGTAGGCAACCATGCTAAGATATCCCTACGTTCGAGGGACATAATCGTTATTCGAAAGGCAATGAGAGAGAATACCCTAAGGGGGTGCATGTGTGAAGAGAGTGTGTTGTATTCAGATATTTATCTTATGATTAGTGATCTATGTTGATTTTTATCTTACCATACACGCCTAGTTACTAGCAGTTAATAGGTGCGGAAAATAAATTGCGGCGGAAATACAGAGGTCCTACGCTATTACATGGCTTTGGGGCAGATACATAATAGGAGGTGCAGAAAGTAAAGGCGGAAATGTAAATCTACGCTATTACATGAAAATAAACTTGCAACCTATACATCCTTTCTAGAATTTAAATGCAAGAAAATAAATAGCAGAAGAGAAACTACATCCTAGTGTTTTTTGGTGTTTTTGAAAATTAAAAAGAAACCTAATTCTAATTGATTTTAATTAAAAAAAAAGATTTAATGAAAATTAACCTAAATTAAACTAATTAAGTTAATTAAAAAGTATGGAAAAATTATTTGTGAAATTATCTAATTAACCTAATTATTTAACCTAATTACTAATTTAATTAATTAATTAATTAATTAATTAAAAGGGAAAGCAGAAAATAAATTTTTAAAAAATAAAACCAAAAAAGAGCTTCTGGCAGAAGTTGGGTCTTCTGTGAGTGGCGCGCCGTGGGCATTCAGAAACTGGAGTTTCTGGTGGAAATCCTGCTAAGCGTGTCCAGAAGCTGGAGTTTCTGCATCTGAAAGGGTCCAGAAGCTGGGGCTTCTGGAGATTCTATTGTTGGGGATGTCCAGAAGCTGGAGCTTCTGGGGAATCTGGCGCTGGAAGGGTCTAGAAGCTGGGGCTTCTGGAGATTCTGGATCTGGGACGCCCAAAAGCTGGAGCTTATGGGGGCTCTATTGCTGAAGGGGATCCAGAAGCTGGAGCTTCTGGACGTGACGTCTCCTCTGGGGATCCAGAAGTTGGAGCTTCTGGACGTGATGTCACTTCTGGGGATCCAGAAGCTGGAGCTTCTGGGCACGTTGCTTCTGAGGGGGTCCAGCAGAAGTTGGAACTTCTGGAGTTGGAACCAAAACGTGCCAAGGGTCGTCTTCTTCATTTGAATTTCCAGACCTATGCCAACGGATTTTCTGCATCCTTTGCCTACGGAATTTTGGTTTGTAGCTATAGTACCTGCAAATTAAAACTTGATAAATACCAAAGATAAATTATATATGAGACCATGGATCGATTGTAATTGATCCACTGAACATGACCATGCCCTTAGTTTGGTCTAATTTTGGCTAAAACAAAGAACCCCAATTTGAAGGTCCAAACCCTAACAATGGTAGATCTTGGTTCCGGTACCTAAACTTAAATCAAATCATCCCAGCAGCTTCGAAACATTGTTCTAAATTCAAACAAACAATTAAATCATGTTAAATATGCATGTATGATCAAAATCAAATTTGAAATATATGAGTGCAAACCGTGGTGATGATTTTACGATTCTGGATGCTTGGATGGCTGGTAATGACTAGAAAAGCTTCAGAGAGTATCAAGGAATGTGTTGGAACACTTTGTTTGGCTTGAATCGATCCAAAAACCTGGTTACAAGTGACTTGTAATGCACGATTTTTTGAAGCTTTTTTAGGGTTCTTGGAGACAAAAAAATTTGTCCTCTGGCATCTGGAATTAGTGTGAATATATACTAGAGTGAATTAGGTCTTGAATCATGAAGAAATTATGTGCCAATCAATGAGAAAATATTTGATTTGTGATGAAACTAAATATTGCCTTTTTGAATCAATTTCAATCAATTCCATTGCCAATCTTGATAATTTCAAAAATGACAGCTTGTGTGGCTTGCTTGGACCTCAAGGATGAGCGAAAATCAATCTTACATTTAAAATTTGATTTTATATCTTTTATTTTAATTAAATTGGTTTTAAATGAATAAAAATACAAAATAAATAAAATAAAAGATAAAAAAACGTGGCCTTGGGCTTGGAGGTTCTATTTCAGATAAGGAACAAGTTTAAATCAAAAAAAGTTAAGCCCATTTGGAGATTTTTTGACTTTCTCAAGTATTTCTCTTTATGCACCTCCTCAAAAATGCTCAACTTGCACAACTTGTATCTTGCTCAAATTTTAACATTTTTGGGTGTTATTGGACTTTTTAGAAAGCTCAAGATGTTCTCTAAACATCCATTTTGGTTTCATCTTCATTGAAGTTTCCATGCTCATGAACACTTCTTTGCAAAAAGATGACTTTTTGTTGACTTTTTAAAAGGACCTATAATGTTTTGATCTATAACTTCCAAATGAAGCATTTTCAGCCCAAGCTTGTGAGACATGAAGTTATAGAGGATTGAGTTCCCTTTAAAATGAGCTTTGGTGGAAAAATTTCTGATAAAGTATGTGAAAATTTCTGTTGACTTTTGTTTGAAAAGTCCTAATTTAGAAACTTTGACTTTTGATCCGATCTTGACTTTTCTTCATGAATCATGGTCAAACCTTGATCAAATGATGAATATTACTTCAAAATATTGGTGTTGACCAAAAATTATGAAGTTTGACTGCATGTTGACCACAGCTGACTTTTTGTCCAATACAGTTGATTTTCAGCTATCTGAGCCTTTGGATGAGCAATTTTGACTTGCAAGGCTTGAAACTTGGCATGATGATCCCTTGATGCATATGATGAGATATGGTGACCATTTAAAGTACTGGAGATCCATCTTAACTTGAGATGTGCAAAATCCTTGTTTGGATTGATTGCTTAGGAGAGGGTTTGTCTAATCAACCCTTGTGAAATCCTTGAGATTGTCTTGAGAAGTAGGAGAGAAAATTTGGGGTATAACACCGTCCCTTCTGGTCGACATAACAACTAGTTTTGGGCATTAGTGCCCGGTTTTACTGGGTCAACTCGGGTAGCTATAATCTCGGACCCGCATATCTAGGCCCAAAAGCTAGCAACCAATGGAATCATTCCTAAGATCATTATATAAACCCTCATACCTTTGAGGGTCAGGTATCTCATTCTTACTCTAAACAAGTCCAATATCTTTTTGTTCTCCCCTTTATCGTTTGCTTACTTTAGCATCAGAGTGCCTTGGAGGTACACCACCCCTCCTCACCAATCACTGCTCGACGAACCTTCATTGCTCTGGTCATCTCAAATTTTGATCAATACTCCAAATCAATGGCATCGTCTGTGGGAAACTATCTTCCCCATCTTTATTTATCTTAAAGATTCTAGAAGACCAAAGATAACTCAATACCCTCAACAAGATGGCTGAAAGCAACGACCAATTTCCTTCTAGAAAGACAGTCATCTCGCTTGTCTGCAAAACCGATGGGAACGACACCTTTCCTCGTCTAGAGGACTTTGCTGACGATAGAGATGGCAAGACTACATCCCTAGATTCCGATGATGCAGGCGCTCAAGACTCACTCTTGGACAATAAAAAATCCAAGAATTCAGTGAAAGGCGTCGCCACCATTCATCCCTCGGTAGTCCTACCGGCCAACGCCGATCCTGCCATGGCAACAATACTCACTGCCCTCAATCAAACCAATATTCTTATCCTACAACAGGGTTAAAGGATAGAGGCCCTCGAGAAGAACCGCTCCCAGTCTCCACCTCAGAGACCAAGAGTGCTCGATTCTCACAGTCTCTCCCCATGAAGGCCTGGTTAGAATCCCCAGGATCATCAAGACTGATCTTTTTCGAAAAAGAGGGCACATGCACCTCCTCAGAAGAATCTAAGAAAACCAAGAATGAGCTACGTCTCCCCCGTGATCGCTCGCCCTCACCATAACCCAGGCAACATAGGGATCTCCCCCCCTTAGCGTATAAAGAACAATCACTCTCTATCTCTCTCCCCAGGAAGAAGCGACAAAGACGAACGCCATGAAGCTCAGATAGTACGATGGCACGACCGATCCCGATGAACACATCGAGAATATAGACGCGTTGTTCGATTATCAGGGCGTCAGAAGAGCCATCAAATATTGTATATTCCCGACCACATTGCGATAGAGGGAAATTCCCTGGTACAAGAGCCTCCTGGATGAATCAGTCACTTCCTGGAAACATCTGGGGAGACTATTCTCCCGCAACTTCACTGCATCCTAACTTCATCCAAAGTCGGAAGCCTCCCTAGAATCCATAATACAGAGAAAAAAAGAGTCAATGCGAGCCTACATTGAAAGGTTCAACAAGGAGGTCGTCCAAAGTCGGAAGTACCTCTTCAAAAGACGACTACGCCCTCGCAACAACTTCACGAAGTCCGTAGAGATCAAGACACCCTCAACACTGGACATTTTCCTCCTAGAAGCGCAAGCCTACATCAATTACAAGGAGAAAGAAGCCACAAACTGCACCCGAGACACCAGGCATTGAGAGAATGCTAAGAGCTCAAAGGGAGATGATACCTCGACATCCTATCGAGGAGGATAAAGAAGGCGGGAAGAAAGACCTCGCGATTCTAGGGAGCTCAAAGGGTCAGTCGGTCGCTTCAGCGACTATACCCCCTAATTGCATATCGCGAGCGGATCCTCACCGACTGCGCGGATCTTTTCTGAATTTTATTTTTTCATAATTATATTTTTAGATTTTATATTTTTATGATTTTTCTCTTTAATTTGCTGTTTTTAATTGTTTTAAAATACTTTTTGACATTTAAAAATTCTGGAAGGATCCAATGACCATTTGACAAATATTGGTGACCTCTTTTTATTTTATTTCTGATTTTTACTATTTTTTGCCATTTTTGGCTTGTTTTATCAATTTCTTTATATTTTAAAAATAGTTTTTCTTGGAATTTTATTTTGATGCAAAAATACTATTTATGTATTTCGTCAATAAAGTCCAATTAAATAACCTAATTTCAACATTTTTTATTTGACTTTTATTTTCATTTTATTTTGCTGATTTTTGAATTTAATTTGGAGTCACAAATTTCCTCAACATCAATGGAATTTGGGTGTTGATAGGTCTCTTGACCAAATCCACCAAGAAAGTTGATTGATTTTGACGAAGTAAGACCAAGATAAATTCATCTGATGCAAAATAAAAATTGAAAATTATTTCTTCTTCTTCATCTTATTTTTTCTTTTTGTCCCGTCTCGGAGAAAGTGATCAATTGGTGGAATGAGCTTTAATGTTCTAACATAAGCCCCAATAGATGACTTGAGCTTTGATCTTGGTTCAACACTTGTGGCGCTTGTCGTGTGGTCGTGTTGATTTCTAATCAAGCTTCTGGCAAGTTTCCACTAACCTTGTCCATTTGAAATTCTCGATCATCTTTGATCAAATGATATGATAATTCTAAAACCGGTGATATACTTGACAAAAAAACAATTGAAATTTTTTGTGTGGTCGCGTTGATTTTATCAAGCTTCTAACAAGTCTTCAAGCGTAAGTTTCAAGATGGTCACCGTGCTGACGACTAATAACTAACAATTCGATGATATACTTAACAAGTTTCAAGATGGTCATCTTGCTAACCTTTAATTAATTAACTTTTATTTTCCTCTCTTTACTTTCCGCATTTACTCTTATGCTCTTTATTTTTATGCACCTTTATCTTTTAGCATTTACATTTCATGTCATTTTTCCTTTGCTCATTTGAGCATTTTACTTTCTTGTTATTTTGAATTTGCTCACTTGAGGTTTATTTTTTTTTTCTTTTCTAAAACACCTAATAATTAAACTTAGACATAAAAAACTTATAATTGGGCTTGGTTACTATCCTTGTACTTGGAGCTTAATCTTTGGACTTAGTATTAGGAACTTTACCTCAGCTTTGGGATTTATGTGCCCTTGGTGTTATTTTGTCTTGCTTGGTTATTATCTTTGTATGCAGGTTATTCTGTTATACTCGATTAAGAGTGGATTTCCTCAAAATACAGTCGTTACTCTACCCGTTTTTCTTAAGACAAGAGAATTCACCTGAGGCATTGACTTATCTGAAGCTTGTTTTTTTGTCTGGTTATTTCTTGTTTAAGTAGTAATCCAAAGGATGGGATGTGGTATTGACTCTTGATGTCAAGTACTAGTCTTCTCACCCGGTTAGATCTTTCTTTACCCTTACCTTTTACTTTATGTTCTTAGGTTAGCCTCTTCATCTCCTACTCATTCTTTAATTTTAAAAATCTTCCCTCTTTTTCAAAGGATTTCTTATTTTCAAAACTCGAACCGCTTTCATAAAAAAAACTTGGACTTAGGTCCATGGATTTTCAAATTTTATTTCTTAATAAACTTTCAATCCATTTAATAATATCTTGACCATTTCTCATAAGACTAAAAAACACCTAACCTCATTCAAAATTTTTGAGCTCTTTGTAGCTTTTCTAAACTAACATTTTCTTAAAATTAACCAACACACTATTTACAGTGATTTCTAGTAAATAACCGCTAGTCTTTGAATTACTGGTTACTTGCAGGATCGACTAGATTGATCCTAGGATACATGTGTCATAATTCAATTTCAATTTCATATTCGTTGTTTTATAAGTTTATATTGTATCTTTTAATATAAAATGTAAGGCTCCTAAATCTCTCTCTAAATCTGTCTAAGAAAATGTATTGACTGAATGCATTAGGAAGGCTTAGATTTAAACTTAAAATTTGACAATTGAATGCAAGAACAAAGATTTCTGGAAATGTAAAGTGTTTGAATGAAAGAACAAGACAATAAAGTAAAGTTTCTGAAAAGATAAAGTGTTTTGATGAAATGTAAATTTTTCTGAAACATAAAGTGTATACAACGAAAAGTAGAGGGAAACAAAAGGATTCAAGAATAAAGATACTGTAAAGGCAAAATGAATGTAAAATAACTTGAATTTAAATTATGAAAAGACATGATGTTCAATACGTACATGTTATCTTCCACTCGTTTCCATATATCACGGTAGTTTGAGTATTTGAGATTTTTTAGTACACAAGTGAACACACAAATTCTAACATTAGAACACCTATTTATAACATTTCAACCCTAACGGTTTTGCTCTAAAATTATGCCACGTTCGAAGCATGCATGCCTCTCTTGTTTACTGGCCTTCACGCGTCTTCTACAAATGGCGCCTTTATTTGAAATTCGAATCTTACGCCAGCGAAGTGTATTCCTGTTTCTTTCAATTTGGATTATAAGTAATTCCCTTGGACCGCTTCAGCTCTTAAACAAAAAGCTCTTTATATTTAAACATGGAGATGCCAGATCGAAACCCACCAATATGTTTACTCGAAATCGAAGGATTGTTAGAGTAACAGCTCTATTTCTCTAACCAATCATTCTTCAATTCAACATTCTTTGGTGATGCCAATTTGTCTTAACTTTTAAACTTTATCTGAAATACCTCTTTGACATCAAATATCTCTATATCGAAATTTCCAGCTAACACACACAAACTTGGTCTTTTTTTAGCCGAACTACTTGATTTTGATTTCAACATTGCATATTGTTGGTATGTAGGCATGGAACTCATTGGAAGTTCTATCAAACCAAAAATTATATATAAAAAATACTTCTTTTCTCCCCCCACCATCCATTTTGTACATACTTTCTTTTTTTAGAACATATATACAAATTTTCAAAAAGGTTCCTGCGGAGTACCGTAGATGCTTTGGGTACCTAACACCTTTCCTTTGCACAACTAACCCCCGGTCCCAGATCTCTGATCTTTTTGTTAGGATTTTATTCGCTCTTTTTCCTAGTCCTTTGGATAAAATAAAGGTGCGGTGACGACTCTTTTATTGATTTTTGAGTTAAGTCAATTCATTGGCTTATACTCGCAGTTTTTGCCGCTACACCTTAATCAGAAATTGAGGAAGAGACATTTTTTAGATGTCTTTCTCTATAACATATACCCCTATTTATCCAACTTTATATTCATTCTAGACCACATAAATTTGTTAGTGCAATCACAACCTTACAAAGATGCCGGCAAAATCCTGATCGTTAAATTTTTTTGAATCAATATACTTCCGTAAATTTAATCATACAACTAATTTGCCGATATAGAATGGTAGATTTTAAAATTTTCGAAAGAAATTGAAACTTATTGGAAAGTTCAAAAGAACCATAATTTTTTTCACAATTCTTAAATTTCAAATAAGCTACCAAAAATTTTACATATCGAAAATTTAAAATGAACTACCAAAAATTTCGTTCGAAAAAATTGTTCTCATTTTACCATAAACAATTTTGGAATTATGAAAATATAGGAGGTTCCAGATATAATTGTTCGGGTGGTAAGTTTATTTTTTGCCTAAAAATGATATTCATTCATTCAATTTGATAGAATACATCGAATAATACAAATTCAAAATCACTATAAACAGAAAAGGATGAATCTATGAACAAACTCACAACACCCATGTTAATAGCACATAACAGCAAAATGCCTACAAATATGACGAAATTGAAATGCTCGGAATACCCATGTCTTTGAGTCTGCAACGTTGATGACGTCAAAATCATTGGTTAAATATGCAATGAGTCGAAGCTAATATGTCAAATCTGAACCGAACAAACACCGCACCAAAACGAGAAAACAAAATAACGCCGCAATAAGACGACCACATACACAACGCCGCACTAAGACGACGAAATCATACAATGCCGCACTAAGACGACGAAATCATACAACGCCGCACTAAGACGGCGGTATCACGAAGAAAAAAAACAAAAATATATGTGAAATCACTTATTTGAATGAAAAGGAGGAAAAAGAATTCAGAGAGATGATTTTGGATCAAATTTGACTTAAAATCACCCCTCTTTAACGTATGAAGAACAAGAGAAAATTAGGGTTGGAGGAAGAAGAGAGGTAAAAAAAAAATAGTAAATATTTGTGCGGGTGGTAAGTAAATTTTCAAAATTTGAGTGTTTTTCTAGACTATGGTTAGTTTAACTTTTTCTTTTAAAGAAATCATTCATTGAAACTACTAGTAGGAACAATAATATGGTAGTAAACATGTTAAATAAGAATTAATAAGTTATACAGAAATATGAGAATTTAATAATAATTATTAAATTTAAATTAAATATATTAATTAAAATATATTTTTAAATTTTAATTATTAATTTTTCTTTTTTATTTATTAAAAGTGTCTGATTTTTTTCTCTTATCTATAATTGCAAGTGCAATTCAAAAAATTTAATTTGATGGTTGTTATATATATATAAACACACTAAGCTACTGACTTTAGAAAATTTCTATGATGAGGGCAACACGAAATTCTATGGTGAGATAATTGATGATCATAAAGATTTCCAAACGATTTAATAAACACTATTTTAGAGATGATTCAAATATTGTATTTAAAAAAAAAACCAGCTCTCTAAAAGTTATAAATAAATAAATTATTTAACATTTGAACATAAAAGTCATGTTACTCTTAATTAAAATTTTAAAAGAGTAATTAAAAAAACTTATTAGAATAAAACACATATTCATATTTAACTTTACCAACTTACTAAGGAATTTTTATTGTGAAAAAAATACAATATTGTTCAAATGTTAACTTTTTTAAATAAAAATCAAATATTTTCTGAATACAATTGTAAAAATTAAATATTCGAGTAGATGGCAAAGGTCTTTTTTAAAAATATTTAACTGTCTTTTCCAAAAATATTTAACTGTGATATGTGCTAAGAGCAAGTTTAAATCCATAATCTCTTATTAAATAAAAAAAATATTTATCGTCTTATTCAAATGCTCTTAGTAAATGTTTTTAGTAAATTTTTATGTTTTTAATGTAATTAATTATAAATGTTACTTGTTATAATTTTTATAAGATTGAATTTGTGATAGAAGTTGTTGGCGAAGAAAAACTATAAGAAGATTATTGGCGTGAGTAAGTGGCGGTAATGTTCATAAAGAGAAGAAAATAATAATTAATAAAAATACTTAAATAATAATTAAATAGTGAATCATTATTATTTAATTTATTAAATAATTGAAAAAGCAAGGGTTGAAAATGTGGGGTGCGACTAACTCTAAAAATATATATAATATTTATATAAATATATTTAAAAAAATACTAAGTAGTGTTCTAAAATTGTTTTCAAAAATTTTAAAATATAAGTTTTTATATGTATATTTCAAAAAACACTCCGTTAGTTTGACATTTAAAAAAAATATTTATTTGTCACTGAACAATAAAAAGTTAAATTACAGTTTTTTCTCTATTTTAGTGTTTTTACGATTTTAGTTTCCCTATTCTATTTTTAAATATTTTTGGTCTCATCCCTACTTTGTCTACAAAAAAAGCCTAAATATCACTTTTTAAACGCAGCATATAGTAAAATTTCAGTCGCGTGTTATACATTTATAAGGAAGGGAAAAAAAAATATTTTAAAAAGTGAAATATAGGCGTTTTTTTAAGGTAAAGTGTGAATGAGAATCAAAAGTGTTTAAAAACAAAATAAGAGGACTAAAATCATGAAAATACGAAAATAGAGGAACCAAAACTGTAATTTAATCAAAACAAAAATATAAGATTTATCAAAGTAATTTGACATTTATGGTACAAATATCATAAAATATCACAATTTGATTGAAAATAAATTATAAAAAAAAAAAAAATGGAACTTGTCTACTTGTATTATACAAACATTATAAATGCGTTGAATAAACAAACGTGACAACAAGTAACAAGTTTTTCCTTGTGTAAGGGAATGTTATTGTTTTTTCCCATTTAGTGTCTCAAATATAACACTTATATTATATCACATCATAAGTACATAACTATTATACTAGTACATCTCTTCATCTCAACCAAGTTCATTTTATAGTTTCCTTATCTTTGTCCTTCATTTTATAGTTTACTTATCATTGTCCTTAGTGAACATTTGAATCTCACTATGGAGGGACATGAAATTTTGGGGTTTGGTTTCTTTGTAATTGGTTTATGGCACTTTTTCAATCACATCAAACTCCACTTTCTTTCTTCTCTCAAATCCTACCCATCAACCCTATGGTTTCCATCCAAATTAACTAGATACATGGAGCTTTATTTAATTATTGCAACTGGCATAATCTTCATAGCCATGGAGCTTTTCATCTATTCTCTTCACCTCCAACCATTTGACCCTATAGATGGAACCATTCCCTCTAACCGTCTTCACAACTTTGAGCACTCTTCCATGGCTTTGTCTTTCTTATTCTATGCTACATTTGCTATAATTCTTGATAGAAAAATAACCATTGTTAAAAAAACTCAAGACGAACTTACTCATTTGCTAGCAGCTATAGCATTTGCTCAACAGTTTCTTCTTTTTCATCTTCATTCAAGAGACCATATGGGGTTAGAAGGACAGTACCATTATTTATTGCAAGGTTTGATTTTTATTTGTTTCGCAACAACCCTTATGGGAATTGGATTTCCAACTAGTTTCTTGGTGTGTTTTGTGCGTTCTGTTGGCATAATATTTCAAGGTTTGTGGCTTATGTTCATGGGATTCATGCTTTTTACACCTGGTTATCAACCCAAGGGTTGTTTCATGAAACTTGAAGGGGATCAATATGTGGTTAGGTGCAGTGATGAAGAGGCTCTTCATCATGCAGTTTCGGTGGTTAATATTCATTTCAGTTGGTTCTTGGTTGGTGTCACTGTTTTTGCAGTGTCGTTCTATTTGATTATGGCTTTATGTTATGGTGGAAAAACAGTGGAGTATGTTTCATTGATGAAGGAGGAACTTTACCGTGATGAAGATGACTTGAAAAACTTCGATGTTGAGTTACAATGTCAAGAGATCGCCACAAACAAGGAAGAGCAAATTTGAAGAACTTGGCAAAGTTAATTAATGATGTTGTAACCAAAAAAAATGTATTGCTTTGTAAAAATATATCTAAACTATGTGCCACATTACCCGGTATTTCAAGCATACTAAGCATAAGATATTTGATATATAAGAAAATAACAAACAGAGCCAGACATACAGAAATAGAAATAGAGAGAAAGAATAAAAGAAACAGAGACAGATACATTCATTTCAAGACATTTTCATTCCATAATCTGGTAGGAGTAAAGCTACCAGGTTTAAAAATGATATTTGCATGCCTCACATGTGATAATACTATGAAGATCATTGACAATTTGATACAACAACAGTCACATTTGAATTTGGATTGATTATTATACAAGTGAATGGTGTTTCATCAGTAACTATCAATATCGGTTTCTGGATTCCGGAGGTAGTAACGCAGACAGTTCACCAAAACCTGAGATTGTCGGGCAGTTAAATAACTTCCGCAAAATGAGTGTCTCGTAAACAATTTCATTTTAATTTTAAATCAATGCAATGGTTACCTGAGACATTGATCTGTTTAATGCAGCCCCGCCGTAACTCACATGAAATTTATCCTTGGCAACCAAACCCTGCAGAGAGAAAAAGCAAAGCAGGTAAAGTTACTTTGAGTAATGGAAACTAGATAGAGACGGACAGAAACAGGACAGCAAGGAATATACTTCTGTGTCGATCTCGGCAGACTCAACATCAATGTTCACATCTGCAATGACTTTGATTATTTCAACTAGCAATCCCGGCCTATCTGCTGTCTCGATGCACAACAAGCTGAAATGTATTAAACTCCAAAGTGTTAGATTGTATGATGATATCAAGCACCTATCGCATATTGGGTAGCAAGTTTTCAAATTCTTTGGGGTCGAAACAATTTCGTTTATAAACAGTTCGAAAATTCAACCCAAAGAAAAGTAAAATACAGAGGAGGGAATAATTATTATGTCCACATATTATAAAGATGCAAACCTCCTCTTGGGTCCATCTTCCTTAACTTGAATATGAGTTGCAATTTCAATATCAAGCTGCACAAAACAATAATGATAAAGTAGATATTTGCGAGACTATGACTAAAACTGCAGCATGCAATATCTGGTAGAACCATGCATTTTTAGGGATTTTGGTAACACGGGCTCTTCAAACAGAGTCAAAGGAATCAAATAGCTAAAAAATAAAAAAGTATAAGCATTTAATTTTTTTCATGTCATTAATAGAGTAATGAAGCTATATTTCAATTCCTTCACATTTTCAAAAAAATAAAACCTAGCATTTCTAGTACCAGGCTGGTGCTGAGATGAGGACTTTGGTATTATGGGGTCCCAAAATCCCACATCGAGTAGTACGGGATATTCGGTGGAGGTTCAATTTGTAGGCAGCCAAAATGTGGTGACAAGTCCCAAAAGTAATGATACTGATCTTCATTCTTCACTTTTATTTGTTGTGATACCTGCAACTCCAAGAATGTAGCTCTAATACCATTTGCTATGAACCAGTATTTTTGTCCCCCAAAGAAATGCGACAAATCTACATTGGTTAAAGAACAACAATACCAAACTTTGAGGGTTTGCAAGCTCCCTACTCTAAAGGCCCAAGTTTTCATACAAATGACAAGCCCCCTCTCCTTTCGTCTCTGACCCTCTCTGACTACCTAAGTCTACTAACGAAATAACTATGGCATTATGCAACAAAATTGAAGAGATGACAAGGAATAAACTCTCTTAGAATTTGGGTTGGACTTAACTCATCCTTTATAAAACCAAGTTATAAGGGGAGAGATGTCCACCACTTATAACCACTACTTAGATCATATCACTATCCAATGTGACACTCTCATCATGAACAAAACTAAATATGATGGAAAAAAAAAAATTGTTCTCCCTAAAAGAAGTAACTTATATTCCAAGTAGGAAATAAAAAAAGAAAGGAAAATTAGAAGAGCATTAGTCACCTTCTTTTTTGGATCCTTTAGGCCAAACACTTCACCCATGGCTAGTAGTTCACTGGACTCCTGGACAAATTATATAATACTCATGAGCAGGAAAAACTGAAAATTAAGGGCAAGCTAAACACTATATCGGCTAAAAGTAACAACAAAAACTTGTTCACAAAAGTTTCTAAATACAAGAAAGCTTCTCATGTAAAATAACCAAATAAGAAAACTCAGAAAAAAGTATTTATACAGCATACTTACAGGATGATACTGCAACAGATTGTTGATAATGGTAAGTCGAATTCTCTCTAACATATCAGGATTTTCGACTTTACGCCCAGTATCTCTGACAGAATACCAATCGAACAAGATTTGTGAAGACTAAATGTATAAATGTATAAATGAAGCAGTTAAAACATAGTAGACAATGAATGACAAGTGAAATCTTTATTACTTCATATTCTCTAATTAATAATTATTAAAGAAAAAATTGCTTTGTGAAAAAAAGGTGAGTTTGTGAAGACTAAATGTATAAATGAAGCACTAGATAGGTGAGAACCGAATCATGTTCCACAATTCAAACCCAAAGGGCTATTGCAAGAGGGGGCGAGTATGAGAAGTATTGTTAAAAACCATTCACAAGTTGTTACTTAACTTTGGGGAAACTAGTTCTTGATAAATGCAATTATAAATGGATGTAAATGTTTGACAAGTTACTATCTCATATCGATAACACACATAAGGAAAAAGAGATCACTAAAAGTCCAGCAAGTAAATAAAAGACCAAATATTCATTTTGGTCCTCCAGAGACATGCCTGAGCTTGAATGCACAGTGGTACTCCATTGACATTTATGGTAAACATAAAATTGTCCTTCCAGTAATAACTAAGTGCCATAAGTTTTGTATTTTTGCAGACCATTTGAATGCCACTTTAAGCACCAAAGTGGTTTTTAAGAACCAATTAAATTTATTTGTAAGTGGCAGACCAACCAAATAATACATATACCTTCGAAATAATCAACATAAATACTATCAGTGGTGCTAGTGACAAATAATGAAATAACCCTTATACAACACCATAAAATCATTTTATTTTCAGTTTTATATTTCCAATCATCAAGAGAAAACAATGCCAACATAAAAATGAAGAGAAAACACAAACAAAACTTACGATTGTGTAATAAAAATTTTGGTTTGCTTCACCGGTCCCTCCGTCGAGACAGTTCCCTTTGAAACATCCAATCCCAAATCTTTTAATGCTTTCATCTGCTTTGATATTAACAAGCGAAAATCAATTATTAGTAAATGGAATAAATCTTCTAACAGTCCTATAACGATGATAGCACTAAATAACAAAATCATATTTAAAGGATAAGCCATAAAAAATATAGACAGATTCAATCAGATTGAAATTTTTAGAAATTAAGCATAATAGTTCCCAATAGCCACATCACCGTATCAAGAAGAGCTCCAAGTCGATCACCAAAGCTGAGCTGCACAATTGTTGCTTCAGAATCTGAGTCTTGATCAATCAGAACTATTGGCATTGGAACACTATCAAGGTTTTTATTGGATTTCTGCAGTAGGGATTAACCAATCAGATGTAACAAAAATACTGTACATAAAAGCATGGCATACCCATCTATAAATGGGGGACTGGATTACTATATTTTCCCTTTATTATTGTTATGACTTTATAGTACATATATCTGTATGGTTTCATTTTCTTGACCTAGACAGTACATGTAAGGATAAGCAGTCATGATATGAGGGCAAGAAGCTCATCACTGACCGGTGAAGCTGAATCGACTGCATTCAAGTCATAAGAAGAAGCACGTACAATATTCCTGCACAACATTTCATTAGTAGTAAGAACAAGAGATATAAACACCTCACGGAGACTCAACTACAGAAGATTTAAGTTCCAAAGATGTTCACAAACAACTAGAAATAATAAAAATTTGATCAATAACATGTTTCTAGGATTAGAGATTCCAAGTTATCAAGAATGAGTAAGGGGTAAAAACACAAACTGAATAACAAGCTGAATGCCAAACAAAACGAAGGATCAATTTAAATATCCAGAAACAGGCACATAAAAATAATTGAAAAAAGAATCATATATTTTTCAGAGGTATCAAAATGAAAAGTGTGTAGAAGAGGATTTTCTGACTTGTTCCTGAGGGAGAAGGAGGAGCGGAGGGTGAATGAGAGAGATGATGGTGGCAGAGGAATGGAGAGCGGATCGGAAAGGTTGGTTGCGTGGACGGCGAAGAAAGAAGCGATGGAAGCATTGGTGAGGGCCATGGCGGAGAAGATGATGTTGATGACAGTTGAAGTTGGTGAAGTGTGTGCGTAAGTGAGTGCTATTTTTATTTATAATGGTTATTTTGAGTTTGTAGTTTTGTTGGTTTATTGTGGGATCTATAAATTGATTGATTCGGTGAAAGGGATGATGATGCGTGCTCATGAATCATTGTGCTTTCTAAATTCTATAGTACTTTGATTGTGAAAGACACGTCAGATCCCATTCATCTTTGAAAACAACTACTACGTTTTTCTAAATAAAAAATTATGGTGAACACTCCATATTGTGTGATTTATTTGGATATCGGTACCCTCGTTCAATTAGATTATTACGATGAATGTCATGTCATTTTTCTTGTATTTGGTTAAAGAGATTAGAAATTTTTTGAGAATTTTTCTCATCAATAATCATATTATGAAAAAAAATACAAAAATAATTATGTATTGAAAAATATTTATTCAAATAATCATGTTTCAGAAAAAAAACATATAAGCAGGAGCTATTTGAGATGACTCTTGCATTATTTTTTTACAAGGAAGAGCCATCTGGAATGGCACCTACATGCATGTCTTTTTTAAGAGTCAATTTAGATGGCGCCTAAGTATAAAATAGAAGAAAAAAATCATCTGAGATGGCGCATAAGTGCTAAAGTAAAAAAAAAAATTGATTCAAATTTAAGTACGGAAAACTATTTAGAAATTAAACTTTAAATCTAAATTTTCATTACAAACATAGTGAATGACAATTACATAGATTTAGTGTTGGCGGCCCGAGACATGTACATGACCACGGGTTCCACAACCGCGTCCTCTCCTAAATCGTGTAACGCGTGGTTGCTGAGGCTGTTGTGGTTGAATCGATGGCCCCTGTGGTTGGGTCGATGGCCCCTCTTAGTGTATGCGATCAGGATCCATTTATTCCTCCAGATCTGCATGGCTCAAAGTACCGCTTTCATATAGACGTGTTCCCATGTTCTCAAAGCTTGGTCGTTGTGTTGGGGTTAGGTTTCATGTGGGGATGATAGCACTCGTCATCTGAATAGGTGGGGTGAAAAGGAAATTTGGTGTTTGGACACTGGTACCTGTAACACCCCAATTCTACCCCAAACAATTTTATGAAAAATCAGAGTATAAATTTCTTTAACACAATTGGGATATCACATTTCGACATAAACGCATAAACATGTCGTGCTTTTAAGCCAGATACATAACACTTAAGAAGCAGACTGAATACAAAACATAGGTGTAGTATTTATAGCATAATACAACTCTAAATAATCACGTAGCGGATTCATAAAGATTCTCCAGATAAGACATAACATCTTTTAAATCTTAAAACAACATCAATTCAAGTAAACTCCTCAAATAATAACATAAGGTTCAGCAACAAATCAACAAAAAAAAAAATGCGATCATTCCCCCCGAGTACTACGTATCAGAGCAAATGACACAAAACTCAAACTAACGGCTACTAACGCTTCATTCTTCATTACCTGCATGTTACCCACGTAGAGGCAACATCACAACAGAAGGGGTGCGACATCGAATCATATGAATAGGTTTAAGATAAACAATATACAATGAATAGAATAGTCAGAATCACCACTTAACAATTCAGCATATATGACTCAAGTATACAACTCAATGCGATGCAAATACATGTGGTACCATCGGAATAAAACTCTCAACGTAATTAACTACCAGTTTACCGATGCATCAAGACGTAAGCCTTCAACGTAATCATCTATCCCCCAACGGCCAACGTGTTTTTGCCAATCTAGGCCAACAAAATATGCAATTGTATGTATGCAACCACAACTATTTACCAACAAAATCAACAACGAAAACTCGACGGCAACACAACAACAACAACGTAATCACAACTTAGCATTGGTCAGAAAAACTGATAACCAATAATGTCCATAAACCGGACGAATCAACTTACCGAGTTGTACCTACAAGTTAGCATATCCGACGCAAATCCAACAAAATAACACAAATGCATTTACCTACTAATTAAACTTAGTTACCCTGTAAAATTTCATTAAACTCCGGACAACTAATTATACCGCTTAATTCGGCTAATTTCGACCAAACGAGATTGTTCTTCTCTTATTACCTTACTACCAGTTTACACTACAACTATTTATTTTACTATTCTCTTACTGAATTATTTTTCTGCTATTAAATCTAACTATTTTCAATTAACAATTGCACTGCTACTTACTTGCACTGTTAAATTTACTTGTACTGTCAAAGTACCCAAATGCCATAACATACCAATCTCACTCTCATCTTCTATTATTTCTAATGGTATAATAATACTAAGCTATCATCCCTATGGATTCTATTCCTAGCATCCATTAATTTGTCTGCTACATGAATCACTACAAATTCACTATTCTTCTGCTAGCTAATTGTTACTATCACAATTACCCCTACTATATTTTATTATCATTCCATAATTCAATAACACAACTCCTAGTGTTAATATTTAGAACTATAATAAGATTACTAGTATTAATTTTACTAAGTAATTTTCCAAGAAAAAATGCACAGGTAGTCCCCACGTACACACCTAAGTCTCACAAATTCAAACAACCTAACACAAAGGGGTGGCGCCTGCCCTGGACCCTATAATGTCCGCCCCTTGCCTCCTTCGAGGGCAAGGCGCCCGCCCTTGGGAGTGTGGCCCCCGCCACCTCTCCTTCCTTCTCCCAATTCTTCCCTACATTCTTCTTCTCTACGTTTCGTTCCGTTCTTATATATTCTCAGGCACAATATAATTGTTCTTCTTCTGTTTCTTGTTTCAATTACCCAAATCAACATAAATTAACATAAATCCAAGGCAATTACATACAAGAATAATTTTCCAGAACAACCCCTTTGTTTTCCAGATTCGATTAACAGCAGCAACATGAACAAGCTTCATCAATTATTTAAATTTCAACAATAACACAGCAGTGAAAATTGACACCATAAACCCCACATAAAATTCATCATACTCCCATTTATATAACAAGAATCTCACCCTTACCTTTTGGATTGATGGCAACTCTAAAAATCTGGTTGAATTTCTGGAAATTTTGGGCACCTAGCAGCAATCTCACGTACTGTCTTTTCGTCTTCCACAAACCTTATTCCTCTTTTTCTTCTACTGCTACGTGACAATTTTTTTTGGTTGCTAGTTTCTATATATCATAACTTAATATAATAATAATAGGTCTACTAGTAACCTTAATGGGTCTACTAATGCTATCTCCAATCTTGCTATTTCACACGCCCAACTTAACCCAACTAATAAAATAATATTCTATTAAAATCAATACTATTTCTAATATAATTCTTCAACTTAATTCAACCAATTAATTCGATTACTCAACATATCAACTTAATAAATAATTCCAACTTCGACGATAGAACTCGAATTAATTTAAACTACTCAAAAATATTTAATTAAATAAATAATTAAATATCGGGGCGTTATAACTCTCCTCCACTTGGAATATTTTCGTTCTCGAAAATAAAAGTTTACTTGGTTCTAATAACTCGGGATAGGAGTCCCGCATCTTGCTCTCAAATTCTCAGGCCATGCTTTCTCCAACAGCTCATAACCAGACAACCTTCACTAATGCAATTTCTTTTCCTCGTAGAGTCTTCATTTTGCAATCTGCAATTCATACCGGCATCATCTCTACAGCAAGATTATCTCACACTTGCATGTCATCCTTACGAATCTCATGAGATGAATCCGATATATACTTCCGAAGTTGCAACATGTGGAATACATCATGTAAATTCTAAAGATTCGGCGGTAACGCCACCCTGTAAGCAACTTTTCCAACTCTACCCGATATCTGATACGGACCAATAAAACGAGGAGTGAGTTTCTTCGATTTCAACACTCTTCCAACACCAGTTACTAGTGTAACTCTCAAGAACACATGATCACCTTCTTGAAATTCTAAACTTTTCCTCCGTTTATCATGATAACTCTTCTGTTTACTCTGGGAAGCTTTCATTTTTTCCCGAATAAACTTCACCTTCTCGGTAGTCTCCCGAACGAGTTCGGGTCCAAGTACTACGCTTTCACCCTTCTTATGCCAACACAATGAAGTTCTACATTTTCGACCATACAACGCTTCAAAAGGTGTCATCTCGATACTATAATGGTAACTGTTATTATATGTGAACTCTATCAATGGAAGACAAGTGTCCCATGCTCCTCTTTCTTCCCGAACACATGCTCAATTGATTAGTCCTTTCTATCTGACCATCCGTCTGAGGATGATACGTCGAACTCAACCTTAACTTAGAGCCCAACGTGTCTTGCAAACTCTGCCAAAAATCAGATGTGAACCTCAGATCTCTATCTGACACAATATGTGACACCCCAAATTAATTCAATTATTAAATAATTAGAAATTTAATTATTAATTTAATTAAAGGTTTAATTATTGGCATTTTTGAATTAATAGATTTAATTATTTAATTAAATAATGGAAGTGTTGGAGGTGTAAATTGGAATTGGAGGGTGTGTGGAGTAAAAGGCTCTACTTAATTCTA